>JACDIV010000095.1:2500-287024 GCA_022244645.1 Thraustochytrium striatum | reverse complement strand
AAACCTAACCTAACCTAACCTAACTAACCTAACCTAACCTAACTAACTAACCTAACCTAACCTAACCTAACCTAACCTAACCTAACCTAACCTAACCTAACCTAAACCTAACCTAACCTAACCTAAACCTAACCTACCTAACCTAACCTAACCTAACCTAACCTAACCTAACCTAACCTAACCTAACCTAACCCAGTCAGTCGTAACTTCTCAACGTCAGTCATCTCAACTACTGAACCCAGTCAGTCGTAACATCTCAACGTCAGTCATCTCAACTACTGCCCAGTCAGTCGTACATCTCAACGTCAGTATATCAACTACTGACCCAGTCAGTCGTAAACAACTCGACGTCAGTCATCTCAACTACTGAACCAGTCAGTCGTAACAACTCAACGTCAGTCTCACTACTGAACCCAGTCAGTCGTAACAACTCAACGTCAGTCGAAGCTTTCGCTACCAGGTCTTGATGTGAGTATAGAGCTTAAGTTACTTCCCTAAACGTTTGCGGGTAATATCTAGGCTGCCCTTGGCGCGTATTCGGAGTGTACACACGTGGAAGCCAAGTTGAAGTAGAACGTGACGACACAAGGCGCAAGGCGGAGGGCAGGGGAATGATTGATTCACGGCCATGGAGCCGTGAACGGTCTGCGCATGTTCTTGGTTCACGGCGCCGCGAACGCTTAGTTCCGGCATCACGTGCCCACTGCAGTTGCGTCTGCCTGATTCTCGGCAAACAGGAGATACACTGAACAGGACTAGCAGGAGTGACTGCTTTGCCTCTCTTGCAGTTGTCAAACTAGCGAGAGCAATAATTCAATACACGAGCGTTCTTAATCCAGTCTTGCCTGTCTCCGCTCGGTTGCGCGGCTGGCGCCACCGGTTAGCTATTCTAGCTAGCCATCCATGTGACCACCAGGATTTGAACCATTGCTGACATGGATCTTAACCACCGCTAACCACATTTCTAACCACACCTTAGCACGTTTCTGAACCACGCTAACCACAGTTCTGAACCATCCCTAACCACGTTTCTGAACCACCGCTAACCATGTTTTCTAACCACCGCTAACCACGGTTCTGAACCACGCTAACCACGTTTTAACCACGCTAACCACGGTTCCTAACCACCGCTAACCACGTTTCTAACCACCGCTAACCACGGTTCTTAACCACCGCTAACAACTTTGTAACCACTGCTAACCACTTTCTAACCACCGCTAACCACCTTTCTAACCACCCTAACCACGTTCTAACCACTGCTAACCACGTTTCTAACCACTGCTAACACTTTCTAACCACTGCTAACCACGTTCTAACCACCGCTAACCACGTCCTAACCACGCTAACCACCTTTGAGAAACATTTTTATCAGGTACCAAATTCTAAGCATGTATTGTTTCTAGATTGCCACAAGTATCCATCTATAAAACACTATCAAAGAAACTATAACTGATATAATGAGCCGTTCGCAGTTTCACAGTATAAATCGCTTATACTTAGACATGCATGGCTTAATCTTTGAGACAAGCATATGATTACTGGCAGGATCAACCAGATTGCTGTTCTTGTTCCGCATCACACAAGGCGACACGATCAAGAAAAGACACGAACAGAAGAAAAAAATTCTCCTGCAAGCGCCTCATCAGCGATTTGATTGTTTCTGAAAAGTCGCGACAATGTCACGCCTCGTCCAGTCGTCGTTTTACTTCGTTTCACACGCCCTCACCGCCGATGCCCACTCGTTTATAGAGTCGGTCGTGCGGGGGCGATGCTGCAAAGTCAAACTCAGTCGCTTCCGCCATTGGGCGTACCGCGACCAGAGCGGTTCCTTGCGTTCTGCGTTCAGATTCAAGTGTTGCGCATCGCGTAACAGCATGAAGCCTTCTGCACTCGGAGCATACGAGCAGCCAACTCTTCGTTTCGATGAAAGAAAGTCTGGCCACCGCTCCCTCGATCACCCTGCGCTCACCCTCCTTTGAGGGGACAAGCAAGCAGAGGAACCGAATTCCGATGCTGCGAATCAAGAGGGTCTTTCGAGGCGACGCTGCCAACACTTGGCCGCGCCGCGTTCCCTCTGTCGCGCTCGTCATTTTCCGTGGCACAAAATTTCAAACAAGTCCCTGCCGCGCACTCCGAGAGAAACTCGAAGAGATCCGATTTGAAAAACGAAGAGAGGAGCAAAACTCCTTCTCTTCGCCCTCATCTCTTCACCCCTCAAGCGCCCCCTCAGCTGCGACACTGAACCCACTCAAAACACCACTCTTGAATCTTAGAGTATTACTCTAATTTTCATGATCGCGCAAAAAAATTGAGGGGCGTTTGATGCGTAATGCAAATGTGTGACGAAACGTGAAGGGAGAACGCACTTTGGTCGCACTTTTGGCAAGGCGTGCCTGCTTGTTGTTCTCATGTTTCATAGACACTTGCACAGGGTCTCCCGAGGGAGTCGACCCGACACTTGGCCACGAGTTCGCTCACTTTCGACACCAACAAGCCCACCCACGACGCGCGAGCTCTGAAGGGGCGCCACTGCCTCCTCTGCCGGTCGATGACGACAACTGTCCTGCGCGTCTGCTGCGCCTCTCTGCACTGGACGCGTCTGCCGCCTAGCTCGCCCGCACGTGCTCGCGTCGTCCGCTACCAGCGCAGACAGCTACCATTCAGTCAGTCTCAGCATGCGTGTCCGGGCCAGCCTCTTCTGTCTCTCCCATGGCCTGTCGCGCTGGATGCTGTGCCGACGCCCGCGTACGCGACCCGAGACGACCATCGCTGCCGCCACCGCCGCCGCCACAACTCGTCTCTTGCCACCTCCCTTCGCCAATGTTCATTCATTCACTCATTCACCAGCCTGTTCTTCCAACACCAGCACTCCGCGCCACCGCTCTGTCCGAGTCGAGCCCGTGTACTGGAGCGGTGGACACCAGCCCCGCGCCCGCACGCACCCCTCCGCTCTTGCCATCGCAGCCTCGCCGTGGCGGCCTGTGCTCGCCCAAAGCTCCTCACGATCTTGATGACGAAAAAGATCTTTCTTCGCCGAATCTTCTCTGACGATCTGTGGACAGACTTGCTCCCGAGGAGGCCTTCATCATGGATCGGCTCCTGGCTGATCGCCCAACCGAGTCTTCGGCCGAGTCGTGCGCTCTTGTCGACGTGCTTCTCACAACAACAACAACGACGACCACCAGCGCCACACGAGTCCACGACCTCCTCGCGCACGGCCATGAGAGTAGCGAGGCTACCAATGGCCACCACGGCTTCCTCCGTCGCCCCACCGTGACTGGCCTCTTCTCAGCCTCGCACTCTCTCCGTTTCGGAAGCGCTACACGACACCAAGAAACCCCCTTGCTGTCTCTGCTCGCGACCACGCTCTGGCTCATTCTGACGCTTGCCCGTGCGTCTGCCGCCTCGATCGCCCGTGCCTCTTGTCCATACCGCCTTCCGAGCCCCCTGCTTCACAACGCAAGACTCCTTCGCTCTCAACTCGATCATTGTCTTCAAGCGCGCGCAAGTCGCCGACGCTGCTGTTCTTGCCAAACCCACCAAGCGCCGTGTCGAGATGATTGCCGCTCACCTCACCTCTACCGGGCTCCTCGACTGTTCACCGCCACTCTTGATCTCAACCTCGCCTCCCAGACTGACCAACGCACAACCACAAGTGCTCTGTTTGTTCAACCACCTACAGCAGCCACCTGTGCAGATCTCTGAGCTCTCAGCGTGCCAATGCTCTGATCCACCTGTGCCACGTCCCGTCAGCCTTCCGATCCACTCCTCCCTCTCGCCACCGCCTGGCTTGCCCATGCGCTCTCGACAGCTCCTCATCTCGCCCAACTCAGCCACTCGCTCGTCCTCAACGATGCCGCGCCACCGGCAAAGCCCATCAACAGCCGTTCTTGCATCCATCTGCGGCGTTCAACTCGTCTCCAGTCCCGTGCAACCCTTTCCTCTGTGGCGTAGCCACCTCGACAACCTTCTCGCTCTGTGCTGCTCCTCGAACGCCGCACCACGACCCAAGGAGCGGCAGTGGCGCTGGCTGACAATTCACCTGCGTCCCGAGCCCCGCCGTGGCCCTGCACCCCGTCTGCTCTGCTTCTCAAGCCATCATCGTGCCTGCTTCCAACCATTCTTGTTTTTCGCTTGCTTGCCTGGCCGTGTGCTTCTTTGCATCACGCCATGGTTTACGCCAACGCCGCTAGTGCAGCTCGCCGCCTCGGTTTGTGTCATCTCCATCCCCGCCGCCCATTTGTCGTCCTTGCTTGCCCTCCGTCCACTCGCTCTTCGGCTCTTCTCCCTTTGCCACTGTCACCATTCCTTCCAGCCGACCTCGACAAGCGCCATGGCGACTCGACTCGACTCGGGTGCCGGGGCTTTCCACCCTCGTCCTGCGCCACCTCAATCTCGTCCATGCCGTCCACGGCCTCCGATTCTCCCCTTAGACGCCCAACTCAACCACACCCAAGCGGTCGACTTGTTCTTGCAGCCGCCCAGGCAACCAAGCCTGCGGCCAAGCACCACGATGACCCGCACTCTATCCGTCGCGCCCCGCTAGTCCGTCCATCGCACTCTTCCTCTCGCAGCCTGGCTCGCGCGTGCGTGCGTTCAACCCTCTCCCTGGTCGCCCGCCCTCTTCTTGTTCTCGACACTCCAAGACGCGCGATCCGATCAGCAAGACGCGTAGGCGGCCTCATCTCTTCCATCGCGCTATCTCTTGCTCCACACACTCCTCGCCTGGCGCTACACCGCCTCCTCTTGCACATGTGGCTTCTGCTCCTTCTCAGCCCAAACAAGACCAAGCTTTCTCCTTGCTCGTGAGCACGCCTGGTCCATTACGGCACAGATGAGCAAGCTCGCGGCCTCTGTCTCCTCCCCAACCATCCTGCGCCACCTTCTTTGCCCTCCTTTGGCGTTTCTCTGCGCTCTGCAGCGCCACCTTGCCAACACCGAGGCCCTTTCGTCGTCGCTGACGCTGTCAAGGGCGCTCAGAACAGCAAGCGCGTCGGCTGGCCTCGGAACCAGCATCTCCACCTTCGCTTCGTGCTCTCCACCTGCTGGCCACCGCCTACTGCCTCGTACTCGCCTCTCGGAACAGCCAAGCCATCCCCAAGATCTTCAGCACTTTCACAACTTGCAACAACCCACAGCCCCCCTACTCCAGGCCACAGCGATAAACTCGCCTGGCGTCACCGCCTCCTGGGCCGTGTTGCCATCGCGCCCTTCCATGACCCTTCCACCCGTCGCTCTCCCTTGGCCGTGCCGCAAAGAGGTCTTTACCAGCACTGCCACAGCCACGCCAACTCCATGCTCTGGGACACGTAAGAGCACCATGAGAGACTGGAGTGTACTTCCCTGCTCTGACCAATGGTGACCGCCCTGTTCTCAGCCCCGCAACGCCCCTGCCCTTCGCCACACCGCCTCCACTTTCCCCAACTTGCTCGGCTCGGACATCGTGCTCCAAGCGCACCGCCGAACCACAGGATCCGCGGCACCGCTAGCGATCGTCTGCGCCCATGTCCCGAGCTCCCTAAAGACCGCCTGTGTGGCTCCATCTGTCTGTGTGCCTTGCGCACGAGCCCTGCCGCCGACACGTTCATTCCCCGCCACTTGCTGTCCTCGAGTTCGCCATGACTTACGACGACGATGTCACCAATAGCCCCTTGGCGGCCTCTCCCGGCCGTACATCCTGCTCATCATCGTGTTCTCGGCCCTCTATCCTTGCGTCTGCACGCCCTGCGACCTTGCTGACAGCCATCCTCCATTTTTTTTCCCCAGCTCGTCAACGCCACGAACGGCGCCAGCAACGCAACAAGACGCACTTGGTCGTGCAGTATCCTCCAATGCCTTTGCCTCGACCTCCTCCCCCTCCGTCTTGACCTCCTCCACCTCTTTGTCATCGCCTCTCCTGGATCACTCACGACCAAGCCCGGCCAACAACCACCTCTGCCTTCCAAGCAACCGCGGCGGCACAAGAACCGCTCGAGAGCCAGACCGAGTGCCGCCGAGCGCTACACAGCCTTTGTCCACCTGCGCCACGACGCGATCGAGTTCTCTTGCGCGCGCGCTCCGCCCCCACCATTGCTTCCTTCTCTGCGCTGCTGGCAACATGTCTCTCCGAGCTCGTCGCGCCATGCTGCGACAACGCTGCAGCCCGCAAAGCGCTTCTCCCACGCGCCCTGCCGAGCCCTGCCGTGTTTCCGGCCACGCCATCGCCCTTCTTGGTGGCTTTGATCTTCATCGACGAGATCACCAGCACGTCCACCTTGGTCATCTCGTTGCTTCCAGCCTTCAGACCGACCGGACACGCAGCGGCACTGCTTGCGCTCTTCTCCACCTGTGCCTTGAGCCATTCAAGCTCCTAAGGCTGCTTGTGGGTCTGCTCTCTGCCTTGCACGACGCCTGCGCCTTGGACGTCGTCGTCGGCTTCACTCTTGTTCTTCGTCCAGCTTGCTAAGCCAGGCCGCCCCCAGGCCAGAGCCGCAGCGCCATCAAATGGCCTGGCGTACCGCTATTGGCACGGTACGAACCAGCTGGTTGCACTGCCCGCGCCTTGCACTGGCTGGTGTCCGCCTATTCCTTTGCTTCTCCACCTATTCATCTCGGTCGTCGTGGAGCGTCTCGTGAGATCGCCCATCACGATGACTGCGGCGGCGAGGACGATCATGCACGCCTCCACCTCCCTCTCGTGGCCCTGAACGCCCTCGACGTCTCGTACCCGCCCACCTCGCACCGTGGTGCATCATCAAAGTGGCCACAATCGTCATCGTCCGCGTTGTCCTCCTCATGCCATGTCCAACCGGCGCCACAGTGTTGCAGGGCGTCGCCAAACCGTCGCAACACCTCGACGCGCTCCGTATCCTGGCCCAGAGCCCAAGCACCCGGCCCCTTCGCCACTTCGTCTCACTTGGTCGCCGCTCCTTGGCCAAGCCCACCTCGGTGTCGACAAAGGCGACAAGCACCGCCGCGGACTTGTTGTCGCCCAGTAACGAGTTACCACGCTGGCCAGTGACCGTCACCGCCTGCCGGCCAAGCCCCATGCCGTCTTCTGCCCTGCCCTGCCCTCTTGGTCCCCTGCGAGCCGTCACACCACAAGTCCATCAAGCCTGAACGACGACGACCATGACGAGCCCGCTGGAGAGAATCGAGCCTCGAGGAGCGACGAGGCCAGCTCATGAAACCGCTAGTCTAGCACACGGACGCGAGCGTCGCCACACTCTCTGCCGCGCTGCAAGCGCTCTTTACCAGCCCAGAGAGGTCGTCTTCGGGTAACTCTGCGTCTCAAGCCTGTTCGACAGGTCGCACAAGTGAAACGCGGAGCTGTGAGCCCGGCGGCAGTGCTTGTCACCTGTATGTCGAGAGCGCAGGGCGGTGCTCAGTCCTCTACCTGCATCCTGGTGCCTCGGCGTGCGTTTCCAGTGTCCAAGGCCACGTAATTTCGATTTGGATGCTCTCGCGCCTGTCACATCGCGCCGAGAGCCCGGCGATGGGCCTAGCGCCTCTGCCCAGGCGAGGCCGCACCCTTCGTTGCGCTCCCTGCTCCCAGGTCTCGCTCCTTGCCGCTGTGTCGCTTCCGCACTGTCACGGGCTTGCTGGCCTCGGTCGACCTGCTCAGAGTGCGCAAGCCGACACAGCGCGCCACGAAGCTGTCAGTGGGCGACTCTACTCGCCCGACAAAGCAACCAAGGCCTCCAACGGGCCTCTCCGCCGATATCTCGGCCTCCGCGTGAGCTCGTTTCCGCTGTTCTGCGCAACCATCAATTTCTTGCTCTCGCGCTAGCCACATCGCGCCCAGAGCCCGGCAAACGCTCTAGCGCCCTCTACCAGGCGAGGCCGCCCCCACCGTTGCATTTGCTGCCCCTTGTACTCGCTCCATGTTGCTGTGTCGCTTCCGCACCGTCACGAGCTTGCCGGCCTCGGTCGACCTGCTCAGAGCAAACCAGCCGATACAGCGAGCCGCGAGGCCATCAGTAGCCATCTCCACTCGCCCGACAAAGCAACCAAGGCCCTCAACGGGCCTCTTCGCCCGTAACTCGGCCTCAGCGTGAGCTCGTTTCCTCTCCTTCTAGGCAACCATCTATTTGCTGCTCTCGCGCCTGCCATATCGCGCCTAGAGCCCTGCAAACGCTCTAGCGCCCTCCACCCAGGCGAGGCCGCGCCCACCGTTGCGCTCCCTGATCCCAGGCCTCCCTCCTTGCCGCTGTGTCGCTTCCGCACCGTCACGGGCTTGCTGGCCACGTTCAACTTGCTCAGAGTGCAAGCCGATACGGCGCGCCACGAAGCCGTCAGCAGCCCTCTTCACTCGTCCGACAAAGCACCCAAGGCACCCAACGGGCCTCTCGGTCCGTATCCTGGCCTCTGCGTGAGCTCGTTTCCAGTGTTCTGCGAACCATCTATTTGCTGCCCTCGCGCAAGCCGCATCGCGCCCAGAGCCCGGCAAACGCACTAGCGCCCTCTACCCAGGCGAGGCCGCGCCCATCGTTGCGTCTGCTGTCCCTTGTACTCGCTCCTTGCCGCTGATTCGCTTCCGCACCGTCATAGGCGTGCTGGCCTCGGTCGACCTGCTCAGCGCAAGCAAGCCGATCCGCCGCGCCGTGAGGCTGTCAAAAGGCCTCTCCACTCGTCGACAAAGCAAACAAGGCCCTCAACGGGCCTCTCCGCCCGTATCTCGGCCTCAGCGTGAGCTCGTTTCCGCTGTTCTGCGTAACCATCAATTTCTTGCTCTCGCGCAAGCCACATCGCGCCCAGAGTCCGGCAAAGTGCCTGGCACCGTCGACCAGGGCGAGGCCGCGCCCATCGCCGTGTCTGCTGCTCCCAGGCCCCCTCCATGTCGCTGTTCCGCTTCCGCACCGTCACGGGCTTGCTGGCCTCGGTCGACCTGCTCAGAGTGCACAAGGCAATACGGCGCGCCACGAAGTCGTCAGTGCCCCTCTCCACTCGTCCGACAAAGTACCCAAGGCCCCAACGGGCCTCTCCGCCCGTATCTCGGCCTCAGCGTGAGCTCGCTTCCGCTGTTCTGCGTAACCATCAATTTCTTGCTCTCGCGCGTGTCACATCGCGCCAAGAGCCTGGCCAAGTGCCTGGCACCGTCGATCAGAGCGAGGCCGCGCCCATCGCTGCGTCTGCCCTTGTACTCGCTCCTTGCCGCTGTGTCGCTTCCGCACCGTCACGGGCTTGCTCACCTTGTTCAACTTGCTCAGAGCGCACAAGCCGATACGGCGCGCCACGAAGCTGTCACTGGGCCTCTCCACTCGCCCGACAAAGCAACCAAGGCCCCCAACGGGCCTCTCCGCCCGTATCTCGGCCTCAGCGTGAGCTCATTGCCGCTGTTCTGGGCAACCATCATTTTTTGCTGCCCTCGCGCAAGCCACATCGCGCCGAGAGCCCGGCAAACGCTCTAGCGCCCTCCACGAGTGAGGACGCGCCCACTGTTGCGTCCCATGCCCTCAGTACTTGCTCCGTGTCGCTGATTCGCTTCCGCACCGTCGCGGGCTTGTTCTCCGTGTTCAACTTGCTCAGAGTAAACCAGCCCACACAGCGTGCCGTGAGGCCGTCAGCAGGCCCCTCCACTCGCCCGACAAAGCAATCAAGGTCCTGTTCCGGCCTCCGCGCCGATAGCTCGTCCTCTGCATGAGCTCGTTTCCGCTGCTCTGGGCAACCATCAATTTGCTTCTCATGAGCTTGCCACATCGCGCCCAGAGCCCGACAAACGCTCTAGTGCCCTCTGCTTGAGCGAGGCCGCACCCATCGTTTCGTCACCTGGCCTCAATACGCGCCACTCGTCGATCGTTCGCCTCGACGCGGAGGCCAACTCTTCGCTCTGGCTCGCGCTGTACAGAGCGCCCAAGCCGACAAGCGAGGCAGTCAAGCCGTCAAAGGCCGCCACCGCCTCCCGCCGAGACCATCGAGCCTCCTGACACCTTTCTCGTCTTCTACCCGACCTTGCTCGGGCGCGCGCCGACCTTGTGTTCCGCCCAACCATCAAGTTGCACTTCTCTCCTTGGACGCGCCACAATGCGCTGCGGGCCTGGCAGACGGCTTGGCAGCGTCTGTCTACTCGCAGTAACTCCTAGCTCTGACCACCACCGCTGTCCTTGCTGCGGTCAGCGGCAAGCACAAAGGCACTCTTGATTGAGCAAGTCGCGTTGAGCCCAAAATGTTCACAATTCAACGTGGACAAGATTATAGCTTTGCACTTGGCGCTCTAGCAGCGAATGGCCTCGGCCTATGCGGCAACAGCGGCGCCTCCGCTCACCCGCGACGCCGCGATCGCAGCAGCTGCTCGGTGTCCCAGCCCGAGAGGCGCTGCGATCGCCAACAAGAAAAAAGATCCTGATCCGTTGTGGAGTTGGCGTTCATGTCACTTTTTGTCAAGTCCTAGTGTTTTCGCTATACATTTCTCCAAAGGACTTCAAAATGAGTGGCTGGCGATAAATGAGCACGAGCAGACGACAAGCAATCACAAGCGATCACACCACGGGTATTTCGACCGCCGAATCTCATCCGAACTTCGTAGCTAAGCCCGTAGGGCTCGTCTAGTACTACCGTGGGGGACCAGGTGGGAAGCGCGAGTGTTGCTTGTTTTTGCTCCGCCCGCAAAGCACTCATTTTGGCTCTTCTGGTCGCTGCGCTTGCTTTTTCCCATTCTGCTGCATGGTTCCACCAGGCTCCTTGACGATCGTGTCAGTCAGATTACCGGTACACAAGTGCGGTACCGCTTGAGTACGCTCTTTCGGCTTGCTCGTCACAGCCGCCGCCGCTGCTGCTGCCCTGCGTGGCGCTGGCCGTGCGGGCGCTCTGTCCGCACCGATATCAGAGCCTGTGGTGACAAAACAGCGGTTTTGCTTCGCCGCGGCGCCGAGCAACTCGGTCCTCGCGCCACGTCTCGACTGTTCAAGAAAGTCGAGCGCAATGCCTTGACCGCACTCGTGCCGGCGTCACCAGCGCCGTACGAATCCTGGAGCGACATTCCGTCTCCAGCACAGTTGTCGCTGGGGGCCGTCGAGCGCCCACCTGCCGTATGTGAGCCGCGCGCAGTGGGGGGCAGGTTTTTGGGCGGCCTTCGGTTGGAGATAGCTGCTTGACAGGCCCGGTATGCGAGCGTGCAAGTGAGCAAGCTGGCTTGTCAGCGCGCGTGCGCGCGCGCTACTCGCTTTGGGACACGTTAGTGGAGATAGCGATTCTTCTTGTTTCGATTCGATTCGATTTACAGGCGCTCAAAGCGAAACACCTGGTTGGAGCCCAGGTGGCAAGAGTGCACGTACAGGTTGTTCGTGTGCATGTGCCGGTCGATGCACTGGTTGTTGTACCGCGTCAAGATACGGTTGCGGCAGTCAGTATAGAATCGCTGGTTGCTGCCACTGTGGCAGTCATGCAAGTAGAGGTTCCCGTTGGAAAAGTTGTAGTCGACGCATTGGTTGCTGCTGCCCGCCACGATGCGCCAGTCAGCGTCGACCCGGAACCGCTGCGACCAGTCGCCGTGGCAGACCTGCATGTACAGGTTCCCGTCGTTGCTGATCGTCATGCAGCGCCCGCTGGCCGGGTTCTTGATCTGGTAGTACGTGCCGCTCGAGAGCAGGCGCCCGTCACTGTCCTCGTCCGTGGACATGAGCTCGGCTTCCGCCTGGCTGAGCTCCACGATCGGCGGGCTGGCCAGCTTGGCCGCTTCTTCCTTGGCGGCGACCTCCGCCACGGGCGTGCACACGCCGTCCCAGCACATGCTCGCGTCGCCGCAGGGCGTGCCCGGCTGCACAGTCAGCGAGGTGGTGCTATCGCCGAGCGAGTTCTCGCTGCACTTGTCGTTTGTCTCGCAGGTAAGCATCTGGTACGGGTCGGCTTGGTGTCAAACGAGATGCCAAACTGCTCGCTGGCAACAAGAAGAAGCGCGGAGACGAGTGGGGTCAAGCGCATCGGCACACAAGGGTCGAAGTAGTCCTACCAAAGTGCCGCTGCTGATCTATATCCCTATCCAATGATTGTAGCCTAATATTACGCGCCACTCTGATTTCTCGCGTTCACGTCGCATCATCTTGTGCTAAAGTTCAATAAACAGTCTAATACTACGCTGTAACTGCCCTTGGAGTTGGCTTGTGGCTCTGCTCCCACTGCACCAAAGAGGCAGGCTTTGGACAGGGCGTGAGAGTGGCCGGCCCTCTCGGAGTCGCGAAAGGCGCAGGAGCTCGAGTGCACTTGTCGAGGAGCACGACAGGACGGAGCACAAGTCCTGCTTACGTCTATCTCAACACCGTGCCCGGTATGTCGGGCAGCGCTGAGCATGGTGCTGACCATGCCACCGACGGGCGTGGTCAGAAGCGCCGCGCTGCTGCCTCCAATGGTCCTGCCCAGAAGACGCAGAAGAGGTGCAAGTCATGCGGTGAGCTGGGCCATCTGCGCAAGAGCTTTAGGGGCTGCCGCGACTACGGCAAGAGTTCATCAACGAGTTCAAGCGCGCAGAAGGCACCGCAAAAGGCACCGCGCGTGACGCCCCAGGGACCGCTCGAGCCGGAACAGATCGAGTTCGGCCAGTGGAAGGCCTTGCCCCACCCGGACGAGTACACTATTATGTTTGAGGAGGACGCGCGGAGCGAGATGCTCTTGGAGCGGGCGATGCTGTACGTCGAGACAGTAGCAAAGGCTCTTGAGGACTACGCGGTGGACTTCAGCGGGGTCGAGCCTAATGACCTGGACGCGACGCACGTATTCGAGCTCGTGGCGAAACCAGCCCTGCGCACGATGCTTGGCTGGGTCAACACGAACCTCGCTGGAAGGATCCCCAAGGAGCTGACGCTGAAGGACCTCTTGCGCTTTGCGGGGTGCTTTCTTCTCGAGCAAACATCCGGCCTGGCTCTAAAAACTACCATGCAGCACCTTCGCACACAGATGAAGGTTGAGTGGGACCTGGAGGACCTGGGACTCAGCCCGTCCGAGCTCGTGAAAATTGCCCATGCCTGGTCCATGGTCTGCCCGTGGGAGCAGAAAGGGACCCGAAACACTGACACCGTGAGCCAATGGCGAGAGTACGAGGAAAAGATGTACGCGCCGTGTCGTCGTATTCTCGTCAACCAACACATGGTCCTCGTGGTCGACGAACTCATCGCGTCGCGTTCAAAGGAGAACGAGTCCAAGGCTTTGAGCCACCGGAAGGCCGGCAAGGAGGGCATCAAGAACGACAGCGTGAGCGAGTCACTGTTCCGTCCCTTCCTCGCCACGTACCACAAGCGTCGTCTTGACCACACGACCATCAAGGCGGTGGAGACCATCTTAGACGACGTCGCGAAGGCGAACGGTGGCTGCCTAAGTGGCATCCTTGGCACCTGCGATCGGGGCTATAGCAGCAAGCAGCTCTGGAAGCTCTTTATCCGCAAGCGTCTGTCGTTCGTCATGATCAGCGACAATAGCGACCATCCGATCGAAGTGCTGAGCTCCTTGCGCAACAAGGTGGGTTCGGCGCTCGTGCGCGAGGAGCGCATGTCGACGAAGGCCGCGGCCAAGAAGGCAACCGAGGCTGCCCCTGTCGCAGCCGGGAAACAACGAGAGGGTACGCGGGCAGAGCGGATGCAGGAGACGAGGACTGCTGGTGCGGCCAAGGTAAAGCGGATGCTGGACGAGGACGTGATCGACCATGCTGTGCGCTTGGGCGTCGTTACCGACGACAGCTTAATCGTAAATGACGACAAGCGCATGGGACGTGAGATCTTTGCTGCCTCTGCGACGGTCAAAGACCCAGCTGGCAGCCGCGCGCTGACTGCCTTTGCGTTCGTGGACTACCAGCGCCCCAGCAGCGACAAGGCGAACATTGTGCGCTTCGTGGCGTATGGCGTGCCGGACGTGCTCATCTCCGACATGGCCAGGACGATCACCATGACCAAGATGAGGCTCCCTGCCGACTTCAAGAAGGGCAAGCAGATGCTGTTTTACCCGGCCCCTGGGACGAAGAGCACTGAGTCAAGAGAAGCAGAACATGCAGTCTCGCGCAGCGCCAGGCCACTCACCTGCTGGCAGCGCTCTGCCGAGTGGCATGTGCTGCGCGCCTTCGTGCTAACAGGAACGACCGGCGCACAGTTTGCCAGGCAGGACAAGGACGCCCTCAAGCTGCTAGCTCCCGCGCGGCTGGGATCGACACGACTGAGACCGACACGGCCGAGGTCGACGCGGACGCGGTCGATGTGGCCGAGGCCGACGTGGCCGAGGTCGACGCGGCCGAAGTCGACGCGGACGAGGTCGACGAGGTCGACGCGGACGGAGTCGACGCGGACGAAGTCGACAAGAGTGAGGACGTCAACATTATCGGCGAGAATGGCGACGGTGCGGACAGCGCGGACGAGGATCTCCATGGCAAATTCAACAAGACAGTCGGCAGCACTGAGGGGCTGTCCAAGAACGAGGCCGCCGCGCGCCGGCTCGTCCAATCGTGGTTTGGGCGGCTTCGAGCGTCGCAGGCCATGAAGACTGGGACCATGAACGAGACAACATCTTCAACGACGTGGGCAGCATGCCATGGTGTCGCGCAATCTTTGAGGTTGGCCTGTGCGCAAGCATCGCTCACCCGTATCTAGCGGTATCCGCTGATGCCATTGCGCGAGTCGTCCCGCCCGGAGGCACGAGCAGCGAAGTGTACGCAACGTGCGAGTTCAAGACTCGCACCGTCAAGCACCTGGAGCTCAAGGCCGAGAAGATTGCCAGAAGCTACGGTGGCTACTTTGGGTGTGAGGTTGGTGACGAGAGATGGTGGCGAGCTGTTCCCGCCGAATACCGCGGTCAGCTCATCCACCAGGCCATGGTGTTCGACTTTGAGCATGTCCTGTTTGTGATGGCCAACTCCTCCAAGACGTTTTACCACGTGCTCATCACCGTGCCGCGCTCGGCCAGGGAGACGTACTGCACCGCCCTGGGCAAGTTCAAAGACCTCATGATGTGGGCTCACATGTGGGCGGACGCGCCGCCCAAAGCCCCTGAGGTGCCCGAGGTCTTCGGTCCGGACCGTGGCGTGGTCGCGTCGCATATGCGGCTCTGGCGCGCCATCCGTAAGCGCGTGAACTCGAATTTGCTGCCGCCGATCTACATCTTCAAGTGCATGCCGCAGGTCATGTACAACTCCCTCAAGGGCGGGCTCGACGGGAGCACGCAATACGTCGCGAAACTGTCGACATCCGACAACATCAAGCTCGGCTTGAACTCACTCGTGGCGCTACGCGGCCTCAAGCACCTCGCCTGCAACGCCTTCATCTTGGAGCGGATCCGTCGTGTCGCGAAGGGACTCAAGGACAACCCGCCGGGCTCTATGGCCGCCTTGCGCAACAAGATAAACCAGCACGACTCGCTGAAGATCTTTATCTCCGAGCTTGCTGAGCGCTTAGTGATGCGCGGCACGGCTGCGGCTAGCGAGGACGGGGACACTCCCCGGTCAGGTGCGTCCCACGCCGGCCCACCCCTCCTCACGGAGGAGCAGGTCAAGGAGGTCCTGAAGAACCTACCCGCGCGGACCAAGGGCGCTCGGGAGTTTTACAACAAGGGGCCTGCCAAAAGCATCCGCCTGGACGCAAGCTACAAGCACATCCGGGACGAAATCGGCTCGACAAGGGTCTTGAAGAAGATCGTCACGGAGGGCGGCGAGAGCATTGCGCCGATTACCAAACAGACTCAGCGAGCGTGCGTGATGTGCGGGAAAAAGGCGAGTTTCCGCTGTCACACCTGCAACATCGCGCTCCACACTACGCGCCAAAACCACCAGCGAGCCGGCACGAAAACGTGCTGGGAGAGGTTCCACGAACTGCCCAAGATCCCAGAACCGAAATGATTAAGCCATCTTGTTGAGCGCAGCACCATGCAGCGCTCTCGCACTTTGCCGTTGTTGCAAGGCGCTCCCAAAGGCCTGTTGAAGCGCCTGAAGCGTCCTACAAGAAGTCCTTCAAGCAATGCTTCAGCAACGTTTTCAAACGTCGCTCGGCCTAGTCGGAATGTTAGGATACATAGGCGGATAAGCAGACGGCAAAATCGCGTAGTATTAGGATGCTACTAGACTGATAGGACCAAGCAGTGTACAAGACATGGGGTTTACATGGGAACAAGCAGGCGCCTAATATTAGGTCGTTATTTCGTTGGATAGGGATATCTATCAGTTGCTTGTTTGTCTCTACGCCCTGTTGCGGGCTGCTGCGCTCGCTAAAAGAACCGGACGTCGGCGTCGATCCTGTACTCCGATTTTGTACTCGATCAGTCATAGGTCGAGTAGGTCGACGTGTAGCCATCGTCGTCGTCGTCGTCGGTCGTCGTCGTCGTCGTCGTCGCCCGAGGTGTAAGTCGGCGTGTAGTCGTCGTCGTCGTCGTCGTCGTCGTCGTCGCCAATCTCCTTCTCTTGCACTCCTCGATGACGCCCTTCTTGCACGCCTTGAGCTTCCGCTTGCACTTTTTGTCGCCCTTGTCGCAACGCGTGCACTCCTTGCTGATCTGATTCTTGCACTCTTTGCTCAGCTCGCCGCTGCCGTCGTCGTCGTCGTCGTCGTCGTCGTCGTCGT
This sequence comes from Thraustochytrium striatum, assembly GCA_022244645.1. NCBI lineage: Eukaryota > Bigyra > Thraustochytrida > Thraustochytriidae > Thraustochytrium > Thraustochytrium striatum. Next base: position 270,522 of record JACDIV010000095.1, on the reverse strand, counting down.
CGTCGTCGTCGTCGTCGTCGTCGTCGTCACCGTCCTTGGGGCGCTTGAGCTTGGTGTTGCACTTGCCACCCTTCCACTTGCAATCGCCCTTGCATTCCTTCTTGTCATTTTCACGGCAGAGTGCGTTGGCCTCCTCCCAGTCCTCCAGCGTGACGGGCTTGTCCATCTTGGGCAAGCACACCTTGTTGTTCTTCTTCTTGGGCTTCTTGGGCTTCTTGAGCTTCTTGCCTGCTTTGCTCGGACGGTTCTGAACTTTCGTCCACTGGCAACGCTTCTTGTCATCGTCTGTCCTCTGGTTGTTACACGGGCCCGACTTGGTGAACGCCCCGCAATACTCGAGCTCCAAGTCGTACTTGGTTGTCGGCATGGTTGTCGGCATTGGTGTAGGCGAGGTTGTCGGCGCGAGAGTCGTAGGCGAGGTTGTCGGCGCGAAGGTCGGCGACACAGTCGGCGCGTCCGAGGGGAGAAGAGGTCGTCGACCTTGAAGGAGATCTCGTCGACGGCCGCCTGGAGGCTAACGGCCAGGTTGTAGACATCCTGAATCGTCGCGGCGCCCTCCCCGAGCTCTTCCGCGCTCACCACGTGAGGCGCGCTAGCGAGCGCGGCCACGGCGGCGGCCACGGTGAGGTCAAAGCGCATGATGTTGCTGTTCTTGCTCCTGCTTGTGCCCTGGAGTTCTTGCTCCCAGGCTTGCTGCTGCTGCTGTCAGTTTCGGGTCTGCTCGAGGATGCCGCAGCGCGGTAGATAAGAACAAGCAAGTCGCTCAGCTACTTCCAAGTAATTCAAAGCTCATTGGAACGCGCAGTTTCTGAAAACAAGTGTCGGTGCGCTGCCAAGGACAGAACACCAGTCTGCTCCGCCGCGGCGCAGTTTCGCGCGGCCAACGGCTCTCCAACAGCTCTCGATTTTTGGGCCATGATTAGATTTAGCGCTCTGCATATCTAAGGTACAGGGGAAGAGCGAAGATGTCGGCGAAAGGGCTGCCGTGCCCGCCAGAAGCCTTAAAAAGGGATCCGGGAGCAAGCTGCCAAAAACGCTGGTACTGCGCAGCAGAGGCCTTGACCTGAGCGCAGAAGAAAAGCTTCCGTAGACGTCGAACTCCTTGCATCGGAGTGCCCCAGTAGTTCGAGCTGGCGGAAACGACGGCCTTCATAAAGTCGGCCAGCTGAGCGAAGCCCGCCCCAGTGGCACCACAAGATGTGATGATCACCGGGAAGAACTTGGCACGCTCACGGTGAACCCAGAAACCGTACTTGGACCGTTTCTGCTTTTCACCAGCTTGTACGACACGGGTCGGATCGTCGCGAGTCGAACCTTCCTGGTTCCGGATACGGCCGGCATGACCATAGCTGCCCATGTGCTTGACGTCGATGACCCCGTGAAGGTTCCCGCAAACGATGCGGAGATCTCCCCGAAGATCTTGGCCGATCTGAGACCGCTGAGGAGGCGGTATAGGATCGAGGAACGTCTGGTCAGACTCGGTGACAGCCGCGCCAGGCAGGATAAACCTGCCCTCCTTCGAGTTGTAGACCGAGGTGTCCAAAACCGGTTCGACCGTGCACATAGCGTCAGTGCCGTACTGGCCCGCTTCACAGCGTCCTGAATGCGGCGATGAAGGAATTGAGCCACCTTCTTCCCGCATACTTGCAGCTGTGCACGTGAGAGCCCCCAAGAGCGAGGTGGTCACATGCAGGATGCGGACACCGAGTATCCCAGGGCAACGCGTAAGGTCCTAGCCCGAGCCGCGTCCTGCATAGGCACGTAAACTCCCAGTCAGTGAAGGTCGAGCACTCCTCAGACGGGAGGAAACGAAGCGGGAGCATGGCATGGCTTGACGAACCTTGCAGAGCCCCTTCGTAGAGCATGAGGCGTACCGAGTGTTCCAACTCGTAGGCCAGCTCGTCGTCAGCAGAAACCGGTTGCCCAGTCGCCGCAGCCTGTTTCGCAGGCGTGGTCATAGCCTGGATGCCGTCGCCGAGGGATGCGATAAGCGTCTTGCTCTTGATGGCCATGCAGTCTTTCGTCAGCTCAGGGTAACGACAGCAGAGGCGGCAATTGCTCCTAGGGAGACGGTGTGTTGAGGCGTGCCGTGTGCGTCGTTCCAGATAGAGGTGAACTCAAGGCCGTCGAACCGTTGAGCAAGGTGTGCCTGTGCATCCGCGAGGCATCTGAGGCTCGCAGGCATAGTGGCTGTCGGTTGGGTGAGGTCCATGTCCACGAAGACCTCAAGCGATGCCCGCCAGGGCGCGGACGCCAGGAAGGCAGCTGGGCCCTGGAAGGCCTCGGACGAAAGCCGCGAGCGAGCCTAAAAAAGCCGTGTAGCGTACCACCTGAAGGTCCGGCAAGCCAAAACCCCCGTGCCGCTGAGGCAGGAAGACACGTCGAAGGACTGTGTCGTCTGCCAGCTCGATCAGATGAGCATGTTGCTGACTACTGAAAGAGACCGTCGGGCCGATGATGTCACAGGCCGCTTTGCCAAGAAGCTGTTGAACGGACGTGGCGAAGTCGGCGGTGAACGTTGGGGCGACGGTGCGGAAGAGGTGCATGACCTGCGGAGCAAAGCATTGGACCAGCAAAAGCGTCTGGGCTTGTACCGAAGGCAGCCAGGACAATTGCGTAAGATCCTTCGCGAACGAGTCGCGAGACTTCCCCAGGAAGTCCGTCAGGAAGGACGGCGAACCGACGGAGCGCCCAGAAGGCGGATGCCCCAAGCCGGGTCGTCCTCACCATTGCGGAACTTGACAGTGCCCGGGAAGCTGTCGATGTCTGTCGTCTCGGCTGCCGCGTCGCCCGAAGGGAACGGGACGAGGAGCGAGGACTTCAGCGGATCAACTGCTTGGCCGGCCTGTGCGTAGAAGATCGTGGCCAGCCGGAAGGTTGCGAGCAAAGCTCCGGGTACTCATGAATCCGCAAAAAAAGTGAGGGGCGTTTGATGCGTTATGAAAATGTGCGAGGAAAATGTGAGGGGAGAATGCACTTTGGTCGCACTTTTGGCAAAGGCTTGCCTGCTTGTTGTTCCCATGTTTCATGGACACTTGCACAGGGTCTCCCGAGGGAGTCGACCCGACACTTGGCCACGAGCTCGCTCACTTTCGACACCAACAAGCCCACCCACGACGCGCGAGCTCGGAAGGGGCGCCACTGCCTCCTCTGCCGGTCGATGACGACCACTGTCCTGCGCGTCTGCTGCGCCTCCCCGCACTGGACGCGTCTGCCGCCTAGCTCGCCCGCACGTGCTCGCGTCGATCCGCTACCAGCGCAGACAGCTACCATTCGTCAGTCTCAGCATGCGTGTCCGGGCCAGCCTCTTCTGTCTCCCATGGCCTGTCGCGCTGGGGCTGTGCCGACGCTCGCGTGCGCGACGCCCCGAGACGACCATCGCCGCCGCCACCGCCGCCGCCACTCGTCTCTTGCCACCTCCCTTCGCCAATGTTCATTCATTCATTCATTCACCAGCCTGCTCTTCCAACACCACCACTCCGTACCACCGCTCTGCTCCGAGTCGAGCCCCGTGTGCTGGACCCGGTGGACACCAACCCCGCGCCCGCACGCACACCCTGCGCTCTTGCCATCGCAGCCTCGCCCGTGGCGGCCTGTGCTCACCCAAAGCTCCTCACGATCTTGATGGCGAGATGAAGATTACTTACGCCGAGTTAAGACTGGTCGCGAGGTTGTCAGCAAGCTAGAGAGTTACCCAACGCCCACTTCGATGCCGAGTGGGGCTGCAGGGAGCACAGGCTGCCACCTTGATGGCGAAAAGATCTTTCTTCGCCGAATCTTCGCTGACCGATCTGTGGACAGACTGGCTCCCGAGGAAGGGCCTTACAAATGTTAATCATGGATCGGTTTCTGGCTGATCGCCCAACCGAGTCCCGGCCGAGTCGTGTGCTCCTGTCGACGTGCTTCTCGCAACAACAACAACGACCGACCACCAGCCACACGAGTCCACGACCTCCTCGCGCACGGCCATGAGAGTAGCGAGGCTGCCAATGGCCCCACGGCCACCTCCACCGCCTCACCACGGCCGGCCTCTTCTCAGCCTCGCACTCTCTCCGTTTCGGAAGCGCTACACGACCCCAAGAAACAACCTTGCTGTCTCTGCTCGCGACCACGCTCTGGCTCATTCTGACGCTTGCCCGTGAATCTGACGCCTTGATCGCCCGTGCCTCTTGTCCCATACCACCTCCTGGGCCCTCCTGCTTCACAACGCAAGGCTCCTTCGCTCTCAACTCGATCATCGTCTTCAAGCGCGCGCAAGTCGCCGACGCTGCTGATCTTGCCAAACCCACCAAGCGCCGTGTCGAGATGATTGCCGCTCACCTCCACCCTCTACCCGGGCTCCTCGACCTGTTCACCGCCACTCTTGGTCTCAACCTCGCCTCCCAGACTGACCAACCACACAACCACAAGTGCTCTGTTTGTTCAACCACCTACAGCAGCCACCTGCGCCAGATCTCTGAGCTCTCAGCCGTGCCAATGCTCTGATCCACCTGTGCCACGTCCCCAACAAGCCTTCCGATCTCTCCTCCCTCTCGCCACCGCCTGGCTTGCCCATGCACTCTCGACAACTCCTCCTCTCGCCCAACTCAGCCACTCGCTCGTCCTAAACGACGCCACGCCACCGGCAAAGCCCATCAAGATCCGCTCCTGCATCCATCTGCGGCGTTCAACTCGTCTCCAGCCGTGCAACCCTTTCCTCTGTGGCATAATCACCCTCGACAACCTTCTCGCTCTGTGCTGCTCCTCGAACGCCGCACCACGACCCAAGGAGTGGCACTGGCGCTGGCTGCCAACTTCGCCTGCGTCCTAATCCCCGCCGTGGCCCGTGTCTCGTCTGCGCTGCTTCTCAGGCCATCTCGTCGTGCCTGCTTCCAACCATTCTTGTCTTCGCTTGTTTGCTTGCTTGCCTGGCCGTGTGCTTCTTTGCAATCACGCCATGGTTCACGCCAACGCCACTAGTGCAGCTCGACGCCTCGGTCTGCGTCACCTCCACCTCTGCCACCATCCGTCGTGCTTGCTTGCCCTCCGTCCACTCGCTCTCCGGCTCTTCTTCACCTTTTGCCACTGTCACCATCTCCTTCCAGACGACCTCGACAAGCGCCATGGCGACTCGACTCGACTCGGCTGCCGGGCCTCTCCACCCTCGTCGTGCGCCACCTCAACCCCGTCCCTGCCATCCACTGCCTCCAATTCTCCCGCTAGACGCCCAACTCGACCACACCCAAGCGGTCGACTTGTTCTTGCAGCCGCCCACAACCAAGCCTGCGGCCAAGCACCACGATGGCCCGCACTCTATCCGTCGCGCCCCCGCCAGTCTGTCCATCACACTCTTTCCCTCGCAACGTGGCTTGCACGTGCGTGCGTTCAACCCTCTCCCTGGTCGCCCGCCCTCTTCTCGTTCTTGACACTCCAAGACGCGCGATCCGATCAGCAAGACGCGTGGGCGGCGTCCCATCTCTTCCATCGCGCCGATTCTAGCTCCCTATACTCCTCGCCTGGTGCTACCGCCTCCTCTTGCACAGGTGGCCTCTGCTCCTTCTCACCCCAAACAAACCAAGTTTTCTCCTTGCTCCTGAGCACGCCCTGGTCCATTACGGCACTGATGAGCAAGCTCGCGGCCTCTGTCTTCTCTCCAACCCACCCTGCGCCGCCTTCTTTGCCCTCCTTTGGCGATTCTCTGCGCTCTGCAGCGTCACCTTGCCAACACAAAGACCCTTGAGAACCGCCGTCCGGGCAACGAGCCACGACCAACGAGCCGTCCCCGGCCGTTACAGTTACAGTTAGTGACCGTTAAAATCCAACTCTTGACAGTTACAGACGGTTTTAACGGCTAGAAGTGTGAACTCGTTGATAAATTGACAAATTTATTTCACACAGTTGTGCTCGTTGTTTTTTGACAAAATTCAAATATTTGAGGTCTGAAATTGGCGCTGAAAATTACGTGGCGGCTCGGTGGAGGTTGCACGAGCAAGACTCGGCGGTCCCCGTCAAGCGAATTCTTCTAGCGCCTTCACACGGCGCCATCTCTCGCGTGTGTTTTCGCGCTGCCTGGTCGTCATTGTGGTGCCCAAATTCGAGCTCTCGCGTTCCAAGGCGAACGCGTGCGCGAGCGCGGCCCCGCGCGCGGCTAGCTGGAGGTCAAAGCTTTCATGTTAGATTACGTGAGTCTTTTACGCTGCGAGCCATAGCCTGACTGTATTGATGAAGCTCTTTGTTCGCCGGGGTTATTCTCCGCAGCTCGAGCAAATCTTGCGCAAGGAGGTTGCGGAGCTCGCGTGAACCGGGCCACTTGGAGATCACCTCGTCCGTGGTAGGGTCGATGCCAGACACGATCAGGCGGATCTTGTGCGAGACATGGAACCCACAGTCGTCGAGGTTCGGCTGTTCGGCGGAGGCTGCGTCGGTAGTCCACACGATACCCTTTGTCGGGAACACGCATTCAAAGAGCAGGTTGAACATCTCCTTCCGCTGAGGTCCCAGCCCCAGGGACTTGAGCGAGTTGTGAACAGTGACCTTGAGGTCGGTGATGCCCACCAGCACGTCGATCAAGGCCCAGTGGCTGCAGTAGCAGTGCGGGATCAAGATGCGCTGCACCCGCTCGTCGATGTAGCGGCCAAGGAGGTTGTGCGCCACGCCCGTGAGCTTGGCCTGGTTGCCTCCTTGGTACTCTTCCCAGACGAACCCGCCGAATGCCGGATCAACCACCAGAAGCTCGCTGGGGATCTTGTGCTTGAATCGGTAGAGATCGAGCTGGGCGTACAGTAGCGTAGACTCCAGGTGCGCGTTGGTGTCGATGCCTTTGAGGAACTCCTTCTCGATGTTCTTGGTCTCATCTTGTGTTCGGCAGTACATGACCGAAATAGCAGGGCACGTTCGCACTGTCTCAAGTAGCTCGTCGAGCGCGTCACGCCTGTCCTTGGGTCGCGCGTCCGTCTGCGTGTCATCGGCTTCAGTGCTGGCTCCCACAATGATCTTTCGCACTTTCTCTCGAGCGCCGGCTGCTGGCGCGGCACGCAGTTGCCTTCTTGCCGGCGTCGCGGTGGTTGATGAGCACCAAGAGCTACGCCCTTGCGCTTGCTCTCGCTCCTGCTGGCGCGGTTGCTGATGCCCTCGCCGACGCGCTCCCTTGCGGCGGTAGTCTCCACGGTGATGACCTCCGCGGTGCTCTTCGTGGCTGCGGCCGTTGCGGCCCTCGCCAGTCTCCTTTGGCTTGCGCGCCTTGCCGAAGGTGGGGTCAAAGTTTTTGATGTTGATGACGCCAAAGGACGGCGCCAAAGGCCTGCCCCGTGCACCAAGGTAGCAGCTCGTGGGAAGATCCTCGCGAACCTGCTCCCGCAGCGGCGCAACCGTGTACCTTCGCAAGGTATGGATCTGCACCCGCTTGCCGCTGGGCGGCAGCAAGACGCGCGTCATGTACGCGACGGCGAGAAGATGTGGGCAGACGAGCCAATTGTAAAACCCGTAACACGTGCAGCTGAACATCACGCCGGGCCCAGGATCTTGTGTGACCGTCACGATGGCTCCAGCTTCATAAACCGACAAGACGTCTTCGAGGTGTTGGCGTGCCTGGTTCGCCTCGCCGCCGGCACTCGATATGTCAGTTCGTTGCTGCAGAGCACTGCTGGGCTCCAGTGGTGACGAACTTGACAGGGCAGAGCAGAGTTGTGTCGATGGCTGCGTCCACCAGATCAGTGCAAACGCCCTTGTCCTGGCTGGCCTTGTTGTGCTCGGCGTTCTTGACGAAGAAGAGCAAAAGGTTCTGATGAAGCGGCTTTGCTCCAACGATCTGGACCACTCCGAAAGCTCTCGTTGATGATCCTGGCCGCTCTAGTCCACGCCCCGTTCAGCATGCAATCTCGCGGCGAGCCAAGACGATCATGGATACTCCGGGTCCACCGTGGCCGACGTTCTCCATCGTGGCTCCGTTGACCCGCCGACCTTGCGTGTTCGCGCCGCCTCGGTCTGCAGGGCCCGTGGGAGCTTGAAGAACACGTCATGGCGCTTGATTTTGCCTCCAGCGTACTGGTTGAGCCGGCTGTGGCTGCTCTCGATGCCGTTGGTATGGTTCGATATCCCGGCCGGGTAGTATGCCGCGATCCAGTAAGGGTTGGTTCCGGTCGGCGCGTACTGGTGCAACATCTTCCAGAACCGAGGGTTCCGCGTCTCTGGGTTCAACATGACGAAGGCTTGCAGCAAGGCGAAGGCTAGCTCTGCCAATGGAACCACGGTCACCTTTCGAATGCGGCTGATGTACTCGTGGACTTGCCTCTGGCTGCTCGCGAGCACAGGCCGAGGCTTGAGTGGCGCTTTAGGCCCGTCTGGCGGCGCGTGTTGGTCCTGATTGGTGATCTTGTCGGCCTTGTTGGCGGCCTTGCCGTTCTTGAACTTTGCCTGCTGGAACAGCCTGTCCACGTGGATGGAACAGGAGAGCCGTACGCCGCCCTGAAGACGCTCAAGCAGGCTAGCGACTTCCTCGGCAGTGGTCAAGCCTGCGTAGCAAAAGCTCGTGTAGCCATGATTGAGCTCGCTGTCCCATGGCAAACAGACTCGAGTCCGAGCAGCAGCAGCAGGCTTGGCATCTGGGTCGCGCCCTCGTAACGTCAGGTGCCGCAGCTTGCTCAGCGCCAGCGGAAGCTCTTCGTCATCCAAGTGTTTAATGTTGGCGGGCGTGCTGACCACAGCCGGCCGTCCAAGGGCGGTAAAGGCTCCGGACGGAATCGAAGCTGCTCCGTCGCCAAGGACGGCAGAGACCCTATGCTGCTTGACGTCGACTCCCCCGGCCCCGTCTAGTTCTAGCACGCGCAGAATCTCTCGAGCGGCTCCCACGACACCGGCCACGCAGTCGGAGTACCCCAGGGCGGTCTCCCCGTTGGCGAGGGCAGCGCCGTACGTGAAGAAACTCTTGTCTGACGTCTCCGAGCCTAGGCGCAGCAGGTGCCACGTCGAGCTTGGGCTTGGACCAGACTGCATAAATCCGACGGTGCCGTCTAGCTGGAGAACGTGGTGCCGCCCAGCGTCATGACCGTCATGATCTTGTTCGCGAGCTTGGGCGCACAGCTCGCTTTGCACGAACGAGGTCAAGCCGAAGATCGTGCTGAACAAGACTGACGCACGGTCAATCTGTGCGCTGCCCAAGGCCGCCTGGCCAGCGTGGATGATGGCCGGGTACACCAGATTTGCTGCCCCGGCCCTGACATACTGACCTCGAAGCTCGGCGCTGGCTTCCTTGTTCAAGGCAAAGCAGACGTCGCTCTGGAATATCGCGATCTTTGCTGTCGTCGGCAACGCTGGGAGAGCTTCCAGCCATCGATGCCGGCGCAGGCGCGTGTCAATGCTCTCTCGCAGGGCTTGGTTGGTACTGTACTCGTGCGCGACAGCTTGAACAGCAGCCTTGTAGAGCTCGTAGGCCGCGTCCACCGCTCTCTTGAAGTCTCGCGTCGTCCGCGCAGAGCTTCTGGCGTGTCAATGCGGACGCACTCGCGGCCGCTGCGTGCGCCGGTATGAAGACCCCGCAGAAAGCGCTGCTCCGCATGAGTAAGGCGGGAAAACGCGTCCACATGGCGTTGCCCAAGAAGCGTACTGACCTCGCTCCACTTCATGTGAGCAGCCTCTGCGCCTCGTACGAACACGCCCATCGGCCCAGTACGAAGGGCCGCGCGAGGCTCTTCCTGTGGATGCAGCTGGTGTGTACCCTCCTTCAAAACCCAGAGGCCCGCGCGCTTTGTGACTGTGGCGGTAAACGGGCACGAGGGTGCGCTGCACTTAAAGCGCCATCCCATGAGCCCTTGCGTCAGCCCTGATTGCCAGCTTCCGTTGCTCGTCACCCATCCCCCCCGCGTTTCAGAGCCGTTGAGCGCGCGGACTCCAAGTCCGTGAAAGCAGCTTGCTCGACGCGGACGAGCAGACGCCTTGGTCTCGGCGTCATCTCCTCGTCGTCCTCGCTCTCGACATCGGGCGGAAGCGAGAAGTCGCTTGCTTCCAGCTCCTCTTGCGTGAAAGTGGTGGCGAACGAGGACACGAAATAGCCGACTCGCCCAGCTGCTGGCCCTGGCTCAGGTGCTGGCCCTGGCTCAGCTCCTGGCCCAGCCCCTGGCCCTGGCCCTGGCCCAGCTCCTGGCCCAGCTCCTGGCCTAGCCGCAGCCCCTGCCCCTGGCCCTGGCCCAGCTGCTGGCCCAGCTGCTGGCCCAGCTGCTGGCCCTGGCCCTGCTGCTGGCCCTGGCCCTGGCCCAGCTGCTGGCCCTGGCCCAGCTGCTGGCCCGGCTGCTGGCCTAGCTCCTGGCCCAGCTCCTGGCCCAGCCCCAGCCCCTGGCCCAGCTGCTGGCCCTGGCCCTGGCCCAGCTGCTGACCGTACTGGTGCTGCGCCGAATGTTCCTGCTGCTGAAGTTGGAACTTGAGCTGTCCAACAAGGCTCTGTTGCTGCTGCACGTGCTGCTCAAACTGTAAGAGTAGCTGTTGCTGCTGTTGCCGTTGCTGCTGCTGCTGCTGCTGCTGATGTTGCTGCTGCTGGAGCTGGAGCTGGAGCTGGAGCTGCTGGATCTGCTGCTGTTGGATCTCCTGTTGCCGCTGTTGCTCTTGAACTTGCTGCTCGAGTTCCTGGACGCGCTGACCGTGCTGGCTCTGGTACTGCAGCCCAGAGTAGCGCGGCTGCATGCCAAAGTACGGCATTGCGCCGTACTGCGACAAGTCACTGTAGTACGGTGACGCGCCGCTGTGCCCTGGTACGTTGTAGTGCGGTTGCGGTGGATCATTCGGCGAGGGGGGTTGCGCAAGCCGAGTCCTGGTTGGTTTCTCTGCGTGGCCTGGGGCCGCGGGTCCATCGGAACGCGCGGCACGAGCCGCCATCGCCTCTTGGCCAAGCACTCCTTGCGAATTCTTGTCCATTCTTGCCGTGGTGCTCTTCGTGGTGCTCTTCGTGGTGCGCTCCGCGGTCCTTGTTCTCCCTCTTGTTGTCTCTCTTGTTCTCCACTAGAGAGCGGTTGCAAACCTCGTCGCGCAGCAAGCGCTCCGCGCGGGCAGGTACTCAACCGACATATGTCCTCGCGGTCGAAACGCGACGCTCTTCTCTACTCTCAGTCCCGAGAACGAGCAAAAATCAAAATAGCAACGAGCAAAGCCAAATTTTTCCGGAAAGGGAACCTTCCACAGTCCCCACAAAATCAACGCACCAATCACAGGGCTAGAAAATCCACAGCGGACGTGCTCGCGGCCGAATCTGTATATTTACCAACGAGAAGTGTGAATTTTTGTCAAAATAGCAACGAGCAAAATCAAAATAGCAACGGGCAGAAGAAAGAAACTCGAAAGGGGGTATGTTGGGAGTCATTCGCCCGGTGAAATCCACATTTGCAGGGTGAGATAGACGATTAAGCAGGCGCGTGCATGAACACTTGGCAAAGACTCCTACTATACCCCCCAACTGTGGGCTCGTTGCCAATAACACGTTGATCAACGCTCGTTGCTGTCCCGAAAAGGCCCAAGACGCTTCCGTCGTCTCTGACGCTGCCAAATGCGCCCAGAACAGCAAACGCGTCGGCTGGCCTCGGAACCAGCATCTCCACCCCCGTTCCGTGCTCCTCCGCCTGTTGGCCACCGCCTACTGCCTCGTGCTCGCCTCTCGGAACAGCCAAGCCGACCCCAAGATCTTCAACACTTTCACAACTTGCAACAACCCACAGCCCCACTTCTCGGCCCGCAGCGACAAACTCGCCTGGCGTCATCGCCTCCTGGGCCGTGTCGCCATCGCATCCTTCCATGGCGCCTCCACCCGTCGCTCTCCCTGGGCCGTGCCGCAAAGAGGTCTTTACCAGCACCGCCTCAGCCACGCCAACTCCACTGCTCTGGGACACGCAAGAAGACGCACGAGAGACTGGAGTGCATTTCCCTGCTCTGGCCGATGGTGACCGCCCTGTTCCCAGCCCCGCAACGCCCCTGCCCTTCGCCACGCCGCCTCCACTTCCCCGCTACTTGCTCGGCTCGGACATCATGCTCCAAGCGCACCACGCAACCACAGAATCCGCGGCACCGCTGGCGATCGTCTGTGCCCATGTTCCGAGCTCCCTAAAGACCCGTCTGTGTGCCTTGCGCGCGAGCCCTGCCGCCGACACGTTCATTCTCCGCCACTTCTCTCGAGTTTGCCATGACCCACGACGACGATGTCACCAATAACCCCCTTGGCGCCCCCCCCCCGACCGTACATCCTGCTCATCATCGTGTTCTTGGCCCTCTATCCTTGCGTCTGCACGCCCTGCGACCTTGCTGACAACCATCCTCCATCTTTTTTTCCCAGCTCGTCAACGCCACGAACGGCGCCAGCAACGCAACAAGACGCACTTGGCCGTGCAGTATCCTCCAACTCCTTGGCCTCGACCTCCTCCACCCCTCCGTCTTGACCTCCTCCACCTCTTTGTCATCGCCTCTCCTGGATCACTCACGACCAAGCCACGCCAACAACCACCTGCCCTTGCAAGCAACCGCGGCGGCACAGGAACCGCTCGAGAGCCAGACCGAGTGCCGCCGAGCGTACACAGCCTTTGGCTACCTGCGCCACGACGCGATCGAGTTCTCTTGCGCGCGCGCTCCGCCCTCACCTTTGCTTGCTTCTCTGCGTTGCTCAACATGTTCTTCGAACTCGTCGCGCCACGCTGCGACAACGCTGCAGCCCGCAAAGCGCTTTTCCCGCGCGCCCTGCCGAGCCCTGCCGTGTTTCCGGCCACGCCGTCGCCCTTCTTGGTGGCTTGATCTCCATCGAAGCGATCACCAGAACGTCCACCTTGGTCGCCTCGTTGCCTCCAGCCTTCACGACGACCAGACACGCAGCGGCTGCTTGCGCTCTTCTCCACCTGTGCCTTGAGCCATTCAAGCTCCCAAGGCTGCTTGTGGGTCTGCTTTCTGCCTTGCACGACGCCTGCGCCTTGGACGTCGTTGTCGGCTTCACTCTTGTTCTTCGTCCAGCTTGCCAAGCCAGGCCGCCCCAGGCCAGAGCCGCAGCGCCACCAGTTGGCTTGGCGTGCCGCTATTGGCACGGTACGAACCAAGCCTGCTTTCAATGCCCGCGCCTTGCACTGGCTGGTGTCCGTCTATTCCTTTGCTTCTCCACCTATTCATCTCGGTCGTCGTGGAGCGTCTCGTGAGATCGCCCATCACGATGACTGCGGCGGCGAGGACAATCATGCACGCCTTCACCTCCCTCTCGTGGCCATGAACGTCCTCGGCGTCTCGTATTCGCCCGCCTCGCACCGTGGTGCATCATCAAAGTGGCCAGAATCGTCCTCTTCCGCCTCGTCCTCCTCATGCCAGGTCCAACCGGCGCCACAGTGTTGCAGGACGTCGCCGAACCGTCGCACCACCTCGGCGCGCTCCAGGTCCTGGCCCAGAGCCCAAGCATCCGGCCCCTTCGCCAGTTCATCTCACTTGGTCGCCGCTCCTTGGCCAAGCCCACCTCGGTGTCGACAAAGGCGACAAGCACCGCCGCGGACTTGTTGCCGCCCAGCAACGAGTCGCCAAGCTGGCCAGTGACCATCGCCGCCTGCCGGCCCAAGTTTGATGCCGTCGTTTGCCCCTGCCCCTGCCCCTCTTGGTCCCCTGCGAGCCGTCCACCACAAGTCCATCAAGCCTGAACGACGACGACCATGACGAGCCCGCTGGAAAGGATCGAGCCTCGAGGAGCGACGAGACCAGCTCATGAATCCGCTGGCCTACCACACGGACGCGAGCGTTGCCGCACTCTCTGCCGCGCTGCAGGTGCCCTTTGCCAGCCCAGAGAGGTCGTCTTCAGGTAACTCTGCGTCTCAAGCCTGCTCGACAGGTCGCCACAAGTGAAACGCGGAGCTGTGAGCCCGGCGGCAGTGCTTTTCACCTGTGTGTTGAGAGCGCAGGGCGTGCTCCGTCCTCTACCCTGCATCTTGGTGCCTCGGCGTGCGTTTCCAGTCCAAGGCCACGTAATTTCGATTTGGCTGCTCTCGCGCCTGTCACATCGCGCCCAGAGCCCGGCAAGCGCTCTAGCGCCCTCTGACCAGGCGAGGCCGCGCCCTTCGTTGCGTCCCATGCTCCCAGGTCTCGCTCCCTGTCGCTTTTCCGCTTCCGCATCGTCACCGGCTTGCTGGCCTCGTTCAACTCGCTCAGAGTGAGCAAGCAGATGCAGCGCGCCGCGAGGCAGTCAGTGGGCCTCTCCACTCGCCCGACAAAGCAACCAAGGCCCAACGGGCCTCTCCGCCCGTTTCCTGGCGTCCGCATGAGCTCGTTTCCGCTCTGCTGTGTAGCCATCAATTTCTTGCTCTCGCGCCTGTCACATCGCGCCCAGAGCCCGGCAAACGCTCTAGCGCCCTCCACCCGAGTGAGGACGCGCCCACCGTTGCGTCCCATGCCCCCAGTACTTGCTCCTTGTCACTGATTCGCTTCCGCACCGTCGCGGGCTTGTTGGCCCCGGTCGACCTGCTCAGAGTGAGCAAGCCGATACGGCGCGCCGCGAGGCAGTCAGTAAGCCTCTCCACTCGCGCGACAAAGCAACCAAGGCCCCCAACGGGCCTCTCCGCCCATATCCTGGCCTCAGCGTGAGCTCGTTTCCGCTGTCCTGCGCAACCATCAAATTCTTGCTCTCGCGCAAGCCACATCGCGCCAAGAGCCCGGCAAACGCTCTAGCGCCCTCCACCCGAGTGAGGATGCGCCCACCGTTGCGTCCCATGCCACCAGTACTTGCTCCGTGTCGCTGATTCGCTTCCGCACCGTCGCGGGCTTGTTCTCCGCGTTCGACTTGCTCAGAGTAAACTAGCCCACACAGCGTGCCGTGAGGCCGTCAGCAGGCCCCTCCACTCGCCCGACAAAGCAACCAAGGTCCTCTTCCGGCCTCCGCGCCGATAGCTCGTCCTCTGCATGAGCTCGTTTCCGCTGCTCTGGGCAACCATCTATTTGCTGCCCATGAGCTAGCCACATCGCGCCCAGAGCCCGACAAAGTGCCTAGCACCTCTGCCTGAGCAAGGCCATGCCCATCGTTGCGCCACCTGGCCTCAATACTCGCCACTCGTCGATCGTTCGCCTCAACACGGAGGCCAACTCTTCGCTCTGGCTCGCGCTGAACAGCGCCCAAGCCGACAAGCGAGGCAGTCAAACCGTCAAAGGCCGCCACCACCTCCCCGCCGAGACCATCGAGCCTCCTGACACCTTTTTCGTCTTCTGCCCGACCTTGCTCGGGCGCGCGCCGACCTTGTGTTCCGCCCAACCATTAACTTGCTCTTCTCTCCTTGGACGCGCCACAATGCGCTGCGGGCCTGGCAGACGGCCTGGCAGCGTCTGTCTACTCGCAATAGCTCCTGGCTCTGACCACCATCGCCGTTCTTGCTGCGGTCAGCGGCAAACCAAAGGCAGTCTTGATTGAGCAAGTCGCGTCGAGCCCAAAATGATCAAAATCAACGTGGACAGTTGGTACCATCGCTTTTCACTTGGCGGTCTAGCACCGAAGGGCCCACGGCCTATGCGGCACTAGCGGCGCCTCCGCTCACTTGCGACGCCGCGATCGCAAGCAGCTGCTCGGCGTCCCAGCCCGAGAGGCGCTGTGCTCGTCAAAAAAAAAAAAAAGATCCAGATCCGTTGTGGAGTTGGCGTTCGTGTCGCTTCTTTGTCAAGTCCTAGTGTTTTCGCTATACATTTCTCCTAAGGACTTCGAAATGAGTGGCTGGCAATAAAATGAGCACGAGCAAGCGACATTGGATCACAAGCGATCATACCACGGGAATTTCGACCGCCGAATCTCATCCGAACTTCGTAGCTAAGCCCCGTAGGGCTCGTCTAGTACTACCGTGGGGGACCAGGTGGGAAGCGCGAGTGTTGTTGTTTTTGCTCCGCCCGCAAAGCACTCATTTTGGCTCTTCTGGTCGCTGCGCTTGCTTTTTCCCATTTTGCTGCATGGTTCCACCAGGCTCCTTGACATCTTGTCAGTCAGATTACCGGTACACAAGTGCGGTACCACTCGAGTACGCTCTTTCGGCTTCTCGTCACAGGCGCTGCCGCCATCGCCGCTGCTGCTGCCTCGCGTGGCGCCACTTGCATCAGAGCGCTCGACGACCACGGACAGGTTTGCTGGAGTCAACAAAGGTCATGATTTTTTTTTTACGGTCGGTCACAGGTCGGTGTAGAGATACGGCGCCGGCGCTGCTGGCGCCAGTGTCCTCGGCATACGCTCCGACGGCTACCATGCCAGAGCCCGTGGCGACGGCTTGGCCAAAGCGGTCGTTTGCCACGGCGCCGAGCATCTTGTGCGTCTCGGTCCACGTGCCGCTACTCGAGTCCAGCTCGAACACGTACGCCTTGCCCGCGCTTGAGCCGGCGTCATCCGCGCCGTACGCGCCCACCACGATCCGTGAGCCGTAGAGTGCAACGTCGTAGCCAAAGTAGTCGTTGCTGACGCCGTCCGAGGCCGCAAGCGTCGCCTCGAGCGCCCACTTGCCGTTCGAGCCACGCCGAAAGACGAGGGCAAAGCCCGGGTACGAGTCATCCGACCAGACGGACGTGCTGTGCGTGCCCACAACTAGGCGGTCGCCCGACAGCGAGACGCTCTTGCCGATCAAATCGTAGCCAGACTCACACGCGTCGCAGGTCAGCGTGCTGGCCAGAGACCACGAGTCGTTAGCGTCCTTCTCATAGACAAAGATCTTGCCCGAGTCGCCGGCCCAGCTGCCCACGGCGGCATAGTCGCCATCAAGGCTCACAGCATTTGCCAAACTCGCTGGCGCTCTTGGACACTGTCTGCTGCAATTCGAACCCCCGTCCGAGTTGACCTTGTAAAAGTAGGCGCTCTTGCCGGCCGAGGCGCCAACCAGAATCCAGTCGCCCGAGATGTCCACGGCATCGCCAAAGTACGCTTGCGCCTCGCGCGTGCGCTCTAGCGTCTGCAAGAGCTTCCACGAGCCGTCGATCTGCTGCGTATACACGAACGCCTCCCCGCAGTCGTTGTAGTCCTCGTGGTCGCCAAAGAAAGCGCCTACCACGGCGGTCGACCCATCAATGGCCACCTCTTCGCCAAAGTACGACCAGTCCGAGGTGAGCGGGTTTTCCAGCTCGTGCATCGTGCCAGTGTCGTCCGTGGACACGACGTAGGCCGCGCCCACGCCACTGTTGGTGCGTCGCGCGCCCACGATGACCAGGTCGCCGCTCACGTCCACGGCGTCACCGAAATAGGCCGAGCTGCTGGTGCCGTAGAGCGAGGCGCTTGGCGTAACCGTGTAGATGCGAGCGCACGGTTGCGCAGGGCATTCCGCAACCCGGCGGCATCGGCGGAGGCCACGAGGGTGCCAACCACGGTCACGAGCTTGCCGACGATCATCTCCCTGTTCTCCCTGTTCTTGTTCCTGTTCTTGCTGTTGAAGTTTGGGCTTTGCCCGCAAGTGCCAGTGCGCCTCTCGATCAGCCACTCAATAGTAGACGGGGCTAGCTCGGTACAGCACTTGGCAAGGAGAAGCGGTGCACCCCTGTAGAGGACGGAAGCTTTCACTGAGTGCTCGCGAGGATCTTCAACTCGACAGTCAATCAAGAGCCCCGGGACTGGGAACCAGGTTCGATTCGTGGTGAAAAAGCCGTGGCGGCCCAGCGCGCGCTCTTGTGCTTGGAGCGCAGCACGCAGGAGCTGGACCTGCCCGCCACGCAAGCTCTGCCCGAGACCATTTGCCTGCGTAAGTCGGCCTGGTCTCGTTGCCCGATGCTGCGGGCCTGCACAAGCTCCGCAGCAAGCTGGGCCCGGCGGGCGGACGCTATCGCTCTGCGAGGTGGCCTTCTGGACCAGCACGGGCTGCATTGTGCCGCTTCAGGCGCCAGCCGCTTCTGGGGACGGCAACGAGCAAGAGCTCCTCGCAGTCGCGGACGGCGACGGGGCAACATGCCGACATGCGTGCGCTGCGCAGAGGCAAACTCGGGCAGTTCGCTACAGCAGTGGCTCGAGGCAGCCCTGGAGCTCGAGGCAGCCCTGGAGCTCGAGTCCGCCGAGGAGAGCGCCACGTTGGACCTCACCCCGCTCGGAGCCTTCAACATCACGGGCGCGCGGTCGTCCTCTGGACGGCCAGCCGCTCGGCGAGGTGCCAAGCACGCTGGAGCACGACTCGACGCCGGCAGCGCCTTCACGCTGCTGGGAGATCTGCAATCTCTTGCTGCGAGCTTTGACGTCTGAACAAATAAAGAACGACCCTTCCCCCACGAGATCGGCATGGAACGCTGCGCACATGAGGATGGCGCCTGTTGCTCGTAGTGAACACCAAGAATCGATCATCAGATCGCGCGCGTTGACGGGGGCGCTTGCATGGGAGGGACTACGTACTCTCTTTCGCAAGCACGAGACTCGCGACGATGAACACTGGCACAGCCGCAACCCAACGATTCCGCGAGCGTGGCAATGATCATCGAGTGTGTGCTGAGCTGCGCATCGGCCACGCTTGGGGGAGTGTCTCTTGGTCACACGCGCTTGTGCGATCAGGGCCAGTTGTCGCGCGCCATCTGCCGATCACTGGCCTCAGCTCTCATGTGCCTCCAGCAGTCACCATTCACGAGCCCGATGCCAAGGTTGCGCACGTGCCAATCAGGCCGACTTGCTTCTCGAAAGCAGGTGTGCGAGTGCCGTTCAAAACGCGTTTTCACCTGCTTCAGGCTTAACAGTTGCCGTGCATGAGCTCGGTGCGAAGGCTGAGCTCGACGCCAAGGCTGCGCACGCGCCAATCAAGCCGACAACCTTCTCGAAAGCAGGTGTGCGAGTGCCGTTCAAAACGCGTTTTCGCCTGCTTCAGGCTCAACAGTTGCCGTTCATGAGCTCGGTGCGAAGGCTGAGCTCGATGCCAAGGCTGCGCACGTGCCAATCAACCGACCTTCAGAAACCAAGCCAACCTTCTCGAAAGCAGGTGTGCGAGTGCCGTTCAAAACGCGTTTTCACCTGCTTCAGGCTTAACAGTTGCCGTTCATGAGCTCGGTGCGAAGGTTGAGCTCGACGCCAAGGCTGCGCACGCGCCAATCAAGCCGACAACCTTCTCGAAAGCAGGTGTGCGAGTGCCGTTCAAAACGCGTTTTCGCCTGCTTCAGGCTCAACAGTTGCCGTTCATGAGCTCGGTGCGAAGGCTGAGCTCGATGCCAAGGCTGCGCACGTGCCAATCAAGCCGACCTTCAGAATCCAAGCCAACCTTCTCGAAAGCAGGTGTGCGAGTGCCGTTCAAAACGCGTCTTCACCTGCTTCAGGCTTAACAGTTGCCGTTCATGAGCTCTGTGCGAAGGCTGAGCTCGACGCCAAGGCTGCGCACGTGCCAATCAAGCGGACATCCTTCTCGAAAGTAGGTGTGCGAGTGCCGTTCAAAAAGGATTTCGACCTGCTTGGGAGCTTAACATTTGCCGTGCAGGAGTGCAAAGGGGGCAACGTCACCATGCACGAGCCCAGCCGACGGACTTGCGCCAAGCCAGAGACAAAATGCAGCCACACCACATGGTGTTGCCCTGTGTGGCAGGCAACTTGCCCAGGCTCGGCCAAGGTGTCGCAAACATGCACGTGTGTCCACCAGTCTCGGCACGGCCGAGCACGCGCAAGAAAGTGAGAATGTACGGAACCTGGTACCGTACCGGTACTGGTACTGGTACTGTACTCGAGTACCGCAACAGTACTGTGTACTCACATCAGTCTTAGAGAACTGGTACTCGTACGGTCGCAAGGCGAAGTGCGGGACTTCATCATGCGCGTCAGCAACGGTCTCTGGAGCTCTGGCAGCTACACAGCGCCAACCAAGTCTCAGCTGCACCGCGGCTACCAGTGTGCCACCATCACGTTTCGAGCCCGAGCATGAGCTACACAGTGGATGCCAGTACGTCACTATCAGTCGAATCTCAGCAACTTCTGACTTGCATCATCATCGTCGCTTGAGTTGATGAATAATCTTGTTGCCTCTCCTCCGCCCGGCACCGGTTCCGCAATGGTTCTGATTCATTTCTTGCGATTTAATTAATACATAGGGATTTAAGCATACAGATAGGAAGAACGCCTAAGACTCAGTAGGACTGGGGCCCTGCTGTAGAGGAAGCTTTGAAAGCTTCCTGAAACGGTGCACGAGGTAGGACGCAGCAGTCTGCTGTGCTTCCATCGCGTCATGCATGCTGTTGGCCTCGCGCACGCCGAGTCAGCTGCGCTCCTGCAGCGTCGGCAAGCTGTTCAGTGCCACCCCGTGCCACACAGTCCCGACTCTTTTCACTCCGACCAAAGCCGAACTTTTTCTTCCCTTTCCCCTCTTCCTCCAAGCGCGTGTCGCTTTGAGTGCTGCTGAGGGTCTTCCGAGGCACACCTCTCGGATGACCACCTCGCCACGACCGACCACTCAAAGCGGCTTGACTGTCTGGCGGCTCCTCTGGCTCCAGGTCGGAGCTTGGGGAGCCCGTGTTGCCCGACTCGGACGCAAACTCCGATTGCGATTTGGGTTTCAGCGCAGGACAGCGGCGCTAAACCCACTTCTTCCTCGACCAAGCGAGCTCCCCAACGCCCGAGTTGAGGGTCGAGTCGCTGTGACGAAACCCCCCTCGCGCTGACTAGCTGTGCGACTGGGCTGCTCTGCTGCCTGGCCGCGAGGACCGTCGCTCCACTTGGCAAAACCAAAACAACAACGAGCAAAAAGCAGATCCAGAGCCCGGAAAGAATGACCAAGCCCAACGTCAGCAAGATGGCCCTCGCGGTGGTCGGCGCCTTGGCCTGCCTGGCGCCTGGCGCCTCCGCGCTTACCGGCAGCGAGATGCGCGCGCTGCAGGACTCGTGCGACTACCGCTCCTACGACTGCGGCGCGGTGACTTGCCCGGACACGTGCTTTAGCGATGGCTGCGGCGAGTACGTGCGCGGCGAGTGCGGCGCCTGCCTCGACACGCCCGACTGCGAGGACAGCTCGCCTACGCCGCTGCCCACGCCGGGTCCCACGCCATCGCCGGTCCAGGAGACGTGCGACTACCTGTCCTATTCGTGCGGAGCAGTGACCTGCCCGACCTGCTTTAGCGACGGCTGCGGCGAGTACGTGCGCGGCGAGTGCGGCGACTGCTCGGACACGCCCGACTGCGACGACGTGGTCGAGGACGACGCCTGCACTGGGCTGGGCCGCGGTCGCTGCAAGCGCACCGACGGCTGCACGTGGGGCTTTGCCAGCGACTCTGACGACTCGCGCTCGTGCTTTACGGCGTGAAGTGCTCAATCAATCAAGACAGAATGTAAAACGTAAACGTTGCCTGACCATGTTCCCACCTACGCGGCAAACAGCTTTCGCGACCGTCGTTGCCACAGGCCCCTTGGCGCCGGCCGGACCGGGGATACAAACTGCTGGCCTCCGGACTAGTAGCTCCGTGGCCTACGTTGACAACTGTGAGGCAGGCCATTCGGAAGGCAAGACTCTATTTCAAGATCCCTCCAGTCCCAGCGCATCCAGCCGACGCGCTCGGGGCAGGCACGACACTTTACAGCTCGGCGAGGTCGTCGCAAGGCCAACGGCGAGAGTCATCGGCGACGTCGTTCGTCGCGAGGCCCGCTTCCGAAGAGCTCTAGCGCAGGCGGCGCAGCGCCAACGTTCCCGACGACGGAAGGCAAGCCGGAGAAGTGCGGAACGCGCTACCCGCCCCAGGCGTCGATGCTGGGCAAGGCCGCGGGATGCACAAGGTGCCGCTGGCGAAGACCAAGGGCGTGCGCGTGTGCAGCGGTTGGCGGGGAGAGGATAGTTTCTTCTGGTTCTTCACTTCTCTTTGATCAATCTGGTCAGGCAACGACGCGCTTGAGGTCGCTGCGCAGCTGCTCGACGGACACCGGCGCGTTGTGCAGGTCCAGGCCCGTGCGCTCCCAATGCTTTAGCAGGTCGCTCAAGCTCCACACGCTCTTGCCATTGTCAAGGGTTACCGGGTCGACCACTTTGTCGCCCACGACGCTCACCAGCTCGCTCAGACGCCGGCTCACGCGCTTGCGGAGACTCTGCCGCCGCTTGATCTCGGCCAGCTCCTGCCACCTCAGCTCGGCGACCACTTGGTGCCGCTGCTGCCGCTGCCACTCGGGCCACTCGGCGAGCCACGCCTCGAACTGCGCGTCCGTGATGGATAGCGCATCGTCCTTGGCCGCCTCCAGCTCGGCGTCCTCGATCTTGATGTAGCTCGGAAAGATCATGGCCGTGGCCGCCACGGGCAAGTCGAGCGCCTCGCGCAGGTCGATCTCGAAGCGCAAGTACACGCAGACGTCGTCCAACCAGGAAAGCGAATCGACCTTGCGCTTAGCGTGCTCGTGCACGACCATGAGTCGCATCACCCTGCGCCCGAGGTCCCGCAGCTGCTCGGCGCTCTCTCGGGCCTTGGCCACCTCCACGACCAGGTGCATCTGGTTGAGCGCCCACACCGGCTTGTCGCCGCACGCGTCCAGCGAGTCGTCCATTCGCAGAAGCAGCTCCTCGCGCACGTGCTCGTCGTCGCCAGACAGCAGCTCGAGCACATCGACCACGCGCTTGGCGAGCGCCTTGCGCGTCTCGGCGATGCCAAACTCCTTGGCGTCGCGCAGCCGCGACAAGAACCGCACCAGCGTCGCGTCGTCGGCCGTCGGTGGCACAGCCACGGCCTCCACTTGAGCCTCGCTGCTCCAGAACGCCGCGGCTTCCGCAGCGCTAGCAAAACCAGGCCTAGCTTCAGCCTCGTCACTCCCACGGTCGACGTGGAAGCGGAGACCTGGCGCGTCTGCCTCGCGAAGCCACTCGAGCGTCTCCGCCGAAAGCCCCGAGCCGCCCAGGTAGATGTCGTGCGGATTGCCATTTTCACGCAGCGGCCACTCGAGAATGCTGGCCGGCAGACTCTCCAGCGACGTGCACTGCTCGAGCCAAAGGTCTTGACCGACGTACAGGTCCTCCGGCAGGCTTGTGAGAGAAGTGCATTGCCTGGCGTCGAGGTCACCAGAGACCTGAAGACCGGATGGTAGACTCTCCAGCGACGTGCACTCTCTCAGCTGAAGTCCTCCACCGACATGCAGGTCCTCCGGCAGGCTTGCGAGAGAAGTGCATTGCCTGGCGTTGAGGTCACCAGAGACCTGAAGACCGGATGGTAGACTCTCCAGCGACGTGCACTCTCTCAGCTGAAGTCCTCCACCGACATGCAGGTCCTCCGGCAGGCTTGCGAGAGAAGTGCATTGCCTGGCGTTGAGGTCACCAGAGACCTGAAGACCGGCTGGTAGACTCTCTAGCGACGTGCACTCTTCCAGCTGAAGTCTTCCACCGACATGCAGGTCCTCCGGCAGGCTTGTGAGAGAAGTGCATTGCCTGGCGTCGAGGTCACCAGAGACCTGAAGACCGGATGGTAGACTCTCCAGCGACGTGCACTCTCTCAGCTGAAGTCCTCCACCGACATGCAGGTCCTCCGGCAGGCTTGCGAGAGAAGTGCATTGCCTGGCGTTGAGGTCACCAGAGACCCAAAGACCGGCTGGTAGACTCTCCAGCGACGTGCCCGTGAGGTCAAGCCCGCCATCCACTCGAAGGCCATCGGGAAGACGACGTAGCGCTGTGCACCCACGCACGTGCAGGCCCTCCGGAAGACGAGTGAGGAGGTGCACCTGAACAGGTCCAGCTCACCACCAATGTCGGCGTAGCAGTCAGGCAGCTCGCGGATGGTTGTCCACTCGCCAAGCCCCAGACCACCACTTGGCCCAATGATCTCCCGCAACGCCACCAGAAAGGTCTCCATGTCCGCTTGATGCTGCGCCTCCAACGCCGTGCACCAGCCCAGGTCGAGCGTGCCGTTGACGCGAAGGCTCGTCGGCAAGCTCGTCAGAGCCGTGCAGCCGGCCAAGTTCAGGTCACCATCCACGACGAGCCCCTCGGGCACGCTGGTGAGCTTCCGGCAACCATGCAGCTTGAGTCTGCCGCTGACCTTGATCAGACTCGCGGGCAGGCTGGTCAAGGCCGAACAGCCCTCGAGATCGAGGTCGCCGCCGACGCTGAGGCCGTTGCTCAAGCTGGTTAGGGCCGAACACTCGTTAAGATTGAGGTCACCGCCGACGCTGAGGCCATCGCCCACGCTGGTCAGGGCCGAGCAGCCTCTAAGATTGAGATCACCGCCGACGCTAAAGCCGTCGCCCAGGCTGGTCAGGTCCCAGCAGCGGCTGAGATTGAGGTTGCCGCCGACGCTGAGGCCGTCGCCCAGGTTTTTCAGCGCCACGCATTCACCAAGATCGAGATCGCCGCCGACGCTAAAGCCATCGGGTACTTGTTCGAGAACATCCCAGCCCTCAAGAGAGACCCCAGCCTTGGGCCCTAGCACCGCCGAAAGCTGCTCAAAGAAGGCGCTCATGTCGCCGCGGTGCCGCTCCTGCAGCGCCGAACAGTCGAAGAGCTCGAGATAACCGCTGACGCTGAGGCCGTCGCCCAGGCTGGTCAGCGCAGAGCAGCCCGCCAGGCTCAGGGTTCCGCCGACCACAAGTCCCTCTGGAAGCGCAGTCAGTGTCGAGCAGGATGCCTGATCAAGCCAAAGGCTCCTGCGCACTATCATCCCAGGGGGCCAGCCCGCGCTCAATCAGCTGCCGCGCCTCACGTTCGTCGTCGGCCTCCAACTCTAACGCCTTGAAGGCTTGGATGATCTTGTCCCTCTGGACGAAAAGGAGAACGCCGACATTCCGCAGATCAGTGTGCGAAAGTCGTCTACAGCGGTAGAGCGTGCTGTACCTCGTCACGATCCCGTAGTAGTATTTACTCAACGAAACGCTTTCGAGCACCTCCTTGATCACCGCTTTGGCATCCATTGGACCGCGCCGCCAACCGGCTCTGCGCCTAGCTCGCTCGCGCTCGCGTCAGCGCCCCTCGTCGAGCGCGTGCGACTGCCGCCCGCCTTTGCTCAGCCCACTGACGCTCGCACTGCTCCACGCCCGCACCCCGCCCACCCCACGCCGGTACCGCCCCCGCCGCTCCTGTCCGTCGCTTGCTCTCCCCCGCCCTCTTGTACCGGTACCTCCACGCTCTGCACGTGCTGCAGGTACCGGCACGGTACCGGTACCGTACCGGTACCGGTACTTGTACCGTACAAGGTACGAGGCGAGCTTCTTTACTGCTGGCCACGAGCTGAATCCGGTAGATAAATGCGGTCAGCACATAGGAGCCATTAGGAGTCCACAGAATGCTTGCTGTGTGTGCTTTCCGTGTCACATGTCACATGTCAATACGGAACACGTGTGCCGTCTGCTTGGCTCCTATCTTTCTCGCGGCGACGGTGGAATGGTTTGGCGAGGCTTCGTCGTGCGCACCCTGCTATCCCTCGACAAAATCGGTCCGTTGCCCGAAACCCGGATCGCCTCAGCGTCGTGAAATTGACGCCAGTCATGACATGCCCCTGGGCCCCTTGTCACGTGGACAAACACGCACGCCGCGAGCCATCAAGCAGACAGCGAGCATGAACGCGCGGGCCGCCGCGCCATGGCGACGCAGCGCGCGGCCGACGACGCCGCGGCGCGCTGTGCCCAGCGGCCCGCGGCGGCTCATCGCAGAGTTGGCCGGCGGCTCTGGCGAGGTGGATCACATGGGCTCGCTGCGCGCTGTGCGATTAGTCCTCCCCAATCCAGAGGCATGTATCGCCCTAGAGCTCCCAGGCTCTACCCCCAACGCTGGCCTGGACGAGGCGTGCGTGCACTGATTGAAGCCACTCGCTTGGCCACAGAGAGCGAGAGCGTCACGTGGCAGCGCGGTGCGAGGAAACTCGCCGCGCAAAAACGCATTGGCCAGACTTGTCCAACAAAGGCTTGGGTGCGCAGCTCGTGCTCTCGGTTGCGGAGGCCCCGCGACAAACGCAACAGCGGCGGCGGCGGCGGCGGCGGCGGCGGCGGCAGTGCGATGTGGTGTGACTTGCACCTGGTTGAAGAAGCGCCGTCGCATGTGGTCGCCATGCAGGCTCTCGACGACGAGCACGGCTCTCTACAGCCTCGAGCTTGGCAATATTAACTCAGTCGCGGTGCGGCAGCGGCTGTCACCACGCAGATCGTCGCTGTCAGCGGCACGCGGCACGCTCCACCTGATTGCTCGCTCGGCTCACTCGGTCTGACGCACTGCGGCGTTGGTCCCGCAACTTGCGCAGCCGTCGACGCGGCCCGGTGCTACGGCTCGGCGCTGTGCTCGCTTTGGCTGGAAGATCACGCGGGCGTTGGTGACGCCAGCGGCGTTGCGCTGATTCGTGGCTGCTCGTTTCGCCGTCTCTCTCTCTCTCAAGCGCGCGCGCGCGATGCCGCCTTGGCGCTTACTCTGCCCGCGCTGCGGGAGCTGGGCACGTGGCCAAGACGCTCACACTTGACGGCAACCAGGCACTCTGCGCGGACGTGCTGCCGCAGAGTTGGGGTTGGCGCAACGGCATGCATTGCGAGCTCAACCTCATAGGTTGCGGTCCTAAGGGTCTGTCGCGACAAAGGCCCTCGGCGGCGCTGCGTTGCGGGCCAAGTCGGCGCTCGAGCGGCTCGACGTCTCCTGCGACAGCGACCTGCGCGGCTCGGGCGTGGCGCTGGACGCGGGCATGCGCGCCATGGCGTGCATGCAGGACGCGCCCGCTCGCTCACCTGCGCGTCGACATGGGCGGCCGCCGCCGCGCCATGCCGACGACGATGGCCTCTTGAAGTGCTTCCGCGCAGCAGTCCTGGCGGCGCTTGGGCCCGAGGCCGACTCCGAGGCCGACTCCGAGGCTGAGGAGGGTGCGCGCGCGATGCTCTTGCAGCAGCTCGATGCCGCGAGTGCGCTGGGCATGGCGCAAGTCGGTGTGGACGAACGGGCCGCTAGCCGAGGTGGGCGAGGTGGCAGCCGCCGCCGCCGCCCCTCAATGCCGCGGCTCGGACGGCGCGGGCGCTCTCGAGGTGCTGCGTGAGGCGCGCCTACTGGCCGGGCCGCGCGGAAGACGTACGACGTGTGCGTCTACCTAGGTACGGAGCTGGCCTTATGCGCGCCGCTGGACCTGCGCTGCCCGAGGGCAGGCGCATGCGCCACGCCGCCTTCCGCGCCGCTCGACGCCGTGCGCGTGGCCGCAGCGGCGCACGAGGCGCTGGCGGTTACTCCGCACGGCTTTAGTTGAGCTGTGGCTGGCCGACTAAGAGCCATGGCGGCGTCTGCAACGCAGTCGCAAGGCTGCTCAAGTCGACTAGATTGCCTTGCGCGCGAGCTTTCGTGCGACCTCTGCGGCAAGGCCTTCACACGCACGCAGCCAGCGAGCCTGAAGCGCCACCTGCTGAAAGCCTGGCTCGCACCCCCAAAACTTGCAGACGACGCTGGCGCTTCGGCGACCTCGGCCTCTGAGATACCTGTCGCCCACAAGCGTACGCGCGGCGCTCCCAGCGGCGGCGATCGTCAAGCAAAGCGGCGTCGTTGCACTCGCAAATGATGACCAACTCGCACTTCTTCCTCCTGGCCCATCATCGAAGAGAGGACGCGCCTGGAAGACTGCGGGCTTGCTGCTGGGGCTTGAGAGGCTCCGCGGTTGGCTCTGGTGCGGCGGCGTGATTGCAGCAGGGCTGGACCAGATCAGCTGCAACCAATAATCTCGTGGTGCAGGTCGTTAGTCGACGTCACAGTGACCACCATGTCACGTCACTTGTTGACGAACATTGACCTCGACGGATCTTGAAGCCATCAGAAGAGAAAAAAAGATCCGAAGGAGAGTCGCCGAGAGCAGGGAGAGCAGCAGGAGCAGCAGAGCAGCACCAGCACCAGCAGCACCAGCAGCATCAGCAGCGACGCGACAGAGGATCGTGGGCATCAACCCTCTTCTCGACCGCAAGAGGAAGAACGAGTGCGAGGTTTGTGGCAAGACGCTCGCATCCGCACAAAGCCTAAAGCAGCATCTGAAGGCCGTGCACGAAGGGCTGCGCGAGCACTTGTGCGAGCTGTGCGGCAAATCCTTCACGGAGACAGGTAACTTTCGCAGGCACATCAAGGCCGTGCACGAAGGACTCCGCGAGCACTTGTGCGAGCTGTGCGGCAAATCCTTTACGGAGACAGGTAACCTTCGCAGGCACATCAAGGCCGTACACGAAGGCCTGCGCGAGCACTCGTGCGATATCTGCGGCAAGGCCTTTCCGCAAGCTGGCCACCTTCGCAGGCACGTCAAGGTCCTGCACGAAGGACTGCGCGAGCACTCGTGCGAGCTGTGCGGCAAATCCTTCACGGAGACAGGTAACCTTCGCAGGCACATCAAGGCCGTACACGAAGGCCTGCGCGAGCACTCGTGCGATATCTGCGGCAAGGCCTTTCCGCAAGCTGGCCACCTTCGCAGGCACGTCAAGGTCCTGCACGAAGGACTCCGCGAGCACTTGTGCGAGCTGTGCGGCAAATCCTTTACGGAGACAGGTAACCTTCGCAGGCACATCAAGGCCGTGCACGAAGGGCTGCGCGAGTACTCGTGCGACTTGTGCGGCAAGGCCTTCTCGCAAGCTGGAGATCTCCGCAAGCACATCAAGGCCGTGCACGAAGGACTGCGCGAGCACTCGTGCGACCTCTGCGGCAAGGCCTTTACAGAGTTAGGCAACCTCCGCAGGCACATCAAGGTCCTGCACGAAGGACTGCGTGAGCACTCGTGCGACTTTTGCGGTAAGGCTTTCACGGAGACAGGCAGCCTCCGCAAGCATATCAAGGCCGTGCACGAAGGCCTGCGCGAGCACTCGTGCGACCTCTGCGGCAAGACTTTTACGGCAGCTGGCAGCCTCCGCACGCACATCAAGGCCGTGCACGAAGGCCTGCGCGAGCACTCGTGCGACTTGTGCGGCAAGGCCTTCTCGCAAGCTGGAGATCTTCGCAGGCACATCAAGGCCGTGCACGAAGGACTGCGCGAGTACTCGTGCGACTTGTGCGGCAAGGCTTTCACGGAGACAGGCAGCCTCCGCAAGCACATCAAGGCCGTGCACGAAGGACTGCGCGAGCACTCGTGCGACTTGTGCGGCAAGGCCTTCACCCGAGCTGGCAGCCTCCGCAGGCACATCAAGACCATGCACGAAGGACTACGCGAGTATTCGTGCGACCTGTGCGGCAAAGCTTTTACGGCAGCTGGCAGCCTCCGCAGGCACGTAAACAAGTTGCACCTCCCAGTCGCGAGCAACGCCACTGCGGACGTGGAACCGGAAAAACCGACCTATTACATCGCGCGCAAACCGCGCAAGCGCCTGCGCGCGCAGCACCCGCAGCACAGCAGCCGTGCACGAGCCAAGCGCCGCGTGCTGCGCTCAGGCGTTGGTGGTGCAACCTAGCTCTAGAAATCGGTTCCAAAAAACTTGAGGGGTAACTCTTGCTTGTTCTCAGCCTCGCGACCAGCCTCGACTCGGCTTTAGTACTCAGAAAGCAGGTCGTCTGGCCGATCAAGGACCTGCCAAGGTTTGGTTGGCGTCCCAAAGGCCTGCGACAACATCAGACCAGTCCGGGCCGACCCCGCGGCGTGTTCTCGCTCGTCCACGTCCGCCGGGTTGACAAGCCGGGCGTCACCAACATATCCAGCGTTGGCACGCCGCCGACCTCGCCAACGAAGAGTCCTCCCGGCAGCGTGCAAAGGCTCAAGCCGCCCACAAGCTGGAGATCGATCGGACAGTTCGCGTTCAGGTCGCAGATCTCGTCCCGCAGAGTTGGCGTTCAGGTCGGGGGCGACAGGGTCGGCAACAGCGTCGACCACGAGCAGAGGCTCGGATTCGGAGGGTTCCGGCGCCTCGCAGCGCGCCGCAAGACAGACAGTGCGCTAGCGCCAACAAGCTGCTCCGCTTGGGCAAGAGCGACCTGGTGCTGTCAGAGCGGCCGCAAGCCTGAGCTTGGTCGTGGGTGCACATGGAGGCGGAGAAGATGCGGACGAGGCAGGTGGTGCGCACCAAGTGCGTGCTTGAGCGCTGTTCAGGGATCCCCGCCTGTGTCCTGCGTGAGACGCTGCTGCCGATGCTTTTCACGCTGCACGATGCCGCGCGCTGTGGCGATCCGTCAATCGTCGGGATCGTGCTTGCCCGCGGGGCGAACGTTGACGACACGCTCGGGCAGGAAGAAGGGTCAACGCCGCTGGCCGTCGCTTCTCAGAACGGCCGT
Source organism: Thraustochytrium striatum (assembly GCA_022244645.1). NCBI lineage: Eukaryota > Bigyra > Thraustochytrida > Thraustochytriidae > Thraustochytrium > Thraustochytrium striatum. Next base: position 240,505 of record JACDIV010000095.1, on the reverse strand, counting down.
GAGCAGGTCGCCAAGCTGCTGCTGGAGAGCGGCGCTGATGTGAATGCAAAGAACAATACCAAGTGGACTGCGCTGCACTTGGCCTGCCAGAACGGCCACGCGGGCGTCGCCAAGCTGCTGCTGGACAACGGTGCCGATGTGCACGCGAAAGACAACAACGGCTGGCTGGCTCTGCACACGGCCTGCGAGAACGGCCACGAGGGCGTCGCCAAGCTGCTGTTGGACAACGGCGCCAATGTGCACGCGGAAAGCGACATCTGCGACACAGCGCTAGACTTGGCGTGCAAAACGGCCACGAGGGCGTCGCCAAGCTGCTGCTGGACAGCGGCGCCGATGTGCACGCGAAAGACACGTTTAGCAGCACGCCAATGCACATCGCCTGTCAGGGGGTCACGAGGGCATCGCCAAGCTGCTGCTGGACAACGGCGCCGATGTGCACGCGAAAGACAGCCCGGGCTGGCTGGCTTTGCACACGGCCTGCTACAACGGCCGCGAGGGCGTCGCCAAGCTGCTGCTGGACAACGGCGCCGATGTGCACGCGAAAACCAACGGGCTGGCTGGCTCTGCACATCGCCTGCCAGAACGGCCACGAGGGCGTCACCAAGCTGCTGCTGGACAACGGCGCCGATGTGCACGCGAAGGGGAACAACGGCTGGCTGGCTTTGCACATCGCCTGCAAGAACGGCCACGAGGGCGTCGCCAAGCTGCTGCTGGACAACGGCGCCGATGTGCACGCGAAAACCAACGAGGGCTGGCTGGCTCTGCACATCGCCTGCCAGAACGGCCACGAGGGCGTCACCAAGCTGCTGCTGGACAACGGCGCCGATGTGCACGCGAAGGGGAACAACGGCTGGCTGGCTTTGCACATCGCCTGCAAGAACGGCCACGAGGGCGTCGCCAAGCTGCTGCTGGACAACGGCGCCGACGTGCACGCGAAAACCGACGACGGCGTGCCGCCTCTGTATATCGCCTGCTCCAACGGCCACGAGGGCGTCGCCAAGCTGCTGCTGGACAACGGCGCCGATGTGCACGCGAAAGACAGCCCGGGCTGGCTGGCTCTTCACATCGCCTGCTGCGACGGCCACGAGGGCGTCGCCAAGCTGCTGCTGGACAACGGCGCCGATGTGCACGCGAAAGACAGCCCGGCTGGCTGGCTTTGCACACGGCCTGCTACAACGGCCACGAGGGCATCGCCAAGCTGCTGCTGGACAACGGCGCCGATGTGCACGCGAAAACCAACGAGGGCTGGCTGGCTGCACATCGCCTGCGAGAACGGCCACGAGGGCGTCGCCAAGCTGCTGCTGGACAACGGCGCCGATGTGCACGCGAAAGACAGCCCGGGCTGGCTGGCTCTTCACATCGCCTGCTGCGACGGCCACGAGGGCGTCGCCAAGCTGCTGCTGGACAACGGCGCCGATGTGCACGCGAAAGACAGCAACGGCTGGCTGGCTCTGCACTCGGCCTGTCGGAACGGCCACGAGCGCGTCGCCAAGCTGCTCCTGGACAACGGCGCCGACGTGCACGCGAAAACCGACGACGGCGTGCCGCCTCTGTATATCGCCTGCGAGAACGGCCACGAGGGCGTCGCCAAGCTGCTGCTGGACAACGGCGCCGATGTGCACGCGAAAGACAGCCCGGGCTGGCTGGCTTTGCACACGGCCTGCTACAACGGCCACGAGGGCATCGCCAAGCTGCTGCTGGACAACTGCGCCGATGTGCACGCGAAAACCAACGAGGGCTGGCTGGCTCTGCACATCGCCTGCGAGAACGGCCACGAGGGCGTCGCCAAGCTGCTGCTGGACAACGGCGCCGATGTGCACGCGAAAAGCAACAATGGCGACACGCCACTGCACAAGGCCTGCTACAAAGGCCACGAGGGCGTCGCCAAGCTGCTCCTGGACAACGGTGCCGATGTGCACGCGAAAACAGACTCTGGCAGCACGGCGCTAGACTTGGCCTGCCAGAAGGGTCACGAGGGCGTCGCCACCCTCTTGCGGAACCATGGCGCATGACTTCGAGACGCTCAAACCCAATGGAACCGTGCAGTTTTCTTGGCTTCCTACTTGCGCATCCGACGCATTCTTATGCTGTGGTCGTCGTCTGTCGTCGCTCGCCTGACCAACCTGCAAGAGGGAAGCAGGTCACAAAAACCTTCGCTGACGTTCTGACCCCCACTTCAGTGGCTGACGACCATGAGGAAGCGCGTAACATGGCGCCTCAGGGCCTCAAGCTTTTAGCGACCCTCGCGCGCCTTGAGAAGCGCCCAGACCGGCATATCGTTGCACGCGTCGAGCGAATCGGCCATGCGCAACACGACGCACCGATCTTCTCGCGCACCAGAGCGTCGCCGCTGAGAGGCATCAGCACGTCGACGACGCGCGTGGCCAGCGCAATGCGCCTTGGCGGAATCAAAGTCGCGAGAGGAGCCTCGGGCTCGTGGCTGCGTGCGCTTCATCGCTCAGAACACTCTCGCCATGAAGAACACCACCGACGTCCGCGGTCTCCTCGGCCCGCCATCATCCTGGCGTCGCACATGTCGGTTAGCGTCGCGGCACAAGACCTGGCTCTCAATCTTGAGGTCTCGTGCGCGTGCGGCAGCCGCGGGTCCAGCGCCGCCTCGGCTGTCCGTCAGGCGGCCTCAAAGTGCTGGAAGGCCGCGCGGCTCTGCAAGGTCCGCGCGCTGCTTGCGCGGACGGCGGCCGAGCGGTCGAGCGCCTGGCGCACGTCGGAGCGCTCCACGATGGTCCAGGCGCTCGCGACGGCATTGTGGCAGCGGCGGTGGCGGCGGCGGCGGCGGCGGAGGAGGAGAAAGGCCACTGCGTGACAGCACGCAGCGCGGCGGCGGCGTCAAAGGCGTCCTCCAGGAGCGTCGTGGCGACGACCTCGTTCGCCTCGGCGACCACTATGCAGAGCACGACGTTGAGGCCGTCCCGCGGCGGCGAGGCGGGTCAGCTCGGCCTCGGACGAGAAGGAGCTCGCGCACCTGCACGCCTGGCAGTCCGTCGCGGCAGGCGGCGCGCTTGAAGGCCTCGCTCGCCGAGCGCCTTGGATGGATGCCGGCGTACCTGTGGTAGCCCAGGTCGCGCCACAACGACCATCACTGGCCGGCATCGGCGCTGGCCGGCATCCACGCTGGCCAACTCGGGCACGTCCGCGCCAAGGTGTCGCGCGCGAGACGGACGCAGCACGCCGTCCATCCACGGTGGGCGGCGGCCGCGGTGCTCTCCTCCTCCTCCTCCTCCTCCATGTCGCGCACGATCGACCGATCGATCAGATTTAGAGTGACAAGAGTGACAAGAGTGACAAGAGTGACGCACTGCGTGGGACGCTCGCATTTGTTGTTGTCGATTGACTGCCGCAGTAGTTTCCTCAGACGTCCGATCACCTACGCGATGTAGTCTTCCACAACATCACAGGTCAAAAACTCACATCTAGGAGGTTATCGGGACAAGCCGAGCCGCGACAAGGTCTTGGGCTCGGCGCAGGCCTCTTGCTTCGTGCTCAGCCGGCGTCCAGGGAACGCGAGGCGGCAGCGCCGCAAGAGTCTTTGCGAGCAGCACAAAGCGCTCCAGGCCAAAGTGAGACACCGATGCTGGCTCAGTCCAAAAGACGGTTCAGAAAGAACGAAAGTTGGGTATCGTCAGGGCGGTGAGCCTTCCTCCTGGGCCAGAGGCCCCGGTGGGGCCTGAGCCCCGGGTTGGTGGGATCTGCGCGGCAGATTCGAGAGTGCAGACGAGGGCGGCTGCTTGGAGAAAGCGACCCTGTTCCGCCTCGACGCAAAGCGCAAGGTCCAAAATCAGTTTACTCGATCCTTTTGTCCTTGAGAGCGCGCTTAAGCTCGTGTACAAGCGGATCGGGAACAGGAGGCGGCTGGGCGCGCTTTTTCTCCATCTGCGCCTCGAAACCTTGTTGTACGTCCTGGGAGGACTTTGTACATCGCGCAGATCGTGAGGACGATGAACAGGAAGAACGCGATGAGCGCAATGGCCTGATCACGGGCGGAAGGACCGACCCACTCGTTCAATGAACTCTCCACCATGCACGACACCTTGTCAAACTGGTCGGCGACCATCTTCTTGCTGTTGATTGGTTTGGAGATCGATTGTTTTGGTTCTGCTCTTGGTCGCGCCACGACCATGAAAGTCCAGCACAAATGGCGATGCTGCAGTTGCCCACTTCCTCAGAGTTCAGCACAACCCCAGTCCAAGCCACAGCCAGCCAGGGCGCATCGATGTCTTGCAAGCAGCGCGCCGAGCGCTTTGGTCGACGCTTCCATCATTCGGCTGTTGCTGATGCAGCCTGCGCTTGCAAGTTGACCAGGAGCCGATCGACATGTCTGCATCACCAGCCTTTCATCATGAGGGCCACGTGGCAGTCCCCAAAAGTGGAGGAAAAGTGGGCTGAGGCTGCAGACGCATCACAGTCAGTCGTGGCAAATGAATGGGCAAAGGCACAGACCAATCGGAATGCACTACTCGTAGACATGCACGTACCAGCGGCACTAAACCAGCAGAGAACACCGGAACTAACCACGGTTGATTGAAGGGGTGTGTGCGAGTGTGCGCGAAACGCATCATCGACAAGAGCTGAGGTTCTGACTGACTGTGCTTGTCCGACCAACTTTGCGGAGAGATCTGCACAGCACAAAGATCGCTTTGCTGACTGACTTCTGCCGTTTGGTCCTCTTTGCCCAACGCGTTGCGCACGTCTGCGAGCATCGATCAGTCAGCCAGAGGTCGACGAGAAAAAACCGAAGCAGTCGACAGCAAGCAGGGCCTTGGCAGGCGCAAAGAGCAAGAGCCGGGTCGTGCCGCCAAGCGCCAGGGCGAGACGCCGACGAGGACACGTCGCGGCTCGTGTTGGAGCACTGGAGCGACGACAGCAACAGCGCCAACAACGGTGCCGACTTGGACAACGAGACGAGGACTGAGAAGAGCAACATCAGCGGCGGCGACTCTCCTGGGTCGCCAGGAGCGCGCGCAATAGGTGCCGCTGGTGCTGGAAGATCGTCTCCACGAGGAGGCGACGGCTGGCAGCTTGGCCGTCGAGTTGATGCTTGGCGTAGTAGTCGCGCACGATGCGGCGGAGTGCGGGCCAGTCGCCGGCCGTACCACCTGCCGTAGAGAGGACCGGGACGAGGAGCTTGTTGTCGGGACCGAGGGCGGCGTCGTACTTTGCACGCAGCTTCCGCGCCGGCTGGCGAAGAGCGCTCCGTGACAAAGCTCGTTGAGTTGATAGTGTTCACGGCAGTCACATCAATGATGACCGGCTTGGCATGGACGTCGACGCGGAGGTTGTCGCTCACCCAAACTCCGGTGCGAGCGGTGCCTCCGAGCTTGTTGAGGTGCTTGCAGATGACGTCGCGGGCCGCGTTGTGGGCCACGGTGGCGGTGCTGACGTGCTTGCAGCAGAGCGCGTGGAACCCGTTGGCGCTCGGCTCGGTCGCGCCGCAGCCGCCGCACGTGGTTGGACTGTACGCCAGATCGGGGCGGGCTTGGCCGGTGCGCTTGCGGAGGTAGGCGAGCCATAGGCCGTTGTTGGGCAGCTGGGTCACGGCGAGCGACGGCGTGGAGAGCAGGATGACGCCGGCCGAGACGGTCTCGTGGATGCAGCAATGACTGACGTGAGTGACTGACTGGCAGCGAAGAAGTGAATGACTGACCATGACTGACAGTGATGATGTTGATGTCACTGTGACAGTGATGTTGATGATGATGATGTCTTCCCATCAATGAAGCGAGTGAGCGGCTCAGGCGGCGGCGATGGGGACCTGCGTGAGCCACCCGCCGCCAGGAACCGGACGCCCGCTGCGCGTAGAGGGCACGCTGCACGCCTCCTCCTCCTCACGCCCGCCCGCGCCGGCCTCAAGCGCAACGTCAACGTCCTCCGGTGCCGTCATCAAGTCCGTCCCCATCCACCGCATCCTGCGCGCCTCGCAGGTGCACGCTGCGCAGGATATCGCGCTGGCGTGGACGCAGGCGGCCGACCTCCCTGGCCTCCGCGCCGGCCGCAGCATCGACCTCCGCTGGTCGCTCTCCTCGCGCAGGTGACGGCGGTCGCCGGCGAAGACATCGACCTCACGGGATGCCGCTCCCTGAGGAGCGCCAGCGCCGCCGCTGGCCGCGACGTGAGCGTGCGGCGCTGCGCCGCGCTGAGCTCGCTCGCCGGCGTGGCGGCCGCGCGCAGCCTCCTCGCGGACGGCAGCGGCGCCATCGCCGCGGCCGATCTCGTCCTCGCGGGCGACCTGAGCGTGAGCCAATGCCCGCAATTGCGGTCGCTCGAGCGCGTGGCGTGCGGCGGGTCGCTGCTCGCGGCCGGCTGCGCGGCGCTGCCGCGCTGCGCCGCGCTGCGCTGCGCGCGCGGCGGCGTGGACCTAAGCGGCTGCGGGTCGCTCCTCGCCGTCCGCGACATTGAATGCCCGCGAGGCGAGCTCAACCTCTCGCGCTGCGTGGCGCTGCACGCCGTCAGCGGCCTGCGCGTGCGGCACCTCGCGCTGACCGGCTGCGCGGCGCTGCGCTCGCTGCCTCGCGGGCTCGAGCTCGCGGGCTCGCTCGACGCCAGCGGGTCGGGCATCAGCACCGTGCCATCGGACCTCGCGGTGGGCGGCGACCTGGCGCTGCGCGGCTGCCTGGGCCTGCGCGAGCTGCCGCCGCTGCGCCGCGCGGGCGGCAGCGTGGACCTGCGCGGCTGCCGCGCGCTCGAGCGCGTGGGCGGCCTGCGCTGCGGCGGCGATCTCGTCCTCATGCAGTGCCCGGCGCTCGCGGACCTGGCGGCCGCTGGCGTCGGCGGCGCGCTCAAGGTCGGCGGCGCGCTGCGGCTGCGCGAGCTGCCGCCCGCGCGCCCGCTGGGCGCGCTGCTGCTCGTGGACTGCCCGCTCGTCCGCCTGGACGGCCTCGTCCCTGGCGGCCGCGACGCCAGCGGCCACGACGCCAGCGGCCGTGGCGGCCGCGCTGCGCAGGCCGCCGCGCGGCTCGAGCTGGACAGCGTGCGCGCGCTGCGCTGCGCGGCCGTGCAGGGCCTGCCGCCCGGGCTGCGCGTGCGCGGCGACGTGAGCCTGGCCGGCTGCCCGCTCGCGACGGTGGAGGCCGCTCGAGCCGGCGAAATCGGCGGCGACCTCAACCTCGAGGGCTGCGTGGCGGCGCGCCGCCTGCCGCGCGACCTGCTCGACTGGCCGCCGCCAAGGCCGCACGCCGGCCGCGCCAAGGGCGCGCCGCGCGTGGTGCACCTGCGCGGCTCGGGCCTGGCCACGGACGCGGCCACGCGCGCCATGCTGCAGGGCATGCGCCCGCCCGCCCACCTGCGCATCGACCTGGGCGCCCGACGACGCCCGCGCCATGCCGCCGCTACCGCCGCCGCCATCGACGCCGCCGCCGCCTTCGACGACCACCAACTCGTGCAGCGCTTCCGCGCCGCAGTCCTGGCGGCGGTGAACCCCGACCCCGACTCCGACCCCGACTCCGACGCCGGTCCCGACCCCGACTTCACGCACACAGCGCAATCGCAACGGATCTCCCAACGGATCTCTCAACGGATCTCTCAACGGATCTCTGCACCGGCTGGAGTCGCTGTCGAGGCGACGACGACGACGACCGAGGCGAGGACCGAGGCGCGGGGCGGCGGCGCTGCGCGCGAGGCGGCGCTGCGGGTGGCGGGCGGTCCGAGGGCGGCGGCCGAGGCCGAGGCCGAGGAGGGCGTGCGCGCGGCGCTCTTGCGGCGGCTTGATGCTGTGATCGAGCTGGGCCTGGCGCACGGGGATGCGGCGCGCGAGGCGGTGCTGCAGCGCATGGAGGACGCGCTGGACGCGTGCGCGGACAAGCCGGTGTGGGCGCTGGGGCAGCTGGCCGTGGTGGGCGAGGTGGCTGCGGCTGCCGACGATGCCGAGGCACTGCGCGCGCTCGGACGGCGCGTTATGCGCCTGGGCATCGTGCACGAGCATGCCGCGCGGGCGCTTGAGGCGCTGCGCGAGGTGCGCCCTGGTCGCGCGGACGACGTGTGCGTCTACCTGGGCATGGAGCTGGCCCTACGCGCGCCGCTGGACCTGCCGCTGCCCGAGGGCATGCGCATGCGCCACGCCACTTTCGCGCCGCTGGACGCCGAGCGCGTGGCCGCAGCGGCGCGGGAAGCGCTGGCGGTTACCCCGCTCGCCTTTGAGCTGTGGCTGGCCGACTGGGAGCCGTGGCGGCGTCTGCAACGCAGTCGCAAGGCAGCCCAAGTCGAGTGGGACGACTTGCCAGTCGTCTGCGACCACCAGCAGCAACGTCAAGAGTTCGACCCACCCCAGCAGCAGCAGCAGCAGCAGCAGCAGCAGCAGCAGCAGATCCAGCATGAGGAAGAGCGGTGGCTGGACGTGCTTGGGCAGCCCATTAGCGACCCCGTGTGCCGCCGGCACTCGGGCGGCGCCAGTGCCGTGTGGAGTCTGCGTGACGTGCTGCGCCATTGGGTGGACACTGGCACAGACCTGCACAACGTGCAACTCGACTTGCACCAGCTTGCGCGCGTGGTGCGGCACACTGATGTTTAGGTAGTCGCGAGATGCGAAAATCGCAAACGAGAAAACCAACACGGTTGTTGGCAATGTTCTGCGGCTGCGGCTGCTCGCGCATGCGCTTCCCGAAGCCTTTCCCAAGTGGAGTCGCCAGCGCCGCCGCCGCCGCCGCTGCAAACAGCTTGGCGCTCAAGTGCGCGGCGGCACTCGTCCAATTCGCGAACCCGCTCGGCGTTCAAGTCGGTGCGGGCTAACGCGATCTGCGCCAGAGCACGCTTACTCGGCCTGCCTCGGCCCGTTCTTTGTTGTTCTTGCCCTACGGGTCGAGGCCGATGGCTTTGGCGCCGATCAAAGGCTTGAGCGGAACAACTCGGCGGCTCAGCCGGAAGCGCACACAGAAGGCAGTGGCACCCGTGAGAACAACGCCACCGGCGGCGACTCCCAGGCTCGCGCTCGTGCTCAGGCCGCTAGGTAGTGCAACCGTTGGCATCGTTGATGGCGACGCCGTGGGCGTGACCGAGGGTGGGGCTGAAAGCCTCAATGAAGGCGACGTCGAAGGCGAGGCTGTAGGTGTGGTTGAGGGCAATGCTGAAGTTGTCGACGACGGCAACGCGCTCGGAGACGCGCTCGGCGACGCCAACGGTGACATCGTTGGCGACTTTGAGGGTGTCAACGACGGCGACTTTGAAGGCGAGGACGTCGGTAACGTCGTTGGCGTCGTTGACGGCGACGTAGACGGCGAGACGGTGGGTGTGACTGAGGGCGATGTCGTTGGCGACGTTGACGGCGACGTTGAAGGCGACGTTGAAGGCAAGACCGTGGGCGTGGTAGACGGTGATGCTGTTGGCGTCGTTGACGGCGTCGTTGACGGCGACTTTGAAGGCGAGGACGACGGCGACGTTGACGGTGATGCTGATGGCGTCGTTGACGGCGACGTTGAAGGCGACGTTGAAGGCGAGGGCGTCGGTAAAGTCGTTGGCGTCGTTGACGGTGACGTTGAAGGCAAGGCCGTGGGCGCGGTGGAGGGCGATGCTGTTGGCGTCGTTGACGGCGTCGTTGACGGCGACGTTGAAGGCGTCGTTGACGGCGTTGTTGACGGCGTTGTTGACGGCGTTGTTGACGGCGAGGCCGTGGGCGCGGTGGAGGGCGTTGCTGTTGGCGTCGTTGACGGCGACGTTGTTGGCAAGACGGTGGGCGTGGTTGAGGGCGATGCTGTTGGCGAGGCGTTTGGCCCGCAGAGCGACACGGTCGAGTCTCGCTTGTAGCACGTGTGGTCGGGCCCTTCGCTGATCTCGCTATCGGTGCCACCGATCTGGCACTGCCCACTGTAATGAACCGTCTCGTAAAAGTACTCGTCGTCGTACTGTGTCTGGTCGATCATACTGTCCTCGTAGTAGAGATAGCACCAGTCGTAGAATGTGACGCTGAAACCCAGGCAGTTGGCGCGTTCCGAGCAAAAGGCCTTGCACACCTCCACCCCGTCGGCTACTGGGCCCATCGGTGCCCAAAGATGGTCGAACATGGCGCCGTCCTCCGCGACGCAAAACCCCGTCCCCATCTGCGTGTACGTCTCCTCGGAAGGCGCGGAAGGCGCCATGGTCGGCGTCGCGGAAGGCGCCACGGTCGGCGTCGCGGAAGGCGCCATGGTCGGCGTCGTCGAAGGCGCCATGGTCGGCGTCGCGGAAGGCGCCACGGTCGGCGTCGCGGAAGGCGCCATGGTCGGCGTCGCGGAAGGCGCCATGGTCGGCGTCGCGGAAGGCGCCATGGTCGGCGTCGCGGAAGGCGCCATGGTCGGCGTCGTCGAAGGCGAAACTGTTGGCGACATTGTCGGTACCGGCAACGGCGTTGGCGAGGTGGAAGGCGAGGCCGTGGGCGAGGCCGTGGGCACCGGTGTGCCCTGTATGTAGCAGGCCAAGTCGGGATCGGGAATGAAGCTTACAATGGGGCCCTGCCCCGTCATGCTGTCTGCGGTATGGTCCCCACTGGCGGCCTCACCCTCGGTCAAGGTTCCGTCACTGTATTGAAGGTAGCAGTCGGTGCCTTCGAAAATTAAGCCGTAGAAACCGATGCAGTTGGGGCTGGCCGTGCACGCGTCCTCGCAGACGGAGAAAGTCGCCTGGGGGCTCCACGAGTTGACGTAGTCGAACTCCTGCGAGCTTCCGTCCACGCACTTGCCGTCGCCGATGAGCGTGTAGACCGGCGGCGTGGTTGAGGGCGATGCTGTTGGCGAGGCGTTTGGCCCGCAGCGACACGGTCGAGTCTCGCTTGTAGCACGTGTGGTCGGGCCCTTCGCTGATCTCGCTATCGGTGCCACCGATCTGGCACTGCCCACTGTGATAGTTCGTCTCGTAAAAGTTCTCGTCGTAGGGACCCTGTGCGATCATGCCATCCTCGTAGTAGAGATAGCACCAGTCGTAGATTGTGACGCTGAAACCCAGGCAGTTGGCGCGTTCCGAGCAAAAGGCCTTGCACACCTCCACCCCGTCGGCTACTGGGCCCATCGGTGCCCAAAGATGGTCGAACATGGCGCCGTCCTCCGCGACGCAATACCCCGATCCCATCTCCGTGTACGTCTCGGAAGGTGCGGCGTGCGCCGGCTCCAGCGAGCACAGCGCGGCAAGCATCGCCACCGTCGCTAAAGCCCCCCATCGTCCTGCTGGTCGTCGTTCTCGTCGTCCGTCTCGCTGGTCGTTCTGCTCGCCAGGACAGTTGTCCTTGCCGATTGGGGTCTGCTGCTCGAGCCAGCAGAGTCGTCGTGCCTGACTGACGTGACTGTGATGCTCCAGAGCGAACAAGCACATGCGAGTCTAAGCTTACTGCGTTCGGTGCGCCAAAGGCCTCGGGCTTGTCATGTGAAAGAGCTGCGCGAGGAAAGCCGTTGGTGACCGGCGCTTGACCCTGAGAACCGAAAGCGATGAGCCGCGGAGCATGAGACTCGGAGCTTGCCAAGGAGCAGGCCACGGTCGTCTGTCGGCTGAGGCAAGCTCGGGACTCGGAACTTGATCGACGCTTGGATTCGGGCTCAGACCTGCCTCCCTCGAGAGCGGCGGGAGAGAGTCGTTGAAGAGTCCAGCTGTCGTCATCGCCAAAAAAGAAATCCGTTCGACTTGCAGAACGGACTTTCGTGGTTCCGGAGGAAGGCCAGAGGCCGCGATCCTCTGCGGCAGTTACGCCGCCGGTTACTCTCCGCTCCAGAGTACTCACAGTAGCTTTTGTGGTGGTTGACGCTGGCGCTGCGCTTGGCAGAGAGGACCGAGAGAGTGGTTGTTGTTGATTGTGGGTCTTGCAGCGCGCCTCGAGGCAGAGCAACCCACGGGCGGGCTTGGATTGCTTGATTGAGGGTTTCATTATAATTATCGAGTGGTCTGGGAGGCAATGTCGCGACCAGCACGCAGTTGGGCGCGGTGCGGCACTCGCAACGGTTGAGGCTAGCGCACGGATCGGCCGGCGTCGACGGCATGGCCCCGCGAAGCACGCTCCCGAGGAAACGACGTCACCAACAGAACCCGTCGGGTTGCTGCTTGCACTCCGTTTCACGCAGGCCGTCGCGATAGTCTGGACCAGGCAGGCCTCCTTGGTCTTGCCCTTGAGCTCGTCAAAACAGTAGCCCCCCCCCCCGGCTTCCCTCGCAGAAGCCTGCCAGAGCCCTGCTTCTCGTAGCAGCCCTTGTTCTCGCCGCCCTTCCACTCGCAGGTGTCGTTCTTCTTGCAGTCGTTCTTCTTGGTGAGGTCAGTGCAGACGGTGTCACGGCCGCCGGACTTTTCGAAGCACGCCTTCTCGTTCGTGCCCTCGTCCAGGCGCCACTCGCAGGTGTCGTTCTCCTTGCAGTCGTTCCTCTTGGTGAGGCTAGTGCAGTCCAAGTCGCCAGAGTCCTCCTTCTTCTCGTAGCAGCCCTTGTTCGAACCAGACTTCCACTCGCAAGTGTCGTTCTTCTTGCACTTGGCCTTGGCCAGCTTGGTACACTTGTTCGAGTTGCCACCGCCTTCAGGGTCCGGGTAGCACACTTCCACGCCGTTGCTGTCCTCGATGACGCCCCAGAGGCAGGTGCCCTCCTTCTTCTGGCACTTGCGGCGGTTTAAGCCCCAGCAGTCGCCCTCCTTGGGCGCCACGTAAAGGTTGGCAAAGCGCGGCAGAGCGTCGCAGACCTCCTTGTCGTCCCAAAAGCAGTGGTGGCGCATCAGCGCCTGTATCTCGTCGTTCTTGCGCGTCTTCTCGCCGCGGTAGTTGCGCTTTACGCGGGCAGTGGTCAGGACGCTCCTCATCCGACAAGCCCTTGTCAGTGGTGATGGCCAGGCACGGGTTGACCTGCTTGATGACGGGCTCGCACACGGCGTTGCGCATCTGCAGCGCATACTCGTCGGGCCCTTCGCCATCAACCTTCTCCCCACGCAGCCAGGCCACGTCACACACGCAGTAGCCAAGCGGCGACAGGTCCTTGGCCTCGCTCGACTGGTAGCACGCCACGGTGACGTCGGGCCGCTTGATGGCGAGCTTCTCGCGCGCCTCGCACATGGCCTCGCGCGTGCCATCGGGCGCGTTGTCCAGCAGGCCCTCCGTGAACAGCACGATGACCGGGTTGTCCTCGGGCAGGCCATCGAGGTCCTTGGCGATGCCGCCAGCCGCGCCGTTGAGCAGATCGCTGAGATCCGTCCAGCCCTGCGCGCCAGAGAGCGCGTCCAGGTAGTCGGTGAGCTGATTGCTGATGTACTTGGCATTGCCCGGCAGGTTGCCCTCCTCCATCTTGCTAATGCCGTCGCTTGGCACGAGCGTGACCGTCTGCTGCGCGGCAGTGCCCACCATGACCAGGCCCGCGCGCACGCCATAATCTGGGTCGATGTGCAACGTGTTGAGCAGTGCCTTGGCGACGTTCTCTTGTGCCTTCAGCGCGTTGGGCGACGTTTGACGTCAAAGGCGAAGACAACGCGCGCGTCCGTGCAAAAGCCAAAGGGCGTAGGCGCCGCAGTCGGCGAGGCGGACGGCACAGCAATGATGGGCGAGGCCGACGGTGAGGCTGTCGGAGAGATCGAGGGCGAATCTGTCGGTGAGATTGTGGGCGTCGTCGACGGGGAATTTGTTGGCGTCACGGACGGCGACGTCGACGGCGAGGCTGTCGGCGAGATCGAGGGTGAATCTGTCGGCGAGGTTGTGGGTGTCGTCGACGGTGAAAACGTTGGCGTCACAGACGGCGAGGTCGACGGCGAGGCTGTCGGTGAGATCGAGGGCGAATCTGTCGGTGAGATTGTGGGCGTCGTCGACGGGGAATTTGTTGGCGTCACGGACGGCGAGGTCGACGGCGAGGCTGTCGGTGAGATCGAGGGCGAATCTGTCGGCGAGGTTGTGGGCGTCGTCGACGGTGAAAACGTTGGCGTCACGGACGGCGACGTCGACGGCGAGGCTGTCGGCGAGATCGAGGGTGAAGCTGTCGGCGAGGTTGTGGGTGTCGTCGACGGGGAATTCGTTGGCGTCACGGACGGCGACATCGACGGCGAGGCTGTCGGTGAGATCGAGGGCGAATCTGTCGGCGAGGTTGTGGGCGTCGTCGACGGTGAAAACGTTGGCGTCACAGACGGCGAGGTCGACGGCGAGGCTGTCGGTGAGATCGAGGGCGAATCTGTCGGCGAGGTTGTGGGCGTCGTCGACGGTGAAAAGGTTGGCGTCACAGACGGCGAGGTCGACGGCGAGGCTGTCGGTGAGATCGAGGGCGAATCTGTCGGCGAGGTTGTGGGCGTCGTCGACGGTGAAAGTGTTGGCGTCACGGACGGCGACGTCGACGGCGAGACTGTCGGCGAGGTCGAGGGTGATTCTGTCGGCGAGTTTGTGGGCGTGGTCGACGGCGAGGCGGTAGGCGAGACCGTGGGCGAGGTCGAGGGTGACGTCGAGGGCGATGCCGTCGGTGACTTGGACGGTGAGACCGACGGGGAGGTCGAGGGCGAAACTGTCGGCGCCGTTGATGGCGACGTTGACGGCGAGGTGGAAGGCGAGACCGTGGGTGACGTCGACGGCGACGTCGAGGGCGATGCCGTCGGTGTCGTTGAAGGAGATGCCGAAGGCGCCAATGTCGGCGTGGTGGAAGGCGAGTCCGTAGGTGATGTCGACGGCGACGTTGAGGGCGATGCCGTCGGTGTCGTTGAAGGAGATGCCGAAGGCGCCAATGTCGGCGTGGTGGAAGGCGAGGCGGTGGGCGAGGCCGTGGGCACCGGTGTGCCCTGTATGTAGCAGGCAAAGTCGGAATCGGGAATGAAGCTTACGATGGGGCTCTCCCCAGCGTTGTCGAGGTTGCTGTCGTCTCCATCGGCGCATTCCTCTGCAGTCATCGTCTTGTCACTGAACTGGAGGTAGCAGTCGATGCCTTCGAAGGCAAAAAAGTAAAACCCGATGCAGTTGGGGCTCGCCGTACACCTGTCCTCACAGACAGAAACCTCCTCCGTCTCGTGGTGATGCGAGTGGGAAAAGTCAAACTCCTGCGAGTCCGCGTCAACGCACTTGCCCTGGCCGATGAACGTGTAGATCTGTGGCGTCGCCGAAGGCGCCATGGTCGGTGTCGTCGAAGGCGCCATGGTCGGCGTCGCGGAAGGCGCCATGGTCGGCGTCGTCGAAGGCGAAACTGTTGGCGACATTGTCGGTACCGGCAACGGCGTTGGCGAGGTGGAGGGCGAGGCCCGTGGGTGCCGCAGAAGGCGACGAGGTTGGGGACGGGGTCGGCCCGCAGAGCGACACGGTCGAGTCTCGCTTGTAGCACGTGTGGTCGGGCCCTTCGCTGATCTCGCTATCGGTGCCACCGATCTGGCACTGCCCACTGTGATAGTTCGTCTCGTAAAAGGACTCGTCGTAGGGACCCTGTGCGATCATGCCATCCTCGTAGTAGAGAAAGCACCAGTCGTAGATTGTGACGCTGAAACCCAGGCAGTTGGCGCGTTCCGAGCAAAAGGCCTTGCACACCTCCACCCCGTCGGCTACTGGGCCTATCGGTGCCCAAAGATGGTCGAACATGGCGCCGTCCTCCGCGACGCAATACCCCGTCCCCATCTGCGTGTACGTCTCCTCGGAAGGCGCGGAAGGCGCCACGGTCGGCGTCGCGGAAGGCGCCACGGTCGGCGTCGCGGAAGGCGCCACGGTCGGCGTCGCGGAAGGCGCCACGGTCGGCGTCGTCGAAGGCGAAACTGTTGGCGACATTGTTGGTACCGGCAACGGCGTTGGCGAGGTGGAGGGCGAGGTGGAGGGCGAGGCCGTGGGTGCCGCAGAAGGCGACGAGGTTGGGGACGGGGTCGGCCCGCAGAGCGACACGGTCGAGTCTCGCTTGTAGCACGTGTGGTCGGGCCCTTCGCTGATCTCGCTATCGGTGCCACCGATCTGGCACTGCCCACTGTGATAGTTCGTCTCGTAAAAGGACTCGTCGTAGGGACCCTGTGCGATCATGCCATCCTCGTAGTAGAGAAAGCACCAGTCGTAGATTGTGACGCTGAAACCCAGGCAGTTGGCGCGTTCCGAGCAAAAGGCCTTGCACACCTCCACCCCGTCGGCTACTGAGCCCATCGGTGCCCAAAGATGGTCGAACATGGCGCCGTCCTCCGCGACGCAATACCCCGTCCCCATCTGCGTGTACGTCTCGGAAGGTATGGCGTGCGCCGGCTCCAGCGAGCACAGCGCGGCAAGCATCGCCACCGTAGCGCTAAAGCGCCCCATCGTCCTGCTGGTCGTCGTTCTCGTCGTCCTTCTCGCTGATCGTTCTGCTCGTCAGCTCTCTGCGCTGTTGTCCTTGCCGATTGAGGTCTGCTGCTCGAGCAGCCAGGGCTGCCTTTGCCTCGTTCTCCAGAACGGACAAGCACATGCGAGAATAGCATGACTGCGCCACGATAGATTCGTTCATGCGCAGACGAGGCCTCGAGCTCGATCAGAGCCGAAGCTCAACCCTACCTCATGAACGGCGCGGAGAGAGTCGTTGATGACCAGGAATGCAAGACGCCATGGTGCCACTTCTCCTCCAAAGCGAAAAACGGGCACGAGACGTCAGAGCCCCCTGCTTGCATCAACTTGCCTGCGCCGCGGCCCAGGGGCTGTCGCCAGGCCTGGCCAACGCGAGCGCGGAAGGCCTCGCCGCGGACCGGACCGGACCGGACCCTACGCTGCGGCGCCGAGCTCAAGACTTGGTGCTCGGAAGATAGCGCTCTGTCCTTGGTTGGTTGTCACCAATGCCGCTTTCCTTCAAAGTTCCACATCCGAACCCGATGACACGACAGATCCGTTGGTAGTTCTTCGGACTCGGCCGTGACCTTTATTATCCGGAGGAAGGCCGAACGACTTCTTTTTTTTTTTTTTTTCCTTTTCGTTTTTCCTCAAGCTGCCTCACGGGTGCCCTGGCTAGGGACAACCATCGCTGCGAGCGCGACCACGACCAGCGCCAACGCCGCGGCCGAGTGCTCTTGCTCAGGTTTGACCTCGCGACCAGTCTCGACTTGGCTTTTAATAGTTCAAGTTTCATCACGAGTTGGAGTGTCCGCGCCGAGAAGAGCTGCTACCGTGACGCTGCTGGCACTTCTGCTGGCTCGTGGCGGGCTCAAGAAGAAAGACTTGCCGAGGCACTGGCTAGCTAGCTAGAGCTTGCTTAAGGCTCTGGCACCGCTCGGACAAGCGGAGGGACGCGGGGCCATCAAAGCGGCCTGTCAGGTCCCAAGCGCCAGCCCGGCTTGCACCAAGGCCGTAGCGATGAGGCACAAGAGCACGGCCCAGCCGAGTCGAAGCGGCGGCAAATCGACCCACCCCAAGCTCTCCTCCGTGTGCTCGAGCCCCAGCGCCTGCGTGACCAGGTCCTTGCCAACGTCGCCCGCGAGCTCCAGCAGAAGCATCACCCCGCCGCGCCAGGCTAGCCGCGCCGGCCTCAGCGATTGCATGGCGGGCACGTCGCGTCCCAGCACCTTATCGATGGCAAGAAAACCCACCGCGAGCAGAACGCCGATCTTCTCACCAAGCTCCTGATGGTGCAGCCACTGTCGAAGCCGCGCATCGCAAAAGGCGGGCGCCACGCCACCGTTTTCCGGCGTCGAGCCAGCCACGCTGGCCACCACGTTGGTCACCATGCGTCTCGCCTTGACGCGCAACGTCACCTGAGCAAGCTCCACCAGCAGCATCGCCGCCAGCGAGACGTAAAAGGTCTCGTCGCTGCCAGCAAGCGCTAGCGTGGAGAACGCTCCCGCCGAGTAGAGGATCTCCGCGCCAAGCACCATCATGGCAGACATGCGCGACGTCGGGTCCTGCCCGGGCGCGGGGCTCCTCCGCCGTGCCAGGTCCCGCTCGCTCACCCCACCAGCATTCTTGTTCGTCGTCAACACAGCCGACGCGGCCGCCGAGACCCTGCGCTCCACGGCGCGGCGAACGGCGCGGTCCTGGCGCGCCACTACGCGCGAGAGCAGCGCGCGAGAGCAGCGCGCGGCAAGCGGCCTGGAGCAGCGGCATGGCAAGGCCCATCACCATCACCTCGGTCAGCGGTTGCAGCTCCTTGAACACGGTCAGGTACACGTACAGAACGACTGTCAACGCCGTGCTCATCACGCATATGCGCAGCGGCGCCGCCCGCAGCTGCCGAAGCGCCACGCGCCGAGCTCGTGCGTTGCACGCTTGCCACGGGTTTGCCAGACAGGCAACAGGGCTGGCCAGAACGTGCAAGAGCACACCCACGGGGATGCTGATCACGGAGAACGTGTCCTGCTCGAGCTGCATGGCAACGCCCACGCATGAGGCCCACGTGGCAAGGTTGGTGGCTAGCACACTGACCAGCACCCATCGCGGTGGTCCAATCCTCCCGCCGCGCATCATGCGCAGCACCAGGTCCTCCACGAGGAAGGCCTCCGCCACCATCAGCGCCATGAGCATTGTCACCTCGCCCATTGGAATCTGCTGCTCGCTCGTGTACGCCACGCCTCGGCCCACGAGCACGGCAAGCGGCGTGAAGATACACAGGGCGAGCCCCACCACGAACACCGCTGCCGCCGAGAGGACCGCTTGCCGCAGCAGTGCCTGCCGCGCCGCGGGGGCCGCGGCGGCCACGGCGGCCAGGACGACGCTGGCAGCCGTCATCGCCCCGCAAGCAAGCACGCAAGCAAGCGAGCAAGCGAGCGCTGCCAAGACGGGCGGCTTGCCTGCCTGCCTGCCTGCCTGCCTGCCTGCCTATCTAGGTGGCAGCCAAAGAGGCGTTGCGATGCCCGGACATAATCTGCGCTCGCGACCTCTCTTTCTTATACTCACTTGGCACAGTCGTTAGCCAAGCCATCGCCTGATTCGCCTCTTGTGTGGGCGGGCCTCTCAGTCGAGCAAGCTGGCCACGCGTTCCGAAGGTCGGCACCCGTACGCAGTACATACTACAGCCACGATACTGTACCGTGCCCTACCTATGCACGGTACGTACGGTATCGACCTTGCGGAACTTGCGTGAGCGCCCCGGTCAACGGCTTTGTCTAACAGCTCTCCGGAAGGAAGGGCTGGGTTGGCCAACGGCTCTACGCCGGAACTTGGGCGCAGCAGATGACTGACTTCGCGGTCGGGTCTGCTCTTGGGCAGGCGGCCTCCTCCGGTGGCCTGGCTGAGAGACGAGACAAGCTCTTCAAAGTGAATCTCGAGTTGCAGCGCGAAGCTGAACTAGACTGCGTAATGCATGCCGAACGCGAGAGCGATGTGGATGAGCAAGCATGCGTTCAGGCTCTCCACCACAGCAAAGCAGACCGCGAGGCTGGACAGGGAAACTCGGGCGGAACGGCTGGCTTCATGCGGCAGCACGCCCATGGCCTGGCTCACAAGGTCCTTGACCGCGTCCCGGCCGCCCCCAGAAGCACCATGGCGAGGCCTCGCCGCACCAGGCGCTGCGCGCCCAGACTGCGGATGGCTGGCACGTCGGTGCCCAGAGACATGTCCAGCGCCACGAGCCCCAGCGCCAGCAGCACCCACCTTCTCACCGAGCTCTTGGTGAAGCAACCAGTCGCGAATGGTCATATTGTCGCCGAGCAGCGCATCTGCCATGGACTCGTCCATGACTCGCGACACCGCTCGTCTGGCCTTGATGTGTACGGCCACCTGCGCGACCTCGATGCATAACATCGACACGAGCGACAGCATGAACGCTTGCTCGCTGTCAACGAGCACCAGAGTCATGAAAGCGGCCGTGGCGTAAAACATCTCCGACCCAAGAACCATCATCAGCGGTGCAGCCGAATGCGCATGACCACCTTTAGCCGGCGTCAAGGCTGGCTCAGCCGGCTCTGATGTATTCCGTTCCGACGCTGCGATCGCGGCACCGCCTTTGCGGTAAATCTCTCGCCGAACACGAAGCGCTCGTCGCTCGAGGACATGCGCCATAAACGTCGTGCAGATGGCCTGCAGCATGGGCATGCCAAAGCCCATGACTGCCACCTCCAACTCCGGCGAGAGGTCCCGGAAGACGGTCAGGTACACGTACAGAATCACATCAGCGGTGTCATGGAGCTTATGCGTGCCACGCTGGCCTTGAACTCGTATCGTGCGGCGTGTTCTTGTGGCGCAGGACGGCTGCGAGCTAAAGAAGATGGCCATGGGCCTGCCAGCAGGATCACCATCGCGCCACGCCACCCCACCGACAGCAATCTCCGCGATCTGAGCTGCTTGCCAGCATGCCAACTGCGATCCAGGTCACAGTGCACGATGAGCACCTTGGCGAGCAGGACTAGCCGCGTCCTGCCGCGCATCATAGCGCCAATGCACTCCTCGGCGATCACAACGCCCATCACACCCAGGGCCATCAGCACCGCCACGCGGCCGAGTGGAACACCGTGCGACTCGACGAGGGTAAAGAGGCGCCTTGCTCCCACAAGCACTGGCGCGACCACCACGAGGCCCAGCGCCGCGAAACCTACGGCGCAGAGCGACTGCAGCGCCTGCCGCACCAGCGCTCCCCGCGCCATGGCGACCCCGCGTGCATCCTCGGCGCACGCACGAGATCGCTGTGCGAGCCGCAAGCCGTCGCTGGCGGCAGCAAAGAAAGCACTGTCCGTTGGTTCCGACGCGAAGACACGATGCCAGTGCCGCCAATGACCGGCACCGACTTGCGGCCGCTTGGGCCAACGGCTTTGATCGATCGATCGAACCACTGCAGCCTGCTCTCTTCTGTGTGAGCCATCCATCCGGACGACCTGAGCGTCGGGCAGCAGCGCTCGCCAGCGGATCTGCGTCGCCCTGACTGACGGACAGCGATCTTGGAATCGCAAACCTTGAGATCAACATCAACATCAACCAACATCCATCTACATCAACGTCGACATCACACCAACAAGATGGACACATGGATGTTGAGGACACGGACGAGTGCAGAGCTCGAGCTAGGTGGAGAGCGCGACGCTGCCGATGGTCAAGCCTATGTACACGAGACTCGCGGCGACGATGCCCTCGATGCCAAATAGGCGATCGTCACTGGAAGCAAGAGGACTTGCGCCTCGTCCGAGTGCGCGAGGCCGAGCTTGTGGCTCACCAAGTTTTGACAAAGTCACCGCGACCTCCATCAGCACCATGGTGAGCCACGGCGCGCTAGACGCGCGGCGTCGACGCCCTCCTGCATCGCCACATCGCGCCCAAAGGCCTTGTCCGTGGCGAGCAAGCCAGCGCCAGCAGCACGCCCACCTTCTCGCCCAGCTCGCGGTACAGCAGCCACTGCAGCCTCACGTCGTCGTTCATGAGCATGACGCCGGTAGACTCGGTTACCGCGCGAACCACGCCTCTGGCTTTGACGCGCAAGCCGACCTGCACAATCTCAATGGTGATCATGGACGCAAGCGAGAGCAAGAAGGTCTGCTCGCTCCTTGCTAGCGCCAGCGCAGCAAACGCGCCACAAGAGTACAACATCTCCGTGGATATCGCGACCATGAGCGACGCGATGCGCGACTTGTTCGACTGCGCTCGGGTGACGGACACGGACGACATGCGCGACCGCTTGGACATTGGCTTGACGGGGCCCACCGCCAGGTCGGGCTCACGCTGCTGGTCCCTTGCGGTCGCACAAAGCTGGCACGACGTCGATTGATAGCTCTCTCCTGGCGAGAGGCAACTTGTGCCAGCACCAGCATGCACGTGGCTTGCAGCAACGGCATGCCCCCATCGTCACGACTTCCAGCGCCGGCGTCAGCTGCGACACCGTCAAGTACACGTACATGATCACCGTCATTCCCGTGGACAAGATGACCATGCGTGTCACGGCCAGCTTGATCTCCCTCGCCGAGCGTCGCAAGCGTGTTGCGCAGCTCTGCCCCGGCGTGAAAAAGCACGCCATCGGCGCGCCTAGCAGGTACGAAACGCGCCAATTGGTACGCAGCTCGCCCCAAGCCATCGGCTGCCAAGCCGCATGGCAATCGCCACCGCCACCGCCCACACTACGGCCTGTCCGAGCAGGATGCCAACCAGCAGGCACGGCCGCATCCTGCCCTTTATAATGCGGAGGAACAGCGCCTCGACCACCAAGGCACCGCCGAAGATCATGATCAGCGTCGGCTCGCGCAGAGGCACGTTCTGCCGCTCGGCGACCTCCGACAGAGCGCGAGCCAGCGGCACAATGGGCGCGCCCGCCACGAAACCGAGCAAGGCGATGCATATCGCCAAGGCGGACTGCTCCCTGCCGACGAACCGTCCGCCGCGCCAGCTCGAGGCCGCCCGTCATCCCCTCTCTCCTGCGGGGGCTAGCTCGCTCGCAGAGGCGACCAGCACATGCGTACGTACGTAGTGTGCCACTTTGGCTGCAGCATGCGCGAAAGATTTCGCCTCAGTCGGATCCGTTGGTTTTCCATTCACATCTTTCGTTTTTTGTTTTTTGTTTTTTTTTTGTTGAATGGTTTACGTTAGTTCCGACAATGTACCGCAGTACCGGTACTCCATCCGCCACATGGTACCGTGTTTTCGCCAAGCGCCAGATGGTCGAGACGAAGACTGCTTGCTTTGCTCCACGTGGACTCTAGCTCTATTCTAATAGCTCACAGTGGCACTCTCTATTAGAGTAGCTTTTAAAGCCCAGCTCTAGCTAGAGCGCAGAGCAAAGAGCGGGAGCGAGCTTGACCAGAAGGAGCGGCGACGACGATCAACAAGAAGGGGAGACAACGCTGACGACGATCATTCGAAGACGGCGAAGGCGACTCGGCAGACAAGGTCATCGACACGTCACGCTTAGTAGAGGCTCGATCGACGAGGGGTGACATGGAATAATAGAGCTGCAAGCTGCGAGGGTCATGTGCCGAGCGCAAAGCCGCCCTGGACCAGCAATGCCGCGGTGATGCAAACGCACGGCGATGCCCACGACGAGCGGCGGCAGCGAAAGGCGGCGCTCTTGGCCCGCCTGCGCGGGCACCACGCCCATCGCCTGGCTCATGAGGTCCTTGCCTACGTCGCCCACTAGCTCGAGACACCATGGCCGCACCGCGTATCGCAAGTCGACGCTGTCCACAGCTTCGACCGCGGGTACGTCACGACCGAACGCCTTGTCTACGGCCAGAAAGCCAAGGGCAAGCGCGACGCCAAGCTTCTCGCCCAGCTCCTGGTTCCGCAGCCAATCCCGGATGCAGGCGTCGTCGCCCAGCAGCGCTTCTGCCGTGGTCTCGTCCACGACTCGCGACACCGCTCGTCTGGCCTTGACATGCACGGCCACCTCCAATACCTGCACGGCCAGCATGGCCACGAGCGAGAGCAGGAACGTCTGCGTGCTCTCGGCCAGTGCAAGCGTGGCGAACGCGCTCGTCGAGTAGACGATCTGCGCGCTCATTACCATCACGAGCGACACCTGTGACTCGCCGGCAAGCTGTGGCCCACTCTTCTCCACGTTGTTCCTCAGGGCTGCGTCGTCGTCCTTTCGCTTGATGACGCAGGTAGAGTCTTGCGCGGCGGCAGCGGCAGCGATGACAGCGAGCTTGCGAGCTAGCGCTCGTTGCGTGATGCGCTCCTGGCGGGCGATGACCCAAGCCAACAGCGACATGCACACGCACTGCAGCATCGGCATTGCCAAGCCCATGACCATGACCTCCTCCAGGGCGTCATGCTCTTGAACACGGTCAGGTTTACGTACAACACGACCGTCAGCCCGGGCCCATCGCGCTCAGACGGTTAAAGCCGGCCTTGAGCTCGCGGATGGTGCGTCGAAGCCGCGCTCTGCAGCCTTGGCCGTGAAGAAAATCACGAGCGGCTTGGAGAGCACAAAGGTGACCATGCACATGAAAAGGTTCGCCGTCGAGTTGTTGGACATGCCTCGGGCCTTCGTGATTGTCACCCAGCGACCATCATCGCGATCTGCATCACCATCACTTTGGCCACCACCCAGAGACGAGGGTGGCCGCGGATCATCATGCCCACCATCTCCTCGATGGCCACGAGAAATAAGTGATGTGCTCGCGAGCACTGTCGGTTCACCAAGCGGCACGTGCAGGCCTCGGCCCGGGCCACCAGGAACCTCACGAGCGCCGTGACCGGCGCGAAGGCCGACACACCGAGCAGCGCGAGCCCCAAGCCGGCCACCGACTGCTGCGCTTGCCGCCCAAAGGCAACGCGCACTCTGCCCCAAGCGGGCGTCATCGCGGCCATCGCCTTGCGCCGGACGACGGCTCGGCGTCTCGCGACGACGACTCGGCGTCTCGCGACGACGACTCGGCGTCTCGCGCGAGCGCCGAGAAAGCAAGAGCACTTCCGCGAAGATCCGTTCGCCAATTAAAGTCGAGCAAGCTCATCGCGAACGCGACGCTCATCGACACGACCACCGCGAAGAGACACCAGCACGACCTCCAAAAGGACACGAGCGACGACACCGCCGTGCGCCATAGCGATCTCGAAAGCACCAAACCAGCACCAACCCCAGCCTGGGTCGATCAGAAACCAACACCAGGACCAAACAAACAAACAAACCCGCGCCCTGCCTGCTCCCGCCCTGCACAGCACCGCTCGTTCGCACACCACCTCCCGTCTGCACAACCACCTCACGACGCGTAGCGCTGCGCTGCCCGAGTCCAAGTCCGCCCAAAAGCCGTCGCAGTGCACCTGCACAAAAGCCGTCGCAACCTCATGTCACATAAGCAGTGCACCTGAACGTCATGACATGCACCATGTCACTCGCAGTGCACACAAAGCCGTCATGACGTGCACACGCCGCCTGTGCGCAGCTGTCGCGATGCGAGTCGACTGCCGCGTCAACTCGAGCCAGAGCCGGCCGTGAGCTGGCCAAAGAGTCTTCTGGGGCGCCGGTGGTGCGCCAGAGCGCCTCGCGGGAGGCCGGAACTGGCGGCAGCGAAGGGTCGGTCGCGATGGGCAAAATGAAGCGTGCTTGCGCCGCGATCGCGGCCGTCGTCCTCGCGGCGTGCTCTGCGAGCTCACTGCGCTCGGCCTTCACATGCGATCCCCCAGCGTGCAGATCGTCTGGCTGCGCCGGGTGCGCGAGGCGTCTAACGGGGATGGCGCTGGCGCCGCGGCGGGCGATGGAGGAGGCCGTGGCGGTGCGAGGGACGCGCACGACGTCGGCGACGTGCGGCCGACTCCGTGGGCGTGAGCAGCGGCGAGCGGGAGGTGGACGGAGACGCTGTGGCCACGTCGTTGACGTCGCGTGGTGAGACTGGTCTTGGCGACGTCCACGGTGCGAACGTGGCCATCGGCGCCGTGGGCGCGAGCAAAAGCGGCGACGAGTACGACACGTACATGTACGAGGACGACGAGGTGGCCAACGTCAACGTGGCACGCGTGGTCGACTCCGCGCGAGAGCAGCAGCAGCGACGGCGCCAGCGACGGCGCGCCAGCGACGGCGACGAGTACGACACCTACGTGTACGAAAAAGACGAGGTGGTCAACAGCCAAGGCGCGCAGGCGGTCGCCGATGCCACGGAGCAAGCAGCAGTGGCGGCGCGAGCGGCGGCTTGAGCAAGAAGAGCGGCGACGGCGAGCAGACGAGCTCCGGCAGACGCGAGAGCATGGCCGCAGAGCTGCAGCGCGACGACCGCCTCGCAGAGGCGGCGCACGTTCTCCCTGGCGGCCGCACAGTGTACGCGGGCGTGCTCTTGTCCAAGATGCGCGCCTTCAAGAGCTTTGGTAATTGCCGCGGCAGCTATAGGTGCAGGCCGCGCCCGGACATGCGAGAGTGCGCCTGGTGTCGCACCGGCGGCTCGTGCATCAGAGGAAGCATGCTCGCCAACGCCGCCAGTGCACGAGAGAACAAGATGCGGCACGTCAAGACGCAGTACAACGACCTCGCGCGATGACCAAGGCGGCCGCGGACACATTGCCGCGAAGCGATAAGCCGACCATGGTCCAGGTGTTCCTGTGGTGCGAGCTCGAGGAGGAGATGCCCATGAACGCGGAGGGCAAGTTGTTCATGTCCTTGCCGGCAGGCGAACAAGGACACGAGCTGATGGCGGTCGCGGAGCGGCTCAAGCGCTGGCCTACGATCGTGCCCGAGGGCTCCGTCGCCCTGTGCGGCCGCGCCACGTTCGCCAAAGTCAACGCCAACAACATCGTGCAGCTGAGCGAGTACGCGCAGATGCACGGCTTCGCGACCATGTACATGTACAACGCGGGCGCGACGGCGATGCTCGAGGCGCACAAGCTCGAAGAGTACATGGCACGGCTTGCAGCGGACAACAGCACCGCCCTGCGGATGCTGGACATGCGCAACCACCTGGAGTTGCTCTTCGGCAGCACCAGCACCTATGCGTTCATGTCGACGCACTCGGGCGGCCAGCGATGGCTCAAGGCGGACTGCGCCGTGCGAGCGCTGCGCGACGGGCACGCCTGGGTGCTGCACGGCGACCTGGACGAGTACATCTTCCCCGGCAAGGCGTTTATCGAAGAGGACCCGATGCTACCGATGGCGCAGCGTCTGATCGACCTGGTTCCGGACGGCAGTATCGGACTGACCGTCGCCGCGCTCAACGCCAAATGCAACCGCGACGTGGGGCCTTTGGCCGACTGGCCCATCGACGCGGCCAAGAGCGCAGCGCGCTGGCAGTCCTTCATGCGGCGCGTGAGCAAGCACCACCTCGACGTGGAGGTCCCCGACCCCATGGCGCACTTTACCATCCGGAGGATGAAGAAGAGCTGCAAGGACTACCACCTCTGCCTCGACTCTATCGGGTCGCGCAAGCTCTTCGTCAATGCCACCGTGCCCCCTCACCACCTCCGCGTTCACGGCGTGACCAAGTCGCGCGATCACGAGGTGCTCGACCTCGACGCGGACGTGGCGCACCTGCGGCACTATCGCTGCATCGCCGATCACGGCCAGCGACCCTTGCTGCTAGCCAAGTAAAAGCTCGTTGCATTCGTTCTTCAGGTCATCTTGGCGCAGCAACGCGACTGCCACTCCTGCGAGCAGGTCGCCGAGTCAGCGTTCTCGGCCACCGCACGTCCCGCCTGGACGAGCACGGCCGCCTGCCGCACCTCGACGACCTGCGTAGACACCAGCGGCTACGGCAGATGCTGCAGGGTCAACTCAACCTTGGTGAACACATGCCGGCAGGGGTGGGGTGTAGCGAAGGCAAAGGCTTTGCAAGTTGTGCGCACTAGGTGCCCAGGATGAGGCCAACTCTGACCAGCAGGCACGAGCTGAGGCAGGCGAGCGCCGACATGGCAAAGACGCCGGCGACAGCGCCACCTTCTCCACACAGCGCTCCGGCGGCGTGACGCCCAGTACCTGCGTCAAGAGGTCCTTGGCCAGGTCACCCGCCAGGGGAATGAGCAGAATGGCCACTCCACGGCGCGCGAGGCGGCCCGCGTCCACGTGCTGCAGCTCTGGCACATTCTCGCGCAGAAACAAGTGGCCAAGGCCCACGGATCCCAGCGCCAGCATCGCGCCGACCTTCTCGCCCAGCTCGTGGTACAGCAGCCACCGCCCGAAGTCGCAGGTTGTTCAACTCCGGCGCCTTGAACACGGTCAGGTCGCCATAGTGGCTGGCGCTTCTTGTCACCTGCGAGGCCATGCGCCTGGCCTTGACGTGCAACTGTCTGGATCACCTCGATGCACGTCATTGATGTCAACGACAGCAGAAAGGTGCTCTCGCTCTGGGCCAGCGCCAGCACGGTAAAGGCACCC
Source organism: Thraustochytrium striatum (assembly GCA_022244645.1). Taxonomy (NCBI): domain Eukaryota; class Bigyra; order Thraustochytrida; family Thraustochytriidae; genus Thraustochytrium; species Thraustochytrium striatum. The sequence continues at coordinate 212,966 of JACDIV010000095.1, read as the reverse complement.
GTGGAGTAGAAGACCTCCGAAGTCATCACCAGAACCAGCGACACCATCGAGCCCCGCTGCTGCTCGACGCCCTCCCCCTTGCTCACGGACGGCTGCTCCTGCGGCGTTAGGCACTCCTCCGACGCCGACGAATCCGTGCTCGCCGTCGACTTGGCGGCGCTCAAAGAGACTCCGCAGCAACCTTGGCTGAGGCCTGCTGGCGACGCTTGCCTGCCTCGTGCACAACCTTCTCCTGGTGCGCGGAATAGCGCGCCACGAGCAGCAGGATTGCCGCCTGCAAGACCGGCAACGCGACGCCCATCACGAGGAACTCGTTCACCGGGTTCATCGCTGTAGACACCGTCAGGTGCACGTACAGGAGCACCGTGAAGCCCGGAGCCAGGCCTATCACGCGCACCAGGCCCAACTTGAGCTCGCGTTTGGCTCGCGATAGTCTACGGCGGGTGCGCCTGGGCAGCAGCAGTGTCGCCACGGATCGCGAAAGGAGGTGCGTCAGGCTGGTCGACGCGAAGACGGCGCTCGCGGAGAGTTGTTGCGTGCCCGAATACGAAGCGACGCCCAAGGCCAACGCCCACATCAGGGCGTGCACCACGAGGACACCGGTGACGAGCAGCAACCGGAAGGCGCCCATCATCATCAGCAGGGCGAGCTCCTCGATGAACACGAGGGACACCAGGGCCAACGCAAACAGCATCGCCACCTCCCCAGCGGAACGTACTGTGCCGCGGCTGCGGCTACCGCGGCGCGCGTCACCAAGGCGGCTGGCACGAGCAGGACAAGGCCCAAGGCCGTGACGAACAGTGCGAGGGCAGACTGCCGCGCCTGCCTAGCGAGCGCTCGTCGCGCGACGACCAGCGCGGTCTGGAGCTTGGCCTTCATCTCGCGATTGCCGCCTGGTGGCAGCAGCAGCTCGCGGGGCACAGCTGGTGCTGCTAGAGGAGCATTTTGTCCGGTGGTATCGGCGTCGGGAGGTCGATCGAGGCCGCGGCGTCTATTCTAAAGTCGATCGATCGATGACATCGCCTGGGTCAATGGCGCCGACACCGCGTCATTCTACGTCATTGCTGCTGTTCGTGAAGACGCCGACCGCGTGCCACTCTCATTCAGCAGTTTCTCGGGGTGGAAAAGTAAGAAGAAGAAAAAAAGTACGGTTGACTCTGCCGTAGTCGCGACAGATCGATCGATCTCGGAGCTCGAGAACATGGTGCATGCCACGGCGCCGGGCATGGTCCGGCGCGCCCTGGCCCGGCAAGCTCGGCAGTCTGCGCTCGCCGTCGTCGCCATGCTGGGTCTCCTTGCGTGGGCTCCGCTGGCCGTACTCACTCGTGCCGTAGTGCAGTGCGCGCGTGAGAACGCCGTGCCGCTCGACGAGGTCGCCATGGTGCTCGCGCTGTACCTCGTCGTGTACAGCCTGGGCGAGGAATTCATCGCCAGTGATGCTTCGCCGCAAGCCTCGACGCTGCGGACTCGCGCTGTTGCTGGTCGTGCAGGTCCTGGGCGCTGGCGGTCGTTGCTGCAAAGCACGACGGCGCCAAGGCGCTCTCGGCGGCCAGCTTACCGATATGCGTGCTCATACACGTCCTCGCGCCGCTGGTGGCAGCGCTCTTGCGGCGGCAGCGCTGCCGCGCGCGGCTTCGGCGCGTCGCGCGCGAGCTTCTTCTGAGCGTCAGCAGGGTCAGCGCTATCGTCACGGGTTTTCTGGTCGTACTCTACGTGTACTTGACCGTCTTCACTCAGCTAAGCCCGGCGCTCGAGACCTTGGTTGTGGGCGTGGCCATGCCGATCTTGCAGGCCACCTCCATGACGGTGCTGGCTTGGCTCGTGCAGAAACATGTGCAGTCCTCGCGCGGCCGCAAGATCAGAAAGCACCAGCAAGAGCAGAGCAGCAAGAGCAGCAAGAGCAGCAAGAGCAGCACCAGCAGCAAGAGCAGCAGAAGAAGGAAAAGGACAAGAAGCGCGGCGGCGAGTCTGGGTCGCACGTGGTGCTGATGATGGTGCTTGGCAGCGAGTTGCGTACCCCACAGGCGCGTTCACTGCGCTGCTGCTGCTCTCGAGCGAGCAGACGTTCTACACGTCGCTCGTGTCCATGCTGGTGATCGAGATCGTGCAGGTGGCTGTGCACGTGAAGTCACGGCACGTCATGTCTCGCGTAGCAGACGCAAGTACGGCCGAGACGCTGCTAGGCAGTGACCAGGTCATCCGCGAGTGGCTGATCTTCCAGGAGCTGGGCGAGAAAGGCGGGTCTGCTGCTGGCGCTGGGCTTCGTGGGCGTGGACAAGGCGCTGGGCGCGACGTGGCAGCGATGCATGCTCTGAGCCTAGTGCTATTGGCGCAGCGCGGTGTGGCCATGGTGCTCAGCGAGCTCATTAGCGACTTGGGCAAGGACCTGGTGAGCCAGCGACTGGCGTCATCCGCCTCGGCGACGAGTCGGCCTCGTTGTCGTGGCAGTCCGTGGGTGTTTACGGTGCCGCAGAGTGTCGTGGCGGTCCTCATAGTCCAGACAGGCCTGGCGCTTGGCACCGCGGCGTACTAGTAGCTAGCTCGAGCAATGGAAAACAAGTCAGCGTAGTAGAGCGACAGCTGAGTCCTGTCCGTCTTGAAGCAAGTCGAGACTGGTCGCGAGGTCCAGTGCAGGCCAGGGTCTTACCCACATCCCACTTGAACGCCCACGAGGCCGCAGAAAGCACAGGCTGCCATGGAACAGATCGTCTCGACGAGGAGGCGACGGCTGGCAGCTTGGCCGTCAAGCGGATGGCCGGCGCTAGCAGTCGAGCACGATGCCGCAAAGTTTGGGCAGTCGCCGGCCGTACCGCCTGCCTGCGAAAGAGGGGGTCGTCGTATTGGCATGTGCTTGGTCTGGCGCGCCGTTGCCGCGAGGGTTGTCTGATCGTTCACGGCAGGCACATCGATGTTGACCGGCTTGGCAAGGGGGTGAGGTAGCACGGACGTCGACGCGGAGGCTGGCTGTCGGTCATCCATAGTTTCGGTGCGAGCGGTGCTTCCAGCTTGCCGAGTAGAGTAGAGCCTTGTCCGTTGTTCCAGGCGTCGAATCTGCCGTAGTCTTCTCGTACTTGGTGGGAAACAGAGAGAGAGAGAGAGCGCGCAGACGATGACAGGCGCCGTGGATCTTGCGGCGACCGCCGTAGTGCGGCAGACCAGGCAATCGGCGCTGGCCACGGTCATAGCTCTGCTCGGCCTGCCTTTGTGGCGGGTGGCGCTTGGCGTGCGAGCCGTGCGGTTTGCGCAGTCTGCGGACGTGCCGCTTGGCGAGGTGCCAGTGCTTCTGGCGCTGTACCTGCTCATTAATGGCGTAGGCGAGAGCTTCATCACGCGGATGGTGCAGCACAGGCCCAAGGTGTTGCAGATGCTGAGCGTCATGGCCGTCCAGTTTGGCCTTGTGGGCCGTAGCCGTGGGCAGCGCACACGGGCGTGCGCTCCTTCTCCACGGGTGCTTTGCCGATCTGCGCGCTCATCTACATGCTAGCCAAGCCGATCGCGACCTTGCTCCGGCCCAAGCAGAGCTGCCGCAGGCGGCTGCGTCGCTTGGCTTTCGAGCTAAAATCGGGCGTGAGCCGCTTGAGCGCAATCTGCACAGGCTTTGTGGTCATACTCTACGTGTACTTGACCGTGTTTACGCAGCTGGAACCGGTCAGCGAGGTGCTCGTACTCGGCTTGGGTATGCCGGCGCTGCAGGCCACCTGCATGATGATCTTGGCGTGGCTCATGGAGAAGATCGACATCCGGGCGCGCAAGCACAGGGCAACCCGCATCGGAAACGCAGAGGAAGCGAAGACTCGGTCGGCTCTAGCAGCCCAAGCAGGTGCCCAAGCAGATGGTCAACAAGGAGCTCGTGCCGAGCAAACGACAGAGAAGAACGAACAACAAACGTGACAAGACGGCGTCTGTGTCGTCGCAGGTCTCGCTGATGATCGTTCTGGGGTGCGAGATGATGTACTCCACGGCCGCTTTCGTGACCTTGGCCCTCGCAAAGACCGAGAACACGTTCCTGATCTCGCTGACGTCCATGCTAGCCATCGAGGTCGTCCAGGTGGCCATGCACGTCAAGCTGCGGCTAGTCGTGTCCCGTGCGACGAGCAATGACACGGCAGGACGCTGCTGGGCAACAATCAAGTCATCCGCGAGTGGCTGCTTTATCAGGAGCTGGGCGAGAAGGCGGGCCTGCTGCTCGCGCTGGGCTTCCTGGCCATTGACATGGCGCTCGGCCGCGCCATGCTCACGATGGACGTGCGCACGCTCGCGCGTCGCGGCGTGACCATGGCACTCTTCGAGCTCGCCAGCGACCTGGGAAAGGATGTCGTGAGCCAGCGACTGGGCATCCTCCCATCGAACGAGAACCACGCCGGCATGTCGCTCTCGGCGCTTTGCTTGGCGTTCACCGTCTTCCAAAGCGCAGGCACCGCCTGCCTGGTCCAGACTGGCCTAGCCCTCGGCGACACCGTGCCGGGCCGATAGCTCTCTACCGCAGCGCTAGCTAGAGAGCTCTCGAGCAAGTCGAGCTCAACTCAAGAACAGAACAGAACAAGAAACTACGGCAGAGTGCAGGTGCACAACTCAGTCCAAGCGCTTGGCCACTTGCAGCAGTGTGCCGTCGCCGACAAGCGCGTGGATCGTCCAAGCCACGCGCTTCGCCGCCAGCGTGGCAGCGCAGCTCGCCCAGGCCTGCGCATGTATCGTGTCGATGTCCGGTGAGCAGAAAAGAAAAAAGAGAAAAAAGTACGACCACAGACACATCTGCCGTAGACCGCGAGGTGAAGCCTCGCGAGAGGCACAGCTCTTGCGCGATGGCCATGGCCATAGCACGGCAGGCCATCATGCGGCAGGTGCAGCAGTCGGCGCTCGCTGTGGGCATTGCCGCGCTCGCGCTCGTCACCATGGTGCCTCTGGGCGCTCTCGCCCGCGGCGCGGCGACCGTGGCCGACGAGTACGACCTCCCCCTGGGTCCAGTGGGCGCGCTCATAGCACTGACGATCCTTATGATCGTCTGCCTGGAGGAGCTCAACATCGCCCAGGTGCACGGTTCTGCAAGCGCGCCGTGGCAGCTTGCCAGGGTCGTCTTCGCGCAGGTAGCGCTGTGGACGGTGGCATTGGTGCTGGCAAGGCGCCTCGGCGCGGAAGACTTTCGTTTGCGCCAGCAAGCATCGTCCTCAGTCCGTTGGTCTCCATGGCCGCGCGCCCCATCGCCGCCTGCCTCAAGATGGACCAAACCTGCGCCAAGCGGATCCAGCGAAGCGCACGCGAGCTCAAGCTTGCCGGCATCCGATTCGGCGTGGTCAGCGTCGGCCTCACGGTCGTGATCTACTTGTACGTGACCGTGTTCACGCACCTCACGGGCGTCATGGAATTCGCCGTGCTGGGCTTCGCCATGCCGCTGCTGCAGGCCGTCTGCATGATCTACCTTGCGCGCCTTATGCGCCGCCACCAGACCGCTGTCGAGAGGATCAGAGCGGCCAAGCGCCAGGCGCATGAGCTCGCCTCGAGCACTGTGGCGGTAGCGGCGTGTGCACAGAGTGCGACCGCCGGCCCGAGCAGCATACTTGAGACGACACAGAAGAGTGCAGCCATGCAGGAAGATAGACCCGCGCGATTCGTGCTCATCATCGCGACGGGCACCGAGGCAATGTACGCGCTCAGTGTTGGCGTCGCTCTGCTCCTCACGGAGAGCGAGCAGACCTTTTACCTCTCGCTCGTCTCCATGCTGTGCATCGAGATCGTCCAGGTGGCCGTGCACGTCAAGGCCCGCCGCGTGGTCTCGCGCGTGGTGGCCGAGAACGCTGGGCTGCGCCTCAAGCTCGACGACGTACGTCTGCGACAGTGGTTGCTGCATCAGGAGCTGGGCGAGAAGGTCGACGTGCTGCTGGCGCTAGGATTGGTGTCCTCGACCCGGGCGCTGGGCCCGGACGTGCCCGTCATGCGAGCGCTCGACGACCAGCAGCTCTACCGCCGTGCGCTCGCCATGGTGCTGCTGGAGCTCCTCAGCGACGTTGCCAAGGACCTGGTCAGCCGGGCCCTTTGCCTCGTCCCGGAAGGCCAGGTGGTCGACCACGTGGTGCTCTCGCGACTGGCCGCGACCATCGTGGTAATAGTGAGCGTCGACGCTGGCCTTCTGGCGCAGGCCGCCTTGGCCTTGGGCTCCACTAGTCGACCGCTCATCTCGCACACGTTGCTTGCTATCTTCTTTGGCCGTACTTGTCCGGTGATGAGCACAACACCAAGACTACGGCAGATCGACACCGCCGCCGATGGCGGCCATGCGCGACGCCGCGGCCGCCACTGCGCGGCGTGCGCTGGCGCGTCAGGCGAGGCAGTCCATGCTCGCCGTCGGCGTCGTCATGCTCGGCCTACTCGCATACGCGCCAGTGGCCGTACTCGTCCGCCGCGTAGTAGCCGTGGCCCTCGCGCACCGCGTCCCACTGGGCGAGACACCTGCGTTGATGGCGCTGGCGATCCTCAACAACGTCTTCCTCGAGGAGCTCAGCAGCGTCATGATGCGCCGCCCCGCACGTCCGCTGCTGCTTCTGGGGGTGGTGGGCGTGCAGCTGGTGCTGTGGGCGCTGGTGCTGCTTGCGGGCAAACATCTTGGCGTGACCGACTTTGCCGGCGCCGGCATACCGCTGTGTATGCTCGTCTACCTGCTCGGCAGGCCGATCGCCGTCCTCCTGACGCCCGGGCAGCGCACCCGCGCGCGAATGCGCCGCACCGCGCGAGAGCTCAAGGCCGGCGTGATGCGTGTGAGCCTCACGAGCATCGGCCTTACGGTCGTGCTCTACGTGTACTTGACCGTATTCACGCCTTTGCAGCCCCTCGTGGAGGTCACGGTCATGGGTTTCGCCATGCCGCTGCTCCAGTCCGGATGCATGATGCTGCTCGCGAGGCTCACCGCGGGCCGCGAGCGTGCCGTGCGGCGCGCAATCGAGCACCAGGCGTACATGTCGTCCTTCTCTGTCGCGTCCAAGGCCAGCGACGGTTCGCCAGGCAGCGCTACGGCAGACGCTCCCACGGCGGTGGTCCCAATTGCAGCAGCACCAGCACCAGCAGACCCTCCTTTGACAGGCGCTGCCTCGGCAGCTGATGCAACGGCGTCAACCGCGAGCTTGCGGCTCAAGCCAAGCGACTCGCCCAGCAAATCGAGCAGCGGCATGGCCTTCACCGTGGTGCTGAGCGCCGAGATGGCCTACTCCACCGGCGCGTTCACCGTGCTTGCGCTGGCCGAGAGCGACGGGGCGTTCTTCTCGTCGCTGGTGGCGATGCTAGTCGTGGAGCTTGTGCAGGTCGTCGTGCACGTCAAGGCCAGGCGCGTCGTGGCGCGCAAGTTGGTCTCGAGCTCGAGTCGCTTCGAGGCAGCATCGACCAAGTTGACCTTGTGCGACGACGGCCACCTCCGCCGCTGGCTGCTGTACCAGGAGCTGGGTGAGAAGATCGGCGCTCTGCTGGCGCTTGGCCTGCTCGCGCTGGACGTCACGCTTGGCCGTGACTCGCAGACGCCGGCACTACAAGCCGTGGGTCCCGAGCACCTGGTCCGCCGCGGACTCGGCATCCTGTTGCTGCAGTTGGTCGGCGACGTGGCCAAGGACCTTACTGGCCAGGCGCTCGGCTTACTCCCGCCGCGAGACGAGGTGGAGCGCGTGGCGGTGTCCGCGCATGTCGCAGCGCTCACGTTGCTCATGAGCATCGGCGCTGGCTTGCCAGTCCAGGCCGGGATCGCGCTGGGCAGGTAGCTAGCTTGCACTTGTCGCGGGACTTGAAGTCCCGTGTCCGAAGCCAGTATCGTGAACTAACCGTTGCTGGTCGTACTTCTTGTGCCGTAGTTTCGTTTTCATGATGAGTGTTTTCTTTGCTTGCCTTCCTTCCTTGCTTTCTTTTTCTCTGTCCGCGCCGCAGCCTCTAGTACGGTAGTCTGGTCCAGCGCTGAGCTCGCCGCCATAGGGCTTTGCCAACTGCAGATCCCGTGCTTTGGTTTTGGCTATAGTCTGCCGTAGTCTGCCGTAGTCTGCCGTAGTCTGCCGTACCCCGGCACATAAGGAGCGCTTGTTCGATTGATGCGCAAAGCAAGAGCTCCAACGGACAGAACTCTGCCTCTGCCTCTGCCTCTGCCTCTGCCTCGGCCTCGGCCTCGGCCTGTCGCGTTGTGCCGTAAGCAGCTGGAGAAGCAAGCAAGTCGCCACGGGCGTCGCGGACGATGGCGCGAAGGACGGGCGCGACGGCCATGGCGAAACAGGCGCTGCGTCGCCAGGTCAGGCAGTCAGCAATTGCCGTCGGTATAGCGACGCTCGGACTACTCGCCCTCGGTCTTTCGGTCGTGCTGGTCAACCTGCTGGTGACCACCGCTCGCGCGCGAAATGTGCCGCTCGGGGAGCTCCCGGCCATCTTTGGCTGCTGCATGGTCGTGACCATGCTCGAGGAGGAGCTGGCAAGCGTGATGATCCGCGGCACGTCGCGGCTGTGGCTGCTCGCGGGCGTGGGTAGGGTGCAAATGGTCTTGTGGGCGGCAGCGCTCACCGTCGCGCTGGCGATGGGCATCGAGATTCTCGCCGGCGGCATCCCGCTGTCCATGCTCGTGTACATCATCTCGCGGCCGGTGGCCGTCTTCCTCAAGCCAGGACAACGATGGAGCGCGCGGCTGCGGCGCACCGTGCGCGAGATCAAGATGGGCGTCATGCGCGTAATCTTCATCCCCATCGGCCTCACCGTGATCCTCTACGTGTACCTGACCGTGTTCACGCAGCTGGCGCCTGGCGTCGAGTTCCTGGTCATGGGCTTTGCGATGCCTCTGGTGCAGGCCGTGCTCATGTCGCTGGTGGCGGAGATTACGGGTCGGCACGAGATCAAGGTCAAGACGAAGAAGCAGGCGTTGAGCGAGGCAAGCTCCTCGCCCGACGTTGCGCCTCCAGTTCTCGCAGCAACGGCGCCAGCAAGCAAGTACGCAAGTGCGCAGAGCGTGCCGAGGACCCTCAATCTCTTCCTGCGTGTCGCTCACCATGGTGTACGGCGCGGAGGTGTTGTACTCCACGAGCGCCTTTGCGACGCTAGCGCTGGCCGAAAGCGACCAGACCTTCATGCTCTCGCTCATCTCCATGCTGTTCATCGAGATCGGCCAGGTGGCCCTGCACGTCAAAGCCCGCCGCGCCATGTCACGCGTGGTGGACGCGTCCACGGCCGAGGCTTTGCTCGGCGACGACGCGCTCATCCTGCAGTGGCTCTTGCACCAGGAGCTGGGCGAGAAGATCGGCCTGCTGGTGGCGCTGGGCTTTCTCGCCATGGACAAGGCGCTCGGCCGCACCGTCCCGGCCGTGCAGGCCGTGGGCTGGGCGCGGCTGGCGCACCGCGCGGCGGCCATGATCGTGCTGGAGCTCCTCGGCGACCTTGGCAAGGACGTCGTGAGCCAGGCCTTTGGCGTCTTGTCCTCCGGCGAGAGCGTGCCGAGCGCAGCGGTGACGCGCCTCGGCATCATCTTCGGCGTCCTCGAGTGCCTGCTCGCGGGCTTTGCCGTCCAGAGCGGGCTCGCCCTGGGCACCTGACTGACGGCCATGTGAAGTCACGTGAGTGGATTGACGTGCAAGTACGGTAGTTGATGTCATCGAAAGTACGGTAACATGGTACGTAGGCTACGGCCAGGTCTAGCTCCAGAGAAACTTGAGCGGGGAGGGTGCCCATGGCGGCTACGAACGGACACCTGGCGCGCCTCCACCTCAAGCTTCGATGGACGGCCAGCACACCCTGTGAGCTGTGAGCTTGAGGCCAACTGACCGATGGCCGAGCAGCAATCTGCCGTAGGCGCAAGTCCATTGAGGCGCTCCAAGCGCTGCCCGACCTGCTCGGCCTCGCAGCTGCGCACGGGAAGCCACTTCCCGCGGCGGCGGCCTCCTCGTGTCGAGCAGAGTGCTGCGCGGAGCGCTGCGCGGAGTGCTGGCGATAGGCGGCAAGGATGGCCTGCGGGCAGGACACCGTGGCCGTAATGGTGCGGCAGGCGCTGGCGCGGCAGGCCAGGCAGGTGGGCGTGGTGCTTGGGGTCGCCATGCTCGGCTTGCTGCTGTATGCGCCAGCGACCTCGATGCTTCAGGCCATTGTCGCCGCGTCTGACAAGGCGGGGCTGCGCTTTGAAGAGGTGCCAGTGCTGACCATACTTGGCGTGGCGGAGCTCGCGCTGGTTGAGGAGCTGGCGAGCGCGATGATCCGCGGCAAGTTGAGATCTCGCTGCTCGTCGGCGTTTGTCTGGTCCACGCCGCCGCCTGGGCGATCGCGGCGGCGGCAGTAGCAGCGCTCGGCTACACCGGGAGCGTCGCCTGGCCAAGCGCCATATTCGGCGCCCTGGTCTATGCGACCGCCAGGCCGATCGCCATCGCCTTCATGCCATTGCAGACCTGCAAGGCGAGACTGCGCCGCACGGCGCGCGAGATCAAGACGATCGCGATGAGGATTTGCGCCATTCTGGTCGGCTTTTCGGTGTCCAGCTACTGTACCTGACCGTCTTCATCAGGCAGTCGCCCAGAAACGAGTTTCTGGTCATGGGTGTCCTGATGCCTGTGTTCCAGGCGGTGGTCATGTCCCTCTTGGCGCGCAGCGTCCGGCAACGCGAGGGCATCATGGTTTCTCGCAAGCAAGTCATCCTCGACGAGGCCGACGCTCGTGGCGAGGCCAAGACCACGACGTCGGAGCTTCAACTTGCGGCGACGACGCGTACCCGCAAGACGGCGGCGCCGCGAAAGCGGTCGCCTTTGCGCGACAAACGCGGGTCGCAGGTGTCGTTCATGGTTGCCATGTGCGCCGAGTCGACCTACGCCACGGGGGCGTTTTCAGCGCTCGCGCTTGCAGAGAGCGACCAGACCTTCTTCATGTCGCTCATGTCGATGCTGGTCATCGAGATCGTGCAGGTGACCTTGCATGTCAAGGCGAGGCGCGTGGTGTCGCGCGTGGTATCCGAAGGCACTGGCGCAGCCATGTGGAAGAACGAGTCGCGGCTCGGCCGCTGGATCATGTTCCAGGAGCTCGGCGAGAAGCTGGGCGTCTTGGCGGCGCTGGGCATCCTTGCCATCGACAAGTCGCTCCGTGAACGCGACGTCCCCGCCGTGCGAGCGCTGAGCATGGAGCGACTCGCTCGCCGCGGCCTGGCCATGGTCGCCATGGAGCTGATCGGCGACGTGCTCAAAGACTTGGCCACGCAGGCGCTTGGCCTCGTCGCCGACAACGAGAACAGCCGCGCCTCGTTGCCGCGCCTCGGCTTTGCATTCGCGCTCGTCTCGATCTTGTGCGCGGCCTTGCAAGCCCAAGGTGGCCTGGCCTTTGGCGTCAGCGCGTGACCTGCTCCACCCCAATTCCAAAGACACGGCCCGCCGTCTTTGACACTTCGTCTGAGGACGGCCTCCATTTCGCTCTCGGCTGTCGATCGGTCGCGAGTACGATAACCCTCGACCTCGCGACCAGTCTCGACTCTAGACCAGTTAGGCTTTATGTTAGCAAGTACGACATCTGTGCCGTAGTATCGATCATCGAACGGATATCGGCGTATAGCAAGAGCGAGAGAGGGGCCCCGCGCGTGCGCGTGCGCGCCCACGTCGCCTGATCGATCGATATCGATCGATCGATCGATCATGGGCGTCGCGGCGGACTTGCTGGTGCGCCAGGCGTGGCAGTCGGCGGCGGCCGCACGCCTGGCAACGTTCGCGTTGCTCGGCTTTGCGCGACAAAGCTGGCCCTAACATGGGCGCTGACCATGGCCGCAGAGCAGCGCGTGCTGCTCACGGAGAGCCTGGTACTCATGGCGCTCGTCGCGCTCAACGCGACCGTCATCGGGGCGCTCCTAGTCATGGCCATGCGCGGGGCGTTCCGAGGGCGACTGCTCCTCGTCGAGCTGATCTTGCAGATCGTGCTTTGGGCCGTCGCGGTAGCGGTGTTCAACCAGATGCAGCTCGAGCGCACGGTGGTCTCCGTTGCCAGCGTACCAGGCGCCGTGCTCGTCTTGTGGCTCTCCAAGCCACTCACCATCTGCCTGCGGCCGTTCCAGGGCTGCCAGGCCAGGGCGCGTCGAACGATGCGAGAGCTCAGGTTCCTCGTCCAGAACGTCAGCCTTCCGATATCGCCGGGCTTGGTGGTGGTTCTTTACGTGTTCCTCACGACGGGCAAGCAGCTCAAGCCGGCGCGGAGTTTGCGGTGATGGGCGTGGGGATGCCGCTGCTGCAGGCCTTCATCATGTGGGTGTTGGCTGGCATTGCCCAGAAGCAAGATAGAAACATCCGCAAGGCCGCGGAGCGGCGCAAGTTGGCCAGCGGCGTCTTGGCCGTCGCCGCGAAGGACCAACCGGGGTCTGAGGTCGAGGCCGAGGCGCGTAGGGCTTCGCGCGTTACGCTCGTCATCATCCTGAGCGCCAAGGCATGCTATGCGACGGGCACGTACGCAACCCTGGCCTTGGCGGAGAGCGATCAGTCCTTTTACATGTCGCTCGGGTCCATGCTGTGCATCGAGATGGCGCAGGCGGCGCTGCACGTCAGGCCAGACACGTGGTCGTGCGCGTGGTCGCCGAAGACACGGCAAGGCCGAGTCTCCAGGACGGGGCGCGCGTGTGGCGTTGGTTTTTGCACGTCGAGCTTGGCGAGAAGGTGGGCATCTTCTTGGCACTCGGCCTGCTCGCAGTCAACAAGGTCCTGCAGCCTGACGCCAAGCTTGCCCTGGACACCGAGCGGCTGCCCGAGCGCGGGCTAGCCATCGTGTTGCTCACTCTGGTGGTCGACACCGCCAAGGACGCCATGACGAAGGCACTGGGTCTCAAGCCTGCCGCAAGCGACAGGGCTCACGTGAGCTTGACCCGGGCGTCCGCGCTCGTCATCTCGTTGATCGGCATGAACGCGGCCTTTAGCGTCCAGGTCGGCTTGGCCATGGGCCGGTAGAAGCCGCCGCGGACCAAGCTCAAGCTCGAGCTCGAGCTCGAGCTAGTAGAGGCTATGGCAAGATATTTTTGTCTGTTGCTGTCACTACGGCAGATTTGTGAACAAGTACGACCACGACCACGCGCGAGATCGGATTTCGCAGCGACCGCCGCCGCGCGAACGGATCTCGATGCACGGACGTACGTAGTGGGCAAAGACACGTCCGCGCGCCGATGGCAAGCAGACGCCTGAGCACGGTGGCGCGCCAGGCGCTGACGCGGCTGGTGCAGCAGTCGGCGCTCGCCCTCGGCCTTGCGGCGGCCTCTCTGGCCCTGCTGGCGCCGCTCAAGCTCCTCGTGCAGGCCTTGGCGTCCCTCGCCGCAGCGCAGGCCTGGCCGATAGGCGACGCGTCACTGCTGGTCGCGCTCGTGGCCCTCAACGCCATCGGCATCGAGGAGAGCGTCGTGCGCATGATGCACGGCAGGGTGCGCTTGTGGCTGCTCTGGGGCGGGCTGGTCATCAGCTCGCCATGTGGGCGGCCGTCTTTGGCGCCGTCATCGCCCTGCGCTTGGAGAGAAGCACCGCCGCGACGGTGATCCCTCTCAGCATGCTGGTGTACGCGCTCACCAGCCCGCTGGCCTGCGTCCTGCGCCCAGGACAGCGCTGGGACGTGAGGAAGCACCGCACGCTGCGCGAGCTGAAGCTCACGGGCACGCGGCTGAGCTCCCTGATCGCGGCCTTGCTGGTGATCCTGTACGTGCAGGTGACCGTGTTCACGCGGCTCGAGCCGGCGATCGAGTTCGCGGTGATGGGCCTCGCCGTGCCGCTCACGCAGGCGGCCTTCACGGCCATCCTGGCGACGCTCATGCGCCGCCAGGAGCTCGCCGTGCGCAAGGCCGCTGAGCGCCGGCGGCTCGAGCGGCAGGCGGTCGTCCCGGCCAAACCGGACGAGCAAGCGCCGCCCGCCGCACAGCCCGCCTGCAGGCGCGAGCGGCGCGAGCGGCGGGTCGCACGCGTCGCTGATGATGTGGTGCTGGTGGCCAAGGTCATGTACACGCTGGGCGCGCTCAGCACGCTCGCGCTGGCGGAGACGCAGCGCACGTTCTACCTCTCGCTGGCGTCCATGCTGGTCATCGAGGTCGCGCAGACGGCGATGTACGTCAAGGCCAGACGCATGGTCACGCGTGTGGTCCCCGAGAGCTCTGAGGCGGCCTTCGCGCTCAACGACGCGCACCAGCTGCAGGTGCTCTTGTACAAGGAGCTCGGCGAGAAGACCGGCGCCGTGCTGGCGCTCGGCGTGCTCGCTTTAGACAAGGCGCTCGGCCGTGACGTGTCCGCCGAGCAGGCCGTCCGCCAGCTTGCTCACCCAGCGCGGGCTGGCCATCGTGGCAGCAGCTGACGGGCGACGTGGCCAAGGACCTCGTCGCGCGGGCGCTCGGCTTGAAGCCCAAGGCGGACGCTGCGGTGGAGCGTCGTGCTGCCGCTGCCGAGCGTTTTCGTCGCGGTGCTCACCAGCCTCAACGCAGGCTTGTTGGTCAAGACTGGCCTGGCCCTCGGCAAGTTCTCTAGCTAGTTAGAGCTGGGGAGGTCTGGGGTCAAGCTGCTCTCTCTTGCTCTCGTGGACGGCTTGCCGGCGCCGCCTTGCCTTCAAGATCGCTGAAGATCAACTAGCTAGTAGCTAGAGATTGTGGTCATCATCATGTTGCCTCTTCGTTGCCGACGCCGCACAGCAAAGCCATCTCCCTCGCACGAGCTGGTCTGCTTGCTCGAGCTGGAGAGCTTGGCCACGGCTCAACGCTGGTCGACCAAGCTACTGCGACTACGTGCCCAACGCGAGGCCGGTCTGCACCAGAAAGCCCGCGATGAGTGCTTGAAGCAGCACGAAGCCCACGGCCAGCGGCGGCATCGGCACCTGCACCGCGGCGGTCTCCCCTGCCGGAATCAAGCCATGGCCTGGCTCACGAGATCCTTGCCCACGTCGCCCTCCAGCCCCCCCAGCAGCATGGCCCCCGGTGGCGCAGCCCCAGCGGCGTTAGCGCCTGCACGACAGGGACCTCTCTGCCCAGCGCCTGGTCGATCCTCAGCAGTCCCAGCGAGAGCAGCATGCCCAGCTTCTCTCCCAGCTCCTGGTGCAGCAGCCACTGCCGCAGCCGCGCGTCGCTGAGCTTTGCCGGCACGCCGGTGCTCTCGGCCAGGACACGCGAGACCATGCGTCTGGCCTTGACGTGCAGCGCCACCTGCACCACCTCGATGCACAGCATGGACACGAGCGACATGTAGAAGGACTGGTCGCTGCCCGCGAGGATCAGGGTGGTGAACGCGCCCGTGGTGAAGCACAACTCGGTGACCAGCACGATCTTGAGGTGCATCAGCGTCTTGACGAGCGGCCTTCCCGAAGCCGTCTCGGTCGCGTACTTGCATGCCGCCTGCGCAGCCGGTGCCGAGGCTTGAGGCGTGCCGGCGCCTCTGCGCATGGCACGCTCATGGCGGCGCGTGAGCCGCGCCAAGAGCGACATGCAGATGGCTTGCAGGACCGGCATGGCCAAGCCCATGACCGCGAACTCCGCCGCCGGCGCCAGCTCGGTGAACACCGTCAGGTAGACGTACAGCACAACCGTCAGCCCTGTGCCAACCACGCTGGCGCGGAGCACGCCTGTCGCGAGCTCGCGAAGCGCCTGGCGCATCTTGCGCTGCACGTGCTGTTCGCGGCCGATCCACGGCCACGGGTGGGCTCATGATGGAGATCACGAGGCAGAGCGGAATGCTCCACGTGTCGATGTCCTGCACGTCGTTGCCCTTGGCCACTGCGACCACCGCCGCCCACATGGCGACCTGCACAGCCATGACCCGGAAGGCGAACGGCCAGCGCATCTTGCGGCGCATGATGGAGCGCGACAGCTGCTCGGTGAGGACGTTGACGAAGACGCTCAAGGCCGAGAGCAAGGCCACCTCGCCGAACGGCATCTCGTGCGCCAGAGCGACTCTGACCACCGCCCTGGCGAGCACCATGAACGGCGCCAGGACGAGCAGGCCGAGCGCAGCGACCCACGCGGCAGTGGCGGACTGCCTGGCCTGGCGCCGAAGCGCTTGCCGCGCCATCTTGCAGATCGCTTCCATTAGGCGCCACGCATCACGACTGCGGTCGTCGCCTGCTGCTCCCGCCTCTGCGACGGCGTCCAGCCTGCCGCCGCGCAGTGAGAAGCCGTTCAGGTCACCGACGGCAAGTACGACCAAGAAATCAACGCCTATGGCAGAGCTAAATCTGTTGCCGGTGGAGAACAACGACTATGGCCGCTATTCTGGTTGCTGCATCGCCGCATCGCCGCACCGCCTTGGAGTCGCCCGGCCACTCGACGCTGCGCAGCTGAAGGCCGTCCTCGGACTTGTCCTCGGCGTCAAGGCCTCGTGGCAGACTGCGCTGACGGCAGCGGCAGCGACAGGTCGCAGCGCGCGCCGTCGAACAAGGGCCGAAGCGCGACGCTGTTCCTGGCCAAGGACCAGCTAGTGAGTAGTCTTGTGCCGTGCTCGTTCAGCTGCTTTCGCTTTCTTCCTGGCAGGCGGATCGGGGCGCGCTCGGTCACGCCGGCCTCTTGTTGCAGCAGGCCCGGCTTGGCTCGGGCCGCCCTCGATCAGCAGCAGCAGCAGCTCGGCCGTCGCTGGCCGCGTGCGCAGCGCGGGGTGTGGTGTCGATCCACGCCAGCGCCGGCGGTGGTCGGTGCGCGACCGAGCAACAATTGAGCAGCGCTCGCTCGTTCGCTGGCTGGCAGGCAGGCTAGCTGGCTTGCTCGCTCGCTCGTCCGCGCGGCTACGCGGCGCCCTTTGCAGCACGTACTTGCCTCGCTTGCACTCAGGTAGTGCTCTAGCTCTACAAAGCTGAAGTAAGCACGGCCTCGGTCGGGCCTGCTGTGCTTGCGAGCTCAAAGGTCCCCAGGAATCCGGGCGCCGCAGCTCACACGCCCCTTGCTCCCTTGCTCGGCGATAGCGGCGAGCCGGCCTCGCCCGGGACCTGCAAGCGCGCATTCGTGGGCCAGCTCTTGGCACTTGCCGAGCGTATGCACGGCGGCAAGGGCGGGTGGTGAGCACGCCAGCGTCCCGAGAGCTCGCCCAGCCGCCACGTGGCCTGGCCCGGCCTGTACTCTTCACGGCAGCAGGTACCGTGGTACCGACGTCAGAGGGCGAAAGGCCAGCGAGGGATCGCCCCGGCGCCATGATGCCGCAGTGTGCTTGCTTGCGGCCATTCATTGACGAAGTGAGCGTCGCTGTCGTGATCCCTCGCTCGGTCGACAGCTCGGCCTGGACACTCCAGCGAAAAGATGGACAAGCTGATGGAAATGGACTAGTAGGGGTCCAAGCGCCACGACGAGCTGGGGCGCTGCGGTTCGAACAGCAAACCCGCAACCTCCAAGAGCAAAGAGCAAAGAGCAAAGAGCAAGCGCAAGAGCAAGAGCAAGCAAATATGCGCGTCGTGTCCATGGCGATTGTGGCCCTCTGCGGCAGCGCGGTCTCGGCGCTCGGCAAGCTCGACCTGCGCCAGGTGATCGCGGACGCCGAGCCGGACATTCAAGACCCCAAGCACAAGGAGATCGCCAACCGCTTGCTCACCGAGCCGGGCCGCATCGCGACCATGTCCCAGGCGCTGGACCAGCTTGTGGCAACGCTGCCCGCGGACAGCCGCTTCGACATCACGTCCGACTACCAGGCCGCGGCCAACTACCTCGTGATGAACAGCTGGAACCCGCCGAACACCATTCCGTACCCGACCGAGGCCAAGAGGACCTCCATCCCGCTGCGCACGGTCCCGTACGTGGGCGTCCAGGTGCCCGACAAGGACGAGATGCTGCCCGACTTCACCATCGACGAGCTGAGCTTCCTGAACAACATTTTCCAGAACATCCCGATGCGCTCCAACCTGGCCACCTCGCTCTTTGCCAGCGGCGAGGACCACAAGACGCTGATCAACAGCCGCATGTTCGGCAAGGGCTTTGGCGACCGCAAGTACCACACGTACGCTACTTCCAGGCGCTACCACAGGGATACGATCAAGAAGGTCGTGTGGGACGACTGGGGCCAGCACCGTATCCAGGCGCCCGAGGTAGACGACCCATACCGGGAGGGCGCCACCCACATGGTCGACCTGCTGTACATGCAGGACTTTGAGGTCAAGCCCGGGTACGCGCAGTACGGCGCGCGCTGCTACTTTCGCGCTGGCGACCACATGCCGACGCACATCCTGCTGCCCGGCAACGTAGTGGTGCGCCAGACGTCGCTCAACGCCGACTGGAAGTGGGCCAAGCTGCGCTTCATGAGCTCGCTGGTGTTTGACGTGACCATGCGCGACCACCTGTTCGGCCTGCACATGACCACCTCCAACTCGATGGTCATCGCCAACCAGCTGGGTCTGGGCCCAGGGAACCCGGTGCGCCGCCTGCTGACGCTTTTGGCTTTGGTGCCGCGAAGATCACCAAGAAGGCCACCGTGTCCCTCATGGGCGAGCAGGGCATCATCGTGCGCTCGTCAAGCCTGACCCCCGCGGGCCTCGAGGCGTACATGACATGGATCGGCCAGTCGGAGAAGGCCACCTTCCAGGAGTTCCCCGACCAGATCGCCGCGCAGAACCTCGAGCGCTGGGAGGTGGGCGCCACGACGGCCTACAAGGAGGACGGGCTCAAGTTCTACAACATCGTGTACGACTTTGTCTTCAACTTCCTCAAGACCAACATCGACAGGTGCAACTTGAGCGCCGACATGCATGCGTGGTGGCAGGTGCTGCAGGAGATGCGCCCCAACTCGCAGCTTCAGGCCGCGTGGCCGGACCCGAGATGCTCCAGAATGGCCAAAGTGATCGCCACCTACATCACAGAGGTGACGGCTGTGCACTACCACGTGGGCTCGCAGATCATCAGCGCCACTTCGCACCCGTGCATGGCGCCGTTCAACCTGGTGGACCTGAACGCGCCCAACGCTCTAGTGGACAAGAGCTACGCGTGCGGTTCGCCGCACGCCATCATGTACGCGTACCTGCTCATGTCGGCGAGCACGATCAAGCAGCCGATGTTGCTTGACAGCTACGCCCACTACTTTATGGACGGCAACTACGAGGGCAACAGCGTAGCCTCGGCGGAGCTCATGGCCACCTTCCAGTCGCAACTGGTGGATCTGGAGGCCGAGATCAGCGCAGCCAACACCAACCGCCCGGTCAAGCTGCACTCGTTCATGGCCTCCAACCTCGAGATTAGCACGGCCAACTAGGCGCCGCCCGCCCGCATGCCAAGCTCAACATCTTTGTCTGCCGTACCTGAGTGCCTTCCACTTGAACGCCGAGACGACCTGCGGCCTGGCGCTCTTGCGAGGCTCCGCGCGCCCGAGTTGCTATTGCCGCGCCGACCATCTGTCACTTGCCGCCTGGCCACCCACCCTCTGGCTCGACGCGGCCGTGCTAGGGTCGCACGTGGTCCGCCATGCGTGCGGGCGGGCTCGCCCTCGCTCTCTAGAGCTAGCTGCGGCGGCCGCCGCCGACCGAGAGGCCGCCCTGGACGAGGCAGCCGGCGGTGAGGCAATGGAGCACGATGAATGCCATCCCTATCGGCGGCAGCGCCACGTGGCTTGACTTGTCGCCTGTCGGAATGAGGCCCAGGAGCTGGCTGACGACGTCTTTGATCAAGTCGCCGGCGAGCTCTGCCAGCACCATGAACAAGCCGCGGAAGACGATCTGGTGCATGGTGATGGCGCGCATGGGCACCGAGTCGTGGTTGACGGCCTTTTCTAAGATTAGGAAGCCGATGGCCACCAGGACACCGACCTTCTCGCCCAGCTCGAGGTGCAAGAACCACTGCCGCAGACGCGACTCGTCGCGCAGCACGGCAGTCGTGTTCTTGTCTGTGCTCTCCTCGAGCATCCGCGCCACCATTGAGTACATCAGCTCTGCGCCTAGCACCATTCGCAATGCAATGGCCGACTTGCTCGGGTCTGGTCGCTTGTGGGAGCTGCTTCTATTGCCTCGTGTTGCTCTCGCCGCGTCCGCCAGAGGCGTCTCCGCAGCATCAGCAGCGCCAGCAGCGCCAGCACCAGGCGACGGCGGCGGCTGATCAATAGGAGCGACGTGGTCGTTCCTTTGCCTTTGCCTCATGACAATGTCGACCTTGCGCTCTTGGCGGCGTATAGCGCGCGCCAGGAGCGACATGCACACGGCTTGCAGGAGCGGCATCGCCAGGCCCAGGATGAAGACCTCCGTCACGGCGTTCATCCGCGTGAACGCCGTCAAGTACACGTACAATATTGCTGAGAAGCCCGTGCTCATGGTAATCATGCGCAGCACAGCAGCCTTCAACTCGCGGCCCGCGCGTCGCAGCCTGGCGCCACAGTCTTGCCCTGGCCGCAAGAAGATGGCTGTGGGCCGCGACAGCAGATACACGAGCATGCAGAGCAGCAGACTGCTCGCGCCGATGGCCGAGACGCCGAGCGCTCACGCGGCCGCGACCGTCGCGGTCCAGAGCACCGCCTGCAGGGCCAGCACCCCCGCGAAGAGCCACAGGTGTACCTTGCCTTGCATGAGCAGCGTGCCCAGCTCCTCGATGCAGGTGTTCACCGCGATGCAGATCGCCGAGAGAACGGTGAGCTCGGTCAGCGGCAGCTGGTGCGCGATGCTAAGCGCTTCTGCGCGTCTCGCCACGACGGATAGCGGCGTGAATAGGACCACACCGCACGCGGCCAGGCCGAGGGCCGAGACGGCCTGCTTGCCTTGCCGTGCCAGCGCTTGCCGCGCTATCTCGATGCCGTCCATCGTCGTCGCACTCACAGCATCGCGGCTGCTCGCCGTCGCTCTCTCTCTCTCTCTCTTTCTGCCGTAGTCAACCGATCAAGAGTACGACCAGCAGCACGTATTCGTTGGGTGGCTAAGGCCCTAATCGTGGCGTGGCAGAGCCGAGCGCCAAGCCCGCCTGCGCCACCTAAACCACCGACGAGGAAGGCTGCTGGCTGGCACCGATGCCTTGGGCGCTAGCTACTTGCTAGGGTTCTGTGGCACGACGGTCTGTGCCAAGCGCGAGGCCGCCCTGGACGAGAAAACCAGCGATGAGGCAATGGAGCACAGTAATTGCCATTCCTATCGGCGGCAACGCCACGTGGCTTGACTTGTCGCCTGTCGGAATGAGGCCCAGGAGCTGGCTGACGACGTCTTTGATCAAGTCGCCGGCGAGCTCTACCAGCAGCATGAACAAGCCGCGGAAGACGATCTGGTGCATGGTGATGGCGCGCATGGGCACCGAGTCGTGGTTGACGGCCCTTTCTAAGATTAGGAAGCCGATGGCCACCAGGACGCCGGCCTTCTCGCCCAGCTCGAGGTGCAAGAACCACTGCCGCAGACGCGACTCGTCGCGCACCACGACAGTCGTGTTCTTGTCTGTGCTCTCTTCGAGCATCTGCGTCACCATGCGCCTGGCCTTGACGTGCAGAGCGACTTGAACGATCTCGATGCAGGTCATCGACACGAGCGAGAGGAAGAAGGCATTGTCGGTGCTGGCGAGGGCCAGCGTGGCGAAGGCGCCCGTTGAGTACAGCAACTCTGCGCCAAGCACCATTCGCAATGCAATGGCCGACTTGCTCGGGTCTGGTCGCTTGTGGGAGCTGCTTCTATTGCCTCGTGTTGCTCTCGCCGCGTCCGCCAGAGGCGTCCGCAGCTCAGCAGCGCCAGCAGCGCCACCAGGCGACGGCGGCGGCTGATCAATAGGAGCGACGGTGGTCGTTCCTTTGCCTTTGCCTCGTGATCATGTCGACCTTGCGCTCTTGGCGGCGTATAGCGCGCGCCAGGAGCGACATGCACACGGCTTGCAGGAGCGGCATCGCCAGGCCCAGGATGAAGACCTCCGTCACGGTGTTCATCCGCGTGAACGCCGTCAAGTACACGTACAATACCACTGAGAAGCCCGTGCCCATGATGATCATGCGCAGCGCGGCAGTCTTCATCTCGCGGCCCGTGCGCCGCAGCCTGGCGCCACAGTCTTGCCCTGGCCGCAAGAAGATGGCTGTGGGCCGCGACAGCAGATACACGAGCATGCAGAGCAACAGACTGCTCGCGCCGATGGCTGAAACGCCGAGCGCGACCGCGACCGCGACAATCGCGGTCCAGAGCACTGCCTGCAGGGCCAGCATCCCCGCGAAGAGCCATAGGCGAGCCTTGCCTTGCATGAGCAGTGCCCAGCTCCTCGACGCAGGTGTTCGCCACGGTGCAGATCGCCAGGAGAACGGTGAGCTCGGTCAGCGGCAGCTGGTGCGCGATGCTAAGCGCTTCTGCGCGTCTCGCCACGACGGATAGCGGCGTGAATAGGACCACACCACGCGGCCAGGCCGAGGCCGAGGGCCGAGACGGCCTGCTTGCCTTGCCGTTCCAGCGCTTGCCGCGCTATATCGATGCCGCCATCGTCGTCGCTCGCACAGCATCGCGGCTGCTCCGCCGCCTCGCTCTCTCTCTCTCTCTCTTTCTGCCGTAGTCAACCGATATCGATGATGACCAAGAGTACGACCAGCAGCACGTATTCGTTGGGTGGTTAAGGCCCTAATCGTGGCGTGGCAGAGCCGAGCGCCGAGCCTGCCTGCGCCCCCTACATCATAGACGAGGAAGACTGCTGGCTGGCACCGATGCCGTGGGCGCAGCTAGCTCTAGGGTTCTGTGGCACGATGGTCTGTGCCGAGCGAGAGGCCGCCCTGGACGAGGGAGCCGGCGATGAGGCAATGGAGCACGATGAATGCCATCCCTATCGGCGGCAACGCCACGTGGCTTGACTTGTCGCCTGTCGGAATGAGGCCCAGGAGCTGGCGATGACGTCTTTGATCAAGTCGCCGGCGAGCTCTACCAGCACCATGAACAAGCCGCGGGAGACGATCTGGTGCATGGTGATGGCTCGCATGGGCACCGACTCGTTTGACGGCCTTTTCTAAGATTAGAAAGCCGATGGCCACCAGGACGCCGGCCTTCTCGCCCAGCTCGAGGTGCAAGAACCACTGCCGCAGACGCGACTCGTCGCGCAGCACGGCAGTCGTGTTCTTGTCTGTGTCTCATCGAGCATCCGCGCCACCATGCGCCTGGCCTTGACGTGCAGAGCAACTTGAACGATCTCGATGCAGGTCATCGACACGAGCGAGAGAAGAAGGCATTGTCGGTGCTGGCGAGGGCCAGCGTGGCAAGGCGCCCGTTGAGTACAGCACTCTGCGCCAGCACCAACGCAACGCATGACCGACTTGGTCGGGTCTGGTCGCTTGTGGGAGCGCTTGTTTCCTCGTCTTGCTCTCGCCGCGTCCGCCAGAGGCGTTTCCGCAGCACCTGCGCCAGCGCCAGCACCAGGCGACGGCGGCGGCGGCTGATCAATAGGAGCGACGTGTCCTTTGCCTCGTGACCATGTCGACCTTGCGCTCGTGGCGGCGTATAGCGCGCGCCAGGAGCGACATGCACAGCTTGCAGGAGCGGCATCGCCAGGCCCAGGATGAAGACCTCCGTCACGGCGTTCATCCGCGTGAACGCCGTCAAGTACACGTACAATACCACTGAGAAGCCCGTGCCCATGATGATCATGCGCAGCACGGCAGCCTTCATCTCGCGGCCCGCGCGCGCAGCCTGGCGCGCAGTCTTGCCCTGGCCGCAAAAGATGGCTGTGGGCCGCGACAGCAGATACACGAGCATGCAGAGCAACAGACTGCTCGCGCCGATGGCTGAAACGCCGAGCGCGTACGCCACCGCCACCATTGCGGTCCAGAGCACCGCCTGCAGGGCCAGCACCCCCGCGAAGAGCCAGGTGCCTTGCCTTGCAAGAGCAACGTGCCCACCTCCTCGACGCAGGTGTTCGCCCGATGCAGATCACCGAGAGAACGTGACTCGGTTAGCGGCAGCTGGTGCGCGACGCTAGCGCTTCTGCGCGTCTCGCCACGACGGATAGCGGCGTGAATAGGACCACACCGCACGCGGCCAGGCCGAGGGCCGAGACGGCCTGCTTGCCTTGCCGTGCCAGCGCTTGCCGCGCTATCTCGATGCCGCCATCGTCGTCGCTCGCACAGCATCGCGGCTGCTCGCCGTCGCTCTCTCTCTCTCTCTCTCTCTCTGGCCGTAGTCAACCGATATGATGATGACCAATACGACCAAGCAATTCGTTAAGGTGGCCCTAATCGTGGCGTGGCAGAGCCGACGCCGAGCCTGCCGCGCCCCCTACATCATAGACGAGGAAGACTGCTGGCTGGCACCGATGCCGTGGGCGCTAGCTAGCTCTAGGGTTCTGTGGCACGATGGTCTGTGCCGAGCGAGAGGCCGCCCTGGACGAGGGAGCCGGCGATGAGGCAATGGAGCACGATGAATGCCATCCCTATCGGCGGCAGCGCCACGTGGCTTGACTTGTCGCCTGTCGGAATGAGGCCCAGGAGCTGGGCGATGACGTCTTTGATCAGTCGCCGGCGAGCTCTACCAGCACCATGAGCAAGCCGCGGGAGACGATCTGGTGCATGGTGATGGCGCGCATGGGCACCGAGTCGTGGTTGACGGCCTTTTCTAAGATTAGAAAGCCGATGGCCACCAGGACGCCGGCCTTCTCGCCCCAGCTCGAGGTGCAAGAACCACTGCCGCAGACGCGACTCGTCGAGCAGCACGGCAGTCGTGTTCTTGTCTGTGCTCTCTTCGAGCATCCGCGCCACCATGCGCCTGGCCTTGACGTGCAGAGCAACTTGAACGATCTCGATGCAGGTCATCGACACGAGCGAGAAGAAGAAGGCATTGTCGGTGCTGGCGAGGGCCAGCGTGGCGAAGGCGCCCGTTGAGTACAGCAACTCTGCGCCAAGCACAATTCGCAACGCTATGACCGACTTGGTCGGTCTGATCGCTTGCGGGAGCTGCTTCCGTTTCCTCGTTTTGCTCTCGGTCGGCGCGTCCGCCAGAGGTGTTCCCGCAGCATCAGTAGGGCCAGCAGCGCCAGCGCCAACGCCAGCGCCAGTAGCAGGCGACGGCGGCGGCTGATCAGTAGGAGCGACGTAATTGCTCCTTCGCCTCGTGATCATGTCGATCTTGCGCTCGTGGCGGCGTATAGCGCGCGCCATAAGCGACATGCATACAGCTTGCAGGAGCGGCATCGCCAGGCCCAGGATGAAGACCTCCGTCACGGCGTTCATCCGCGAGAACGCCGTCAAGTACACGTACAATACCACTGAGAAGCCCGTGCCCATGATGATCATGCGCAGCGCGGCAGTCTTCATCTCGCGGCCCGTGCGCCGCAGCCTGGCGCCGCAGTCTTGCCCTGGCCGCAAGAAGGTGGCTGTGGGCCGCGACAGTAGATAGACGAGCATGCAGAGCAACAGACTGCTCGCGCCGATGGCTGAAACGCCGAGCGCGTACGCGACCGCCACCATTGCGGTCCAGAGCACGCCTGCAGGGCCAGCACCCCGCGAAGAGCCACAGGCGCGCCTTGCCTTGCATGAGCAGTGTGCCCAGCTCCTCAATGCAGGTGTTCGCCACGATGCACATCGCCGTGAGAACTGTGGACTCGGTCAGCGGCAGCTGGTGCGCGATGCTCAGCGCTTCTGCGCGTCTCGCCACGACAGATAGCGGCGTGAATAGGACCACACCGCACGCGGCCAGGCCGAGGGCCGAGACGGCCTGCTTGCCTTGCCGTGCCAGCGCTTGCCGCGCTATCTCGATGCCGCCCATCGTCGTCGCACTCACAGCATCGCGGCTGCTTGCCGTCGCGCTCTCTCTCTCCTCTCTCTTTCTGCCGTAGTCAACCGATATCGATGACGACCAGCAGCACGTATTCGTTGGGTGGCTAAGGCCCTAATCGTAGCGTGGCAGAGCCGAGCGCCAAGCCCGCCTGCGCCAGCACTCCCGCGGCGGCGCACTGGAGCACGAATATGCAAAAGCCCAGCGGCGACAGCGATACCGACCGCGCGGCATCGGCCCGCGGCACGAGGCCCAGCGCTCGGCTGGCCAGGTCTTTGCACAGGTCGCCCACGAGCCCCAGCAGCGCCATGACCAGCCCGCGGTGGACCAGCTGCGTCATGGCCACGGCCTGCAGAATGCTGTAGTCGAAGGAGTGGCCGATGGCCAGGAAGCTGATCGTGCCCAGGAGGCCGACCTTCTCGCCGAGCTCGACGTGCAAGAGCCACTGCCGAAGGCGGACCTCGTCGCCCAGGATGGTGTGCGCGGTGGACTCGCTTACGAACCTGCGCCACGACGCGTCTGGCTTTGACGTGCAGCGCCACCTGCACGACCTCGATGATCAGCATGGCGACCAGCGAGAGCAGGAAGGCGCCGTCGCTCTCGACGAGCACGAGCGCCGTGAAGGCGCCTGTGGAGAAGATCATCTCGGCTCCCGTGATCATCATCATTGCCATCAGCGTCTCCACCCCGCGCCTTCTGTGCTTGCGCCCGCGCCCGTGCTGCTTGCGCGCCTCCTCGTCGTTGTTCTGCAAAGGCGTGTCCTGCATGGCCTCTGCTGGCGCGGGCGCCGTCTTGGTGTCCTCAACCTTGCGCATCACGCGCATGTGGCGCCGTACAAGCCGCGCCAGCAGCGTCATCATCGCAGCTTGCACCATCGGCATCGCCAGCCCCATGACGGCCACCTCCGCCAGGGTCCATCTGCGAGAACACCGTCAGGTACACGTACAGCACGACCGACGCGGAGCCGCTCAAGGCTGTCGTGCGCACGACGCCCATCGCCACCTCGCGACCGGCGCGCCGCAGCCGCGCGCCGCACGGCTGCCGGGTCGGCCTCAGCAGGGCCGCGACAGGGCTGCACACGAGGTAGATGAGCATGGCGATTGGCACGCTCGCGGCGCCGATGTCTTCGACGCCGAGCTGCTTGGCCACGGCGACCGCCAGCGCCCACGCGCCGACCTGGAGCGCGATGACGCCGCCCAGAAGCCATGGCGCGCCCCTGCCGCGCGCGATCAAGCTGCCCAGCTCCTCCACGACGAGGCAGAGGCCGGTGTTGAGGCCGAGCAGGACCGCGGCCTCGCCAAGCGGGGCGTGCCGGCGTCGCGCCTCGGCAACGCCGGCCATGGTGGCCGCCAGGATGGCTGCTTGCAGCACCGCGCCGAGCAAGGCTATGCTCACGGCCAGCGCCGACTGCCACAGCTGCCGCGCGAGCGCCAGGCGCGCGAGCGCCAGGCTCGACAGCGCCGGCCGCGCGAGCGCCGAGCGGTCCGCCACCGCGCTGGCTTGCTCGGCGGCGTGCGCCTGGCCGCTCATCGCCAATGGCGGCGAGCTCCAGCTCGCCTCGGAAGACCTGTTGTCCGTTGATGATGGCCTCGGCCTCGCTCACCTCATGCCTGGCTGTGCGCCAGTCGGCGGCCAGCCGGTCAGCTTCGAGCTGCTCGACGTTGGCCTGTCGAGCTCGCCAGTGAGCTCGAGCTTGCCCGTTGAGCTACGGCTTGTTCGTTCGCTGTGGCCTTCTGCGGCGCTGCGCAGCCTTTGATCTTGAAGGTTGACCAAGCCAGCGAGCGAGCCAGCCAGCGTCGAGCTGGTCGACGTTGGCCTCTGTTGAGCTCGCCAGTGAGCTCGAGCTTGCCTATGGTACGTAGCGAGCTCGAGCTTGCCTATGAGCTATGGCTCGCTTCGCTGCGGCCTTTGATCTTGAAGGTTGACCAAGCCAGCCAGCGAGCCAGCCAGCCAGCGTGGAGCTGGTCGACGTTGGCCTCTATTGAGCTCGCCGGTGAGCGCGAGCTTGCTTTCCCGTGGATCTGCGGCTTGATCCTCCGCTGTGGCCTTCTGCTGCGCTGCGCACCTTCAGCAGCAGTTGGCCGTGCTCGACGAGACGGAAAAGGTCGTGGCTGCGGCAAGCATCAGGCGGTCCGTCACCGCGCTTTGCCTCCGCGGTCGACGCCGACCGGGCGACCCCTCGCCAAGGCTCGCCCTGTCCGTCCAAGCCTCGAGCCGTTCGACATCGCACGCCCCGGCCGATCGGTGGTCGGCCAGTCCGTCTGTCTTGCTCTTGGCCATCGCCACCTCGCTATCGACCAACGCTGTCTCCCTCGTCATCGCCTTCGCCATCGCCGCCGTCGTCACCGCCGCGTTGACGACCTGCGGGGCATCCACCGTCATCCTGATCCCGCTGGGCCGGCCATGCCTGCTACTGACCGGCACGTGAGTGGCTGACGCAGCGATGGCTGGCGTGCTCCTGGCCGACCCGACGCTGCCCGCGCGGCAATGGCCGCCGCGGCAGTGGCACGGCAGCGGCGGCCAGCTGCTGCTGCGCCGCCTTGCCCATCATCGCCGTCGTGTCAGTCTGCCACAGCCACAGAGAGCGGCGCAGCGTCAGCAGCAGCAGGCGCAGCAGGCCTGGCCGGTCCCGATGCCCAGCCTCGGCAGCGGCAGCGGCGTCGACGCGCGGCTTCGCAGCGCCTTCGACGGCGCGCTGGGCAGCTGCGGCGTGGCGCACGCTGATCTGCTGCAGCATTCGCGACGGCATGCCCGCGACCCCTCGCCAGGCCTGGCCCTCCTGGCCTGCGTGGTCGAGGCCTACGACGCGTACCGCCGCGACATGCAGCGCGCCGCGCGCCGCGAGGCGCCGCCGCCGCTGCCGCTGCGGACGCTCTTGCGGCCCGGGTCGCCCGGATGGCAGCGGCGGGCATTCAGCTTCTTCTTGAAGGCGCCCAGCAGGCTCGCGCTGCCCGAGAAGCCGCCGCGCGAGCTCGGCGAGCTCTACGTCGAGCGGCTCTGGCGCTTCCTCGAGCGGCCTGCGGCCCAGCACGAGATCGACAAGGTCGTCGAGCAGCATGAGCAGTTCGGCGGCTCGCTGCACTCGGCGCTGCAGCTCAGCGTCGGCGACGCCAGCGCCGCGGCCGAGGACGTCGGCCTCAGCCCCGCGTCCTTGGCCTCCCGCGGCGCCACCTCCGCCAGCGACCTGCGCGTCGGTCTGGCGGGCAGTGCTGACGACGATGCCAATCAGCAGCAGCAGCAGCAGCAGCAGCAGCCGATGGAGGAGGTGGCGCAGCAGCGAGTGAACCGGCGGCAGATGCACGAGCGCGCGTGCCCTGCCAGCGCCTTCGCCAAGCACGTATCGGCCAGCCGGCTGGCCTGCTTCGCGCTCAGGCATGAGCTGCGGCACATCGGCAAGGCCGGCGCGGACCACGCGCGGCAGCAGCGCCTGCTGCCGCACGCGGTGCAGGTGCTGCGCAAGCTGGCGCAGCGCAAGGACCGGCTCACCGGCGCCAGCTCGCCGCTGGTGGACCTGCTGCACGAGGTCAAGCATCTGGTGCCGAGCGTCGGCCGCAGCGGCAATGACGCGGCGAGGCGGGCGGCGCTCGCAGCGGTGCCGCGCAGAGACGTCGCGTACGCCGTCTTCCGCACGCTGCTCTTCAGCCAGCACTCGGCGAGGGCAGGCCTCAACTGCGGTCGACTATACGTCCACGACCGCGACCACGACCATAACCGCGAACGCGACCACGACCAGGACCGCGAACGCGGCCACGAACGCGGCCACGAAAGCGACCACGAACGCGGCCACGAAAGCGTCCGCGACCACGACCACGACCGCAGCCGCGACCGCGACCGCGACGGCGACCGCGACCACGACCGCGACAGTCACGACCCACGACGGCAGCGAGGCCGGCAGCGAGGCCGGCAGCGAGGTCGGCAGCGAGGCTGGCGGGCAGTGCCGCGGCGGCGGCGGCGCGCATAAGGCGGGCGGGAGGAAGGCCGCGAGCAGGTCAGGGCGGCGTGCGGCGTTCGGGTATGTGGAGCGGGTGTACAGGCAGATCGCGGACATGGGCATCGGCCTGCCGGCGCCAGCAGACGCGCCGCGCAGCCGCGGCAGGGACTCGCGGTTCCAGCGGGAGCTGCGCGCCATGCTGCGCCACGGCATGCCCGCCGGCCTGGAGGACCTGTTCGCCGGCAAGGACAGGCCGCCGCTCGAGGAGGAGGAGGAGGACGACGACGATGGCGCCGAGGACGGCGGCCTCAACGCGGAGGAGGCCGAGCTGCTGCGGCGGCTGGAGCACGAGGCGGCGGCAGCGGCCGAGGCCGAGGCCGAGGCCGAGGTCGAGGCCGAGAAGGCCGGCCGGAATGCTGGTAAGCGGGCGAGGAATGAGGAGGAGGAGGAGGCGGCGATGGCGGCGATGGAGGAGGACGTGCGGCGCGTCGTGAAGCGGCTGCGCGCGGCCGAGGCGCGCGTGGCGGCGGTGGCGCGCTCGGCCGCGACTGCGGCGGCGTTCGAGGCCGGGCTGCAGCGGCACGCGGGCCACGCGGGGCGCCGCCTCGCGCAGGCGGTGCGCGAGGCAATAAGGGGGGCCTTTGCGCGGGCAGCGGCCGCTCCTGCTAGCCGCCCAGCAACCTCTCCTCCACCATCATGACCTGGCCTCCAGCCTGCTCTTGCCCCTGCTCTTGTGCTCGCCTGCTATCGCTCGTCGCACCGTCATTTGATTTGAAAAAAATAAAATTTTCAACGCCGCACATGGGTTCGCATGACGTCATCATGACGTCATTTGGGTTCGAATGACGTCATCACATAGCGTCATCACGATCTCTTTTAAAATGACGCCATCATCATTGGAAGATGGCGTCATCCGAATCGGAGACTGCGCGTGCATGATTCCGCGGTCGGTTTTCACAGCGAGATGTCGATCATTGACATGGACGTCTTGGTGCGGAAATCGTGGTACATTCCCAAGCGGCAAGTGCGAAAGGGGTGGGTGTGTAGGAGTTGGTTAGGCGCAGGTAGAACCCCGCGCGCCTGAGGCGCAGCGACCTGGCGCAAAAGGCGGGCGGGGGGGTCCGCGCGGCATACTCGGGTGAGTGGGACGTGTCCGGGGGCGGGGTGCCGAGTAGTCGCCGATGACTGCCGCGGACCTCCGCCAAGGTCCGCGGCGGCGCCGCAGTGAGGTGCCTACGGCCTCACACTCTTCCTCGTTCCGTGCAATCGTTTTCTCCCTTCCTTCGTTCCTTCCCTTTTCCTCCTCACCACAGTTGCCTCGGCTGAATCCAATGCAGACACACACCTGTGTGTGTGTGTGAGCAAGTGTGTAGGGTGCACTGCGTGTGAATCTGCGCTGGTCACTGGGATCGATCCGAGTGGCTTGACTGGAGGCGACGGAAAGGCCAAAACTGCAGCAGCAGAATTCAGCAGCAGGAGCAGCAGCAGCAGCAGCAGCAGCAGCTGCAGGAGGAGATGGAGAAGGACGACTCTGGCCAGCGCGAGCTGGCGTTTCAGAGAAGCAGTGCAGGTTGCGTTCGTGCGTGCGTCTTCCGTGCGTGCGCGCGCGGACCCTGGTCGTGCCGGGCTCCTGTTCCTTTCGGTGTTGTCATTCGCTCCGTGTCGGCGGGCTCTTGTGATCGAGGCGGTGCGTTGCCGCAAGTTGTCGAGAGCGAGTCCAGACTGACATGTGCGACTGGCGCCTGACATGTGACGATGATGACGATTGATCGATCGATCGTTCCATCCTGATCTCCTTCCTTCCTTCCTTCCTCCCTCCCCTTCCACTGTCGCTCCTGCGACCCTTCTGCCGAAGGATCCGGAAGGGGGTCCTCGTGTCCCGCCCGTCGCACGTGCGGCCGTGTGCGAGCAACGGCACCAAGGTCAAGGTCCTCGCTGCCCATTCTTTTCTCAATCAAGAGACCAGCGCGGGTCTCCTTCCGTTCTCACTCTCAGGCAGGCAGGCAGGCAGGCCAAGCCAGGCCAGGCCTGGTGCGCGCTCCTGAAACCTCCGTCTCGCCTGAGGCCTCTCATTCTCTCTCTCTCACCGCCTCATCGAATGATCGATGATGAATGGCCTTCCGACCGAAAGAAAAGAGTCGAAGACGCGGTGACTTTACTCCTCAATGAATCAATGAATCGATCGACCTCTGCCTCCGCCTCTGGCTTCTGCTCTGTCCGCGTATAGCACAAGCAAGAGGAGCTGGCTGGCAGGCAGCAGCAGACCCATAACGCGAAGGCGATCAAGACCGCGAAGAAGACCGAGAGCAAGAAGGAGCACGAGTAGAGGCAAGATGGTGACGACTCGCGGCATTGCCACGACGCTGGCGACCCTTGCGGGCGTGGCGACCGCCCTCGACCCCGTCGAGCTGATCTGCGCCGGCGCCAGCGGGCCCTGCGACGCCTCGGTGGTCGAGGAGGGGTACGGAAACGGCGGGGCATCGAGTACAACAACACCGTCTCGGACGCCGTCACCGCCCTGGTGGCGCCGGGCGATGAGCGCGGGTTCGCCAAGATCGCGGCCTTGGACTACGAGGCCAGAGCATGACCAAGTTCACGCTGGCGTTGATGACGCCGGCCGACATGCGGTGGACTGCACCAAGTCGGTGGCCATCGCCGTGAGCAAGGACGGCGAGCGGCGCTACGTGCAGGACGGCCCAAGACCTTGTCCAACACCGGCGCCAGCCCGGCTTGCGAGGTCGAGTGGTACGGCTCGTTCCCGAACGCCGTCGAGCTGGACGCTAAGGACTACTGGGTCTTCTTCATGCTGCGCGACCTCTACGAGGTGCCCTCGGACGAGATCGGCAAGCTGCTCGCCTTTGGGGCGCGCAAGCCGGACGAGCCCATCGTGACCGCCGAGGAGCTCGCCGCGCCGCACTTTGTGACCAAGGACGCGCGCGCCGCCGAGGTGCGCGCCAACGAGTACGAGCTGACCGTGACCGTGAGGAGGGCTCGCTCATCGGCCAGACCTGCCAGCTGCCGCCCACCACGCTGAGCGCCACCATCGGCGACGGCGCCGGCTGCACCTTCGAGGCCACCGCGTCGGACTTCACCTTCGTGTTCTCGTTCGACTTTGAGGACGTGCAAAAGTGCTCGCCGCCGCCCACGGAGCGCCCGGACGTGCTCGTGTACACGGTGACGCCCAAGCTGGTGCTGGAGGACGACTGGTGCATGGACCGCGCCTTCACCACGCAGCTGGACATCGAGATCCTCGCCCTTGCCGACAAGGACGTGACCGTCGACCCGGCCGAGCAGGACGTGACGCAGCTGCTGATCAACCAGGACCACACCATCGAGGCCTGCGAGGAGGGCATCGTGCCCATGGCCAAGCTCACCGTGTTCGCCAAGGCCGAGTCGCTGGTGACCAAGGACACCATCTCGCGCGTCATGGCCGACTTTGCCTCCCAGGAGCACTTTGTGAACAAGATGAAGATGGAGGCCACCGTGGACGTCGCCACCTGCAAGCCCTCGGGCAGCACCGGCGAGTCGCTCGACAACGTGCGCCCCGTCTTTGTCTCCTGCGACGTCAAGTACACCTCGGTGGGCTGCCTGCCCATGAACCTGCTCGGCGCCAACCAGGACCAGTGCGAGTTCACCTCGCTGCCCACGCTCGAGCTGTACGGCAAGTACACCTACTTTCTCGAATCGGGCACCACCGACAGCGTCGAGGAGGTGCGCATGGACAAGCAGTCGCTGCCCGCCCGGACCTTCACCTCGGGCTGCCCCA
Organism: Thraustochytrium striatum; assembly: GCA_022244645.1. Classification (NCBI taxonomy): domain Eukaryota; class Bigyra; order Thraustochytrida; family Thraustochytriidae; genus Thraustochytrium; species Thraustochytrium striatum. Next base: position 179,706 of record JACDIV010000095.1, on the reverse strand, counting down.
GCATCCTGCCGCAGGAGGACGTCAGCGGCCAGTACAACCTGCAGCTCGACATCTCGGGCTCCATCCTCAACAACGAGGTCGCCTCGCGCGTGTCCACGGACAACATCGTCACGCCCGCGCTCAGCCTGCGCGTGGCCTCCGTGGAGGTCACCCTGGGCGACCTCACCGAGGTGTTCACGCCCGAGAACAAGCTCATGCTCATGCAGTACAAGGGCACGCCCTTCTACACGGACGCGCACTTCTGCCGCTACCAGGACGCCGAGGACTTCTGCCGCCCCTTCTACTTCGTCTACCGCAGGGCTCGAGCATCCCGTCGCGCGTCAACCCGTACTTCCGCAACAACGAGGACACCTTCCTCGTGCCCGGCCAGGGCTACGTCGAGTGCCCGGCCTCGGACGCCGCGGACGTGCTCACCTCGGACGCCTTCTTCTTCACGCCCAGCAACTGGATCTTCTCGCGCTTCGACGGCGCGCAGGGCACGCTCGAGATCACCGTCACCGCCATCGTCGACGACTGCGAGATCGCCCGCCGCCGCCTGCAGACCGCCGCGGACCGCGTGCAGGTCGCCAAGGTGTCCGGCTCCATCACCGTCAAGGCCCCCGAGCCGTCCACGGGCGGCCAGGGCGGCGGCGTCGAGGGCCCCGAGCCCACGGCGTCCAGCACGGGCGCCATCGTGGGCGGCCTCTTCGGCGCGCTCGCCGTCGTGGGCCTGGCCGTCGGCGGCTTTGTCCTCGTGCGCCGCCGCCAGGCCGCGCAGGCGGAGGAGGCCAAGACCACCGACCTCGGCATCTAGACCGACTCGTCCCAGCCAGCCAGCCAGCCAGCCTGCCTGCCTGCCTGCCTGCCATGGCGCCAGCTGCCCAAGCGTGCGTTCCAACACCAACCAAAATCAACTAACTCGTTCTGATCAATATACACCAGCCAACTCCACCGCCGCCGCCGCCGCATCGCTCGCACCGCCACGCACGCACGCATGCACGCACCGCCACGCGATGCCACGCTCGCTCGCGCTTGGCCTGAGCAGCGGCCGCGCTGTCGTCGTCGACGCCCACGACGACCACCACGACGACCACGACGACCACGACCATGACAACGATGACGACGACGTCGACGACCACGACGACGACCACGACGACGACGCCCACCCAGCACTGTCATCGGCCACCAAGGTGTCCAGGTCGCCAGCCAAGCGGCCTGAGCAGCGGTCGCGCTATCGACGACAACGACCACGACCACGACGACCACGACGACCACGACGACGACGACGACCACGACGACGACGACCACGACACGACCACGACGACCACGACCACGACGACCACGACGACGACGACGACGACGACGACGACGACGACGACGACGACGACGACGACACGACCACGACACGACCACGATGACCACGACCACGACGACCACGACGACGACGACGACGACGACGACGACGACGACGACGACCACGACGACGACCACGACACGACCACGATGACCACGACGACGCCCACCCAGCACTGTCATCGGCCACCAAGGTGTCCAGGTCGCCAGCCAAGCGGCCTGAGCAGCGGTCGCGCTATCGACGACAACGACCACGACCACGACGACCACGACGACCACGACGACGACGACGACGACGACCACGACGACGACGACCACGACACGACCACGACGACCACGACCACGACGACCACGACGACGACGACGACGACGACGACGACGACGACGACCACGACCACGACACGACCACGATGACCACGACCACGACGACACGACGACGACGACGACGACGACGACGACGACGACGACCACGACGACGACCACGACACGACCACGATGACCACGACGACGCCCACCCAGCACTGTCATCGGCCACCAAGGTGTCCAGGTCGCCAGCCAAGCGGCCTGAGCAGCGGTCGCGCTATCGACGACAACGACCACGACCACGACGACCACGACGACACGACGACGACGACGACGACGACCACGACGACGACGACCACGACACGACCACGATGACCACGACCACGACGACCACGACGACGACGACGACGACGACGACGACGACGACGACGACCACGACGACGACCACGACCACGACACGACCACGATGACCACGACCACGACGACGACGACGACGACGACGACGACGACGACGACGACGACGACGACGACGACCACGACGACCACGACACGACCACGATGACCACGACGACGCCCACCCAGCACTGTCATCGGCAATCGACCTGGCCGTCGTCAGAAGGTTCTCGCCAGGACACCGCCACGGGCACGTCGGTGCAGCCGAGCGGCACCGCAGCGCGGCACAGCGGGCATCGCCTGACCCTGGAGGTGACCCACTCGCGCAGGCAGTGCGAGTGGAACACGTGGCCGCACGGCGTCCGCGCCAGCGCGCTGTCCCCTGGACGGCCTCGAGGCAGATCGGGCACTCGGCGCCGCGCTCGAGCGCCACCGTGGCGCTCTGCAGCGGCCTTCGCGCCGCGTGTCCCACTGTGCGCGCGGCGGTCGTCGTCGTCGTCTGCTGCTGCTGATGCGCGATGGCGCCGCCGCCGGCAGCGACCATCGCGACCACCGCGACCACCATGGCCGAGTAGAACAGCGCCGCCGCGACCGCGGACGTGCGCGTCTGCTCCAGGTCGACCTGCCGCAGCGCGTCCGCCGCCTCGCCAGACGCGGCTGCTGCCGCGATGATCCAATGCGCCCACGCGAGGCCAGCCTTGGCCGCCTCGGCGAGCGCGAGCAGCAGCGCGAGGCCCAGGGCGAGCACCGCGCCCAGCACGAGCGCCGCCACCGACCCGATGCCGCAGCGCCCGGCATCGACCGCGCGGCGCAATGCCGCCAGGCGGCTGGCGAATGGCGGCTCATCATCGGGACCTCGCCGCTCCGCCTCGAGCTCGCGCTGCAGCTGCCGCGCCTCGTGCGCCCTCTGCGCCGCCGAGACGATGTCGCGGACGCGGCGCACGGCCTCCTCGCTCTTGAGGCGCAGCGTGAGCGATTCGATCACCGCGCTGCCGGCCACCATGAGCCTGTGCCCAGAAGGCGCAGCAGCGCCTGCAGCAGCAGCAGCAGCAGCAGCAGCAGCAGCAGCTGCAGCGGCCGCAGGCACCAGGTGCGCCACGCGCAGGTCGTGGACCACCGCGACAGGCGGGCGAGTGGACCTCGCGTGGCGGAACAGGAGCAATGCCATGCCGTGCCCAGAGACTTGCTGGGCCAGCACCAGGACGGGCTTGCAGCGCAGGCTGGCGGTCCAGCGGTGCTGCGGCAGCAGCTCGAGGCCGTCGAGCTTCTCCGCCGCGGCGACCTCCTCCTGCAGGCGGAGGGTCCATGAGGAGCTGGGTGAGATCGGCCAGCGTCAGGCTGGCCAAGTCGCGCGGAGGAGGCGCGCGCCGCGATAGCAGCTGCGCGAGGAGGCGCGCGGCGCCGTTGCGCTCGTCGCCTGGCCGCCGGCCGAGCAAGATGGCCGCGCCGAGCGCCACCGCCACCGCCATCGCGAGGCTGTTCACACGCAGCTGCGGTCTGTTCTGCGTGTTGTGCTCAGGTCGTTTCCTTTTCCTGTTTTTTTCACCTGGGACGTCATTTTTTTGACCTGCGCGTGTAGTTGTGAACTACAGCGCGTAGGTGATTCGACGTCTAAAGCAACTACTGAGGCAGTCAGTCAAGTGCGCGCTGGCTTACTCCGAGTACTCTGGTTTCAACTACTGCGAATTGACAGAGTGAGAGTTGGGGAGAGGCAGCTGTGTGGCTTGGGATAGAATGCAGAAGCAAGTTTGAAGCAGCAAGTGGGCGAGTGCAGTGGAACTTGGAGGACGCGAAGTGCGGCCATGGTCCCCCCTGCGAGGCCCACGGCTGCCCACGCATGCGGGCAAGCAGCTCGGGCTTGGCTTGCTCGCACTCGCGCAGGCAGGCGCGGTCCACTTGAGCGGCGCCGGGAAACACTGCCTACACATAAGGATCGTCGAGGCCGTAGACTCCATCGCGGCGTGTGTCATCATAACGCACCGCACCTCTTGCCACATGTCCGCGAGGCTGCTCAAGTTGCTCCGTTTAGTTAGGCGCGTTTCGCAATCAATCAATCAACGCTCGCGCGACCCGTCGGCCACTCTCACCCTCTCTTCTTCTTCTTCGCAGTCCTGAGCTGCTCTCTCTCTCTCTCTCTCTCTCTCTGTCTTCGTGCTCTCCTGACTGACATAAGAGCTCAAGATGGTGCCACAGAAGATGCGTCTGCGTGCGTTCCACAGCAGAGACCTTGCGGTCAAAGGGCGCTGCAGTCGCACGCACAACCCAGCTCGTCAGCCAGCCAGTCAGTCAGGCGATGAGCAACGCACCTGCACCTTCCAGCGGCACAAAACCAGCTGAAGCTGAACAGTTATCGATAGCGGACCCACCGAGCTGGGCCGACTATACGTCCGGTCGGACACAAGGTGCTATCCTTTCCAGTCGTTCTCCTTCACGAGCTCGTGGCTGATCCGCCCATTCGCAACGCTCGCCTCGCGCTGTTGGTCGCGCACCAAGCAGCAGGCCCAGCTGCGACTGGCGGCGGTTGCAAGGTTCAAAGAACAACTTTCTTTTTTGCGCGGACGGCAGGCAGCCCGCGTTGCGCAGTTGCGCGACCCGCCTGCCCGCCTGCCCGCCTGCCTGCTCTCGCTCTCAGTGCTCTCACCGCCACACGTGGCATAAAACAACCGTGGTTCCCATTCACCTGGGTCTCGCACAAGTTCTCGCACAAGCCGTGGGACTTGCTAGCTTGCAGCATGCCGGGGACCCAAGTCGCGAAACAGGCGCGTTGCGCTCGCCAGCGCATGTGACTGGCACGTGGGCTGCAGAGTCTTGACGCGCACGTGTGTGGACGGAGAGTGCGACAGACGGACGGATGGCGGAGGAGAGACTGCTCGCCGTTCAGCGCAGTACCGTACTCCGTACTCGGTACCCGAGGTTCGATCGATCGATCGAATGAGGATGGATTGATGAGCGGGAATTGGAATAAGGGATTCGCTATCGGCGCCTTCGCTCTGGCTTGCCTGCTTGCTTGCTGGCTGGCTGGCTGTGCGGCATCGACGGCTGTGACAGCAGTCGGCAGTCGCGAAACACGTGCTGGTCGCTACCGCAACGAGGCGATATGAGGGCTAACGGAGGAAGTAGGCAGAGCGTTGGGGGGCGGAGGAGTGTCGCCAGGTCGGCCAGAGGCATGGCGGCAGCCGTGGGGAAAAGGTTGTTCCTGAAGAGCAAGGGATCAGGCCCGCCGGACAACATGATCGTGCGATATGGCGGAGTGTCGGTGCGCTTTTTGCAGAAGGTGCGCGACGACATCCTGGACGGCAACTATAGCGTCGACCTGTTCGTGCTCAAGCGCAACGTTAGCATTAAAGGCAAGACCATCGCCGAGGGAACCACGGCGCGACGGCGTGGACCGAAGAGGTACCGCATCCCGTACGTTGGCCGCGTCAAGCTGGATGAGCGAGACCTGCGGCCCAAGGAGACCCATGAGTGGACCATCGAGGACGTGGCCGAGTACGTCGTGCTTGAGGAGACCCGCGATGAGTATGACTTTTACCTCGATCTGATGGACGACATCGACAAGGGTCCGCGGTTCAAGGGCGCCTTTGTGAGCCAGGCGCGCAAGTCGCGCTTCGCCGAGCTCGTGGACTCCCTCGTGGCGCACTACGACGGCAAGGACCTCGCCAAACAGTTCGTCTGGCTCGACCTGTTCTGCGCCAACCAGCCGCTGCTCACCATGCGCGACGAGGACATGCCCGAAGATGTGCAGCTTGCGCGTGAAGCCCTGCTGAAGAACGGCCTGCACGACGCGCTCAAGCACTTTGACGAGCGTCTGATCTACCTCAACTCGTGGGCGGACCCGTACCCGCTGCAGCGCGCGTGGTGCGTGTGGGAGATCTTTGGCGCCGCCGCAAGCGGGCGCAGCATGGACGTGCTCTTCCGGCCCGGCGAGCGCGAGATGTTTGGCCGCGCGCTGCTCCACGACCGGGAGCAGATCTCGCTCAACATCAGCAACATCCGCCTCGAGGACGCGCAGTGCTCCAGCGACAAGGACAAGACCGACATCGATGCGGCTGTGAACGACACCATCGAAGGCGGGTACCACACGCTGAACGTGCGCATCTCGGCGCTGGTGCGCGGGTGGCAGCTGCGTTTCACGCGAGACGTCGTGGAAGAGGCGAGGCGCAAGGAAGCTGGCGTGGGACACGGCAAGGTCTTGGTTCAAGCAGGCTTGCTTTGGCAAGAGAATGGCGAGCTCGACGAGGCTCTGCGACTGTTCCAAGAGGCGCTTGCGATCGAAAGGAAGGCGCATGCCACGCGTGAGCACCCCAAATGTAGCCACGACGCTGCACTGCATCGCGAGGGTGTTGAAGGCTAAGGGCGACTTGGACGGCGCGCTGGAGATGCTCCAAGAGGCGCTCGCGATCAAAGAGAAAGCCTATGGCACGTGAGCACACAAGCGTAGCGGTGACGCTGCAGTCTATCGCGAGCGGTTTGCAGGCCAAGGGCGACTTGGACGGCGCGCTGGAGATGTTTCAAGAGGCGCTCACGATCAAGCAGAAAGCCTATGGCACACGTGAGCACACAAGTGTAGCCGTGACGCTGCACAACATCGCGGGGGTGTTGCAGGCTAAGGGCGACTACGACGGCGCGCTGGACATGTTCCAAGAGGTGCTCGCGATCGAAGAGAAGGCGTACGGCACGCGTGAGCACCCGAGTGTAACCACGACGCTGCAGTGCATTGCGTCTGTGTTGCGGGCCACGGGCGATTACGACGGCGCGCTGAAGATGCTCCAAGAGGTGCTCGCGATCCAAGAGAAGGCACACGGCACATGAGCACGCCGATGTGGCCGTGACGCTGCAGTGCATCGCAAGCATGTTGGACGACAAGGGCGACTACGACGGCGCGCTGAAGATGCTGCAAGAGGCGCTCGCGATCCAAGAGAATGTGTACGGCACGCGTGAGCACGCAGGCGTAGCCGTGACGCTGCGGTGCATCGCGAGCGTGTTGCAGGCCAAGGGCGACTACGACGGCGCGCTGGAAATGTTCCGAGAGGTGCTCGCGATCCAGGAGAAGACCTATGGCACGCGTGAGAACGCAGAGGTTGCCGTGACGCTGCATGACATCGCGAGCGTGCTGCAGGCCAAGGGCGACTGCGACGGCGCGTTGAAGATGTTCCGAGACGCTCTCGCGATCCAAGAGAAGGCGTAAAGCACGCGGCGGGAGCATCCAGTTGTCGCTATCATGATCAGTTTGCTTACTTGCTTGCTTGATGAGTGCCATTGTCTTGCCCAGAAGCTCAAGCGTGGCCGCGAGCTGCTGCTCCAAGCCCTGGCTATCCACAAAGCGGCAGCATCCGTCAACAAGACCCTTTTCGTCGACTCGCTGCTAGCGAGCCTCGTGACGTCTTGCCGACTCTCTGGCCTTGCCGCTGCAGCGATCGATGCGCTCGCTGCATGGAGCGCTACAGCTGCGCGCATTCGCAGCGATGGGTCGTCCGTCCGCCTTGCTCTTCGAGCTTGCGCTGGCTGAGCTGGACGCCGGCCAGCCCACTGCTGCTCGCGCTCACCTAGCTGAAGCCTCGGCGCTGCGACACAAAGCAATCAGCGACGACGGCTGCGTAAGGAACGTCGAGGCCGTAGACTCCATCGCGGCGTGTGTCATCCTAGCGCACCGCACCTCTTGCCACATGTCCGCGAGGCTGCTCAAGTTGCTCCGTTTTAGTTAGGCGCGTTTCGCAATCAATCAATCAACGCTCGCGCGACCCGTCGGCCACTCTCACCCTCTCTTCTTCTTCTTCGCAGTCCTGAGCTGCTCTCTCTCTCTCTCTCTCTCTCTGTCTGTCTTCGTGCTCTCCTGACCGACATAGAGCTCAAGATGGTGCCACAGAAGATGCGTCTTGCGTGCGTTCCACAGCAGAGACCTTGCGGTCACAGGGCGCTGCAGTCGCACGCACAACCCAGCTCGTCAGCCAGCCAGTCAGTCAGGCGATGAGCAACGCACCTGCACCTTCCAGCGGCACAAAACCAGCTGAAGCTGAACAGTTATCGATAGCGGACCCACCGAGCTGGGCCGACTATACGTCCGGTCGGACAGAAGGTGCTTTCCCTTCCAGTCGTTCTCCTTCACGAGCTCGTGGCTGATCCGCCCATTCGCAACGCTCGCCTCGCGCTGTTGGTCGCGCACCAAGCAGCAGGCCCAGCTGCGGCTGGCGGCGGTTGCAAGGTTCAAAGAACAACTTTCTTTTTTGCGCGGACGGCAGGCAGCCCGCGTTGCGCAGTTGCGCGACCCGCCTGCCCGCCTGCCCGCCTGCCTGCTCTCGCTCTCAGTGCTCTCACCGCCACACGTGGCATAAAACAACCGTGGTTCCCATTCACCTGGGTCTCGCACAAGTTCTCGCACAAGCCGTGGGACTTGCTAGCGCTAGCTAGCGGCATGCCGGGGACCCAAGTCGCGACACAGGCGCGTTGCGCTCACCAGCGCGTGTGACCTTGACGTGACGCGCACCTGTGAGGAAGTGGTGTGCGTGGTTGTGCATGGAAGGAATAGACGGGTGGAGGAGAGACTGACGGCGAGCACAGGAGTTCAGCGCAGTACCGTACTCCGTACAGGGTACTCGGTACCCGAGGTTCGATCGATCGATCGAACGAGGATGGATCGATGAGCGGAAACTGGAATATGGGATTCGCTATCGGCGCCTTCGCTCTGGCTTGCCTGCTTGCTGGCTGGCTGGCTGGCTGTGCGGCATCGACGGCTGTGACAGCAGTCGGCAGTCGCGAAACACGTGCTGGTCGCTACCGCAACGAGGCGATATGAGGGCTAACGGGGAGTGGGCAGGGCGTTGGGGCGGAGGAGTGTCGCCAGGTCGGCCAGAGGCCTGGTGGCGGCCGTGGGCAGGAGGCTATCCCTGGCAAGCAGGGAGAGAGGCCCGCCGGACAACATGATCGTGCGATATGGCGGAGTGTCGGTGCGCTTCTTGCAGAAGGTGCGCGATGACATCCTGGACGGCAACTATAGCGTCGACCTGTTCGTGCTCAAGCGCAACGTTAGCGTTCAAGGCAAGACCATCGCCGAGGGAACCACGGCGCGGCGGTGCGGACCCAACAGGTACCGCATCCCGTACGTCGGCCGTGTCGAGTTGGATGAGCGAGACCTGCGGCCCAAGAAGACCCATGAGTGGACCATCGAGGACGTGGCCGAGTACGTCGTGCTTGAGGAGACCCGCGATGAGTATGACTTTTACCTCGATCTGATGGACGACACCGACAAGGGTCGCGGTTCAAGGGCGCCTTTGTGAGCAGGCGCGCAAGTCGCGCTTCGCCGAGCTCGTGGACTCCCTCGTGGCGCACTACGACGGCAAGGACCTCGCCAAACAGTTCGTCTGGCTCGACCTGTTCTGCGCCAACCAGCCGCTGCTCACCATGCGCGACGAGGACATGCCCGCAGATGTGCAGCTTGCGCATGAGACCCTGCTGAAGAACGGCCTGCACGACGCGCTCAAGCACTTTGACGAGCGTCTGATCTACCTCAACTCGTGGGCGGACCCGTACCCGCTGCAGCGCGCGTGGTGCGTGTGGGAGATCTTTGGCGCCGCGGCAAGTGGGCGCAGCATGGACGTGCTCTTCCGGCCCGGCGAGCGCGAGATGTTTGGCCGCGCGCTGCTCTACGACCAAGAGCAGATCTCGCTCAACACCAGCAACATCCGCCTCGAGGACGCGCAGTGCTCCAGCGACAAGGACAAGACCGACATCGATGCGGCTGTGAACGACACCATCGAAGGCGGGTACCACACGCTGAACGTGCGCATCGGCTCGGCGCTGGTGCGGGGTGGCAGCTGCGTTTCACGCGAGACGTCGTGGAAGAGGCGAGGCGCGAGGAAGTTGGCGTGGGGCTCGGCAAGGTCTTGTTTGGAGCAGGAGTGTTCTTGCACGACAAGGCCGAGCTCGACGAGGCTCTGCGTCTGTTCCAAGAGGCGCTCGCGATGTACGAGGAGACCTATGGCACGCGTGAGCACCCAAATGTAGCCACGACGCTGCACTGCATGGCCGGAGTTTTGGGTGACAAGGGCGACTACGACGGCGCGCTGGAGATGCTCCAAGAGGCGCTCGCGATCAAAGAGAACGCCTATGGCACGCGTGAGCACACAAGCGTAGCCGCGACGCTGCACAGCATCGCGGGGGGGTGTTGCGGGTCAAGGGCGAGCTCGGCGAGGCTCTGCGGCTGTTTGAAGAGGTGCTCGCGATCGACGAGATGATCTATGGCACGCGGGAGCATGCTCATGTAGCCACGACGCTGCAGTGCATCGCATCTGTATTGCGGGCCATGGGCAACTGCGACGGCGCGCTGCAGGTGCTCGAAGAGGCGCACGCGATCCAAGAGCAGCTGTGAGGCACGCGAGAGCACGCGGTTGTCGCTATCATGATCAGCCGGCTTGGTGCGACCAACGACGCGCGCGCGATTGCCCCAGGCGCACGCGTCACAGTGCGTCTCCCGTCTCGTCACCAGCTTGCGCCGCAGCTGCCGCTGTAGAAGATCTCGGAGTGCTTGATCAAAAGATGCAACGTCAAGCGCGTTTGGGTGAATTGAAGATTACTTACGCCGAGTTAAGACTGGTCGCGAGGTTGACAGCAAGCTAGAGAGTTACCCAACGCCCACTTCGATGCCGAGTGGGGCTGCAGGGAGCACAGGCTGCCACCGGTATAAACCGAGGTCTTGCGCATGTTTGGGTTGTGACTGTCCGCTGCAGGCGCTCCTGCTTGGCCGCGCGGCTCGCGTTGTTGCGTCGCTCGGTCGATCCACCGACTGCAACATCGACGACTTGGTAGTTGTACTCTGGTTTCATGTGAAATCAAATGTGGATTCACAGAGTGAAGGATTTGAGGGAGGCAACTGTGTGGCTTGTAACAGGTTGAAAACGTCGGTTTGCTTCGTTATTCGTGCGGTTGCAGTGAAATTACACGCGAAGGGCGGCCATGGTCGCCGCGGCGAGGCCCACGGCGGCCAACTCGCGGCGCGGCGCGGCGCCGACGACGTCGTCAGTCTCGGCCTCGGTATCGTCCTCGAGGAGGTCGGCTTCGTCGACGCTCTCCACGGCGCCCTCAAGGCGCATGGCCTCGCTGGCCATAAACTCGAGCGCGTCGGTCTCCTCGACGTCCTCAGGAGCGTCCTCCGCCTCGGCGGGCTGCATGGCGTCCAGAGCGGCCGTGCAGGTCGCCGTGAGCGACTCCTTGTTGTCCGCGAGGCAAGTGCCGACCTGCTCGAGCATGCGCCGCACGCCACGGCGCACGATGTTGCGCAGCAGCGCCTGCATGGCCGCCTCCTTGCGCTTGGGGTTGTTCATGAACTTGATGTAGTTCTTCTCGAGCGCCTGCAAAGCTCGGTCCTCCTCCAGCTCGGCCACGACCGGCATGGTCTCCTCGCTGCCCACGCACGCAAGCAGCTCGGGCTTGGTCTGCTCGCACTCGCACAGGCAGGCGCGGTCCACCTCGGCGCCGCCGGGAAAGCACTGCGGGCACTCGCGCAGCTGCACCTCGGCGCACGACTCGACGCCGTTGGCGGGGCCCATCTCGCACTGCACGCGGAGGTCTTCCGCACAGAAGAGCGTTGCCGTGCGGAGGAGCTCCAGGCTCGCGCGGGTGCGGCTCACGCTCTTCACGTAGGGGCTCTCGGGGCCGGTCATGTCCACGGGTTCCTCACTCTCGGTCTCCTCCTCGGTCGCCTCCCTCGGTCTCCTCCTCGTCTCCTCCTCGGTCTCAGACTCGGCCTCCTCCTCCTCGGTCTCGGACTCGGTCTCCTCCTCGGTCTCAGACTCGGTCTCGACTCGGTCTCCTCCTCGGTCTCAGACTCGGTCTCAGACTCGGTCTCGGACTCGGCTTCCTCGTCGGTCTCACTCGCCGTCCTCGCGCGCGGCGACCACCGGCCTCCTCGGGCGTCTCAGTCGGCGTCTCCTCCTCGGGCGTTTCGGCCGGCGTCTCCTCCTCTCGGGCGTCTCGGCCGGCGTCTCCTCCTCGGGCGTCTCCTCGGGAGTCTCGGCCTCGCCTTCGGCCTCGCCTTCGCCTCGCCTTCGGCCTCGCCTTCGGCCTCGCCTTCGGCCTCGCCCTCGCCCTCAGTGTCCGCGGAGCGCACTGGCTTACCCAGTGCTCGCGCAGCAGGAGGCTCAGGCGCGGCAGCGGCGGCAGGCTGTCGCCGAAGAGGTCGGCGATCTCCTGCTTCTTGTCGTCGTTCTTCTTGTCGTCGTTCTTCTTGTCGTCGTCCTTCTTGTCGTCGTCCTTCTTGTGGTCGTCCTTCTTGCCTTGACCAGGATCGGCGATGACCGCGGCACCAAAGACGGCGAGGATGACCAGGGCCAGGAGGATGGCATGGGCGAGCTTCATGTTGCTGTTCGGGTGCTTGCTGTTCGGGTGCTTGCTGTGCTGTGGTTTGGGGTCTGCCCTCGAGAGGTGTTGGAAAGAATACAAGGCACGCTGGCCATGAGAGCGTGTGCCCGTGCCGTGCTTGGCAGTATGTCACGTCTGCGGTGTGCTCCTAGTCTCGGCGGTGTGCCCTTGCAACTGCTTCCCAAACCTGGCGTGTCTCGCGAACCAGCGAGGGAGCCCCGGCAGCGTGATCGGCCTGCTTTCGAGAGCCGCCAGGGGCGAGGGCGATGCGGTCTCTGGGGCGTCGGTCGCCCTGGCGACGGCTCCCAAGTCACGCCAATTTCGAGAGCCGCGTCCCGCTCTAGAGCGGCCTCGTGCCTTGCGAGGGTGAGTCCATGTTGGAGCTGCACTTGGACCACGAGCGAGGGCTTCCCTCTTTTTTGGCAGCAGGAGGAGCAAGGCAGAGGCGCAGCTCGTACAGAGTGCACGCCTCGATGGACGGACGGGTCGAACGCAGGAGTACCGTGGTACGTACGGTACTGTGCTGGAGTACGTAGTACACGTTCCATCAGATGACATTATGCTGGTTGCTGCTTCGACTCCACTACGTGCGCAGCATGGCGGAGAAAAGGCCCTGGAAGAGCAGGAGGACCCCGCCGCCGAGCTGTCTGGCGGCCGACGACTCGATCGCAGGGCCATCGTCGTCGCCAGCGCCGCCGTCACCACCACCAGTTCCAGGGTTGCCCGAGTCGGGGTCGTTTGCCCTCGACGTCTGGTTCGGTGCTGTTGTCAGGCTGCCTGTGTCTGGCGTGTCCACGTCATCATCACCGGTGTCGCCGTCACCGCCAGTGCCGTCGTCGTCGTCGTCGTCGTCGTCGTCGTCGCCAGCTGCGGGCACAGCGTTCTCGGTCATGTTGATGGGCGCCATGCCTTCGGGCGGCGGGTACGCGTCGGCCGTCGCAGCGTCCACTGGGGTGTTCGCCTCGGGAAGCGCGCCGCCAAAGATCAGCGCGAACGGCTGCGGGCCCCAGCACCACGCTAGTGCCTGTCACGGTGATCGTGTACTCGCCGGCCACCGGCGTGAGGATGTCGATCTTCTCGACCACGTTGGCGCGGTCGGGGTACTCGAGCCGTTCGGGTACAGCACATCGCCGCCGGGCGTGGTCACGGTCAGGTCCAGGTCGTTGACGATCTGGCGACGGCTGGTGACGCTCGCCGGCGCGTCCGACCACACCAGGACGGCGCGGATGAGCGCCGTTTCGGCCGTGGCGGTGAACGTGGCGGTGTACGTCTCGCCGGTGGCCAGCACCTCCATATTGTTATAGTCGCCAACGACCTTCGGCGGCACGTAGGTGGCCGCGTCCACGCCCATGAGGTTGGTGAGCACTGGATGCCAAGCCAGAGTTCGAGTTGGGCTTGTACCCGAGCGCTACGTTGCTGTTCGCAAAGTACCCTTGCAGCAGGTCGGCGCTGTACACGAGCGAGGCCTTGATGAGCGCGCCCATGGGCTTGATGCCATTGATCAAGTCCTCAACGCCGGCCACAAAGTAGCCGTCCGTGTACCACTGGCGCACGAGCGCCGCGATACCGGCCACGACCGGCGTGGCCATCGACGTGCCAGGCTTGCCGAGAAAGTTGCACGTGGGCGATCCATCGTCGGAGGAAAAGCTGCTGGTGATGTAGTAGCCAGGCGCCACGACGTCCGGCTTGATGCGGCCGTCGGGTGGGGCCCGCGGCTCGAGAACGGCGCCATAGAGTGCGCGCAGCTGCCGCCGCGAGCATCGCACTGGCCTGGGCCCCACAAGTCCGCGTCGAGAGCCCAGTTGCGCTCGGTCTGCGCCGAGGCGCCCACGGTGATGATGTTCTTGGCCGTCCCGGGGCTCCCGATGGAGCCAGCCCCGTTGCCGCCGGCGTTGCCAGCGGCAAAGAGGATCATAAAGTCCTGGTTCAAGAACAAGTACGAGTCCAGGGACGCGGTCGCTTGGTCGTACACGCTGCCGTCCGAGCCCCACGAGTTGGTGTGCAGGAAGGCGCCCGCGTCCTTGGCCGGGCCCACAAGATCGCTGGCTTTGTTAGGCGGGCTGAGTGCACCATCCGTGGACGCCGCCGCGCCGACGTCCATGAAGGCGATCCTGGCACCTGGAGCCATGCCGCCGCGCGTAGCTGCCTTTGACGTCCAGGTATGTACCTTCTGTGTTAAGGCTGCCGTCCGGGGTTAGTGCTCTCGGGCCAAGCACGTAGCCATTCGCATTCAGGTCGATCGGGCTGCCGGCCACGGTGCCGGCAACGTGAGTGCCGTGGCCGTCGCGCGTGCCCTCCGTGTGGTCCACCCACGCCGTGTACTGCACGACCTTGCGATGCGCCGGGTAGTTGAAGGTCCTCGCGTTGAGTCAGGCTTGAGCTCATCCTCGAGCTCCGCAATGGCGGCGGCACGAGCGTTGGTTGCGGCGAGGTCATCCCGCAGGAGTAGCGCTGGCGAACATGCACTGCGAGGTGTCGAGCCCCGAGTCGCCGATGCCAACCACCTGGCCGGCACCGGTGATGCCGCGGTTCCAGATGGTCATCTTGTCGGTGAGGTCGTCGTTCTTCTGGGCGGGGCCGTGCCGATGAAGCCGGACTGCAACAGCGCCGCCGCGTCCTCGTTGAGCAGGCGGTACTTGGGCACCACATGCACCCATGTCACCTCGGCCTGCTCGGCAAGGAATTCGGCCTCGTCCATGGCCGAGACCTTGACGCGGCCGTCCACGGCGCGCACAGAGGACCGCCCACGAGCGGCTGTGCGCGGGCTGGCCACGGCGGCCGCGTTCCAGCGCTCAGCGAGCTCCTTCACGTCCACGTTGGGCAGCGTGCTGACCTCGAACTCGAGCTCGGGGCTGCTCGCACGACGGCGTCCGTCGGTGTCGGACTCGGACTCGGACTCGACGCGGTGCTGGAAGCGCGACATGATGTTCGCGGGTGCTGACGTCCGAGCTGGACAAAGACTGGAAGAAGAGCGCGAGTGGGTCCATTTTCATCCGCGACGGCACCGGGATGAACGCCTTCACTTGGGCAGTGGCCGCGACCGCCTCGGCCGACGACTGCACCACCCAGGCCCACGGTGCCGTCGAGCGAGGTGAGATAGTCGAACAAAGCCTTGTTGAAGGGCAGCGTCAAAGGCGACGAGCCCCGTGTCCGAGTTGAGTGCGGCCCAAAAGAACTGGTTGTTGGCAGGCACGGCGGCCAAGTCCGCCTCCAGCGCCGCCTCGTCCTCGTAGGCCGTGACCCATTTCGTCACCAGCCGGTACGGCTGCGCGGGTCGCCCGCTTGGATCACCTCATCGCGCTCGGGGCAGACGCGCTTAGTGAAGGCGTTCACGTAGAGTAGCTCGGAGTCCAAGCAAGCGCCAAAGGACACGTGCGTGCCGCGAAACTGCTCAAGCAGCCAGGTCGAGTTGACCTCCTGGCCAGCCGCCGTGGCCGCCGCCAAGGCCAGGCCCGCGAGCACCTTGAACGCCACCGAGTCCTGCATCGCCGGCGCTGCTCGTCGTCGTCCTCGCCGTCCTCTTGGACTGTCGTGGATGCTGAGCTGGCCTTGGCTCAACCCAGGCCGAGCGGGGGACAGGGACACTACGAGACACATTCAGCGAGATCGTGCTCCCTCGCTCTTCTGCGCTCGATCGAAAAGCGTGTCGTCCACGAGCCGACATGGCGTAGCTCGGCGTTTGTGGTGCAGTGAGCACCACAACGCCGAGCTACGCCCAAGCTTCCAGAGACCAACGTGCACTTCTCCGACCACGTCGAGCACAACCTTGGTCGTCAACAAGAGCACCCACCCTCAACCGTTCACGCAGCGGCCACTGGCGGCGCCGGCAACAGCGATCAACAAGCGATCCATTCCGCGCGTCCCACGCTCTGGATCCTGGACTAGCTCGGGCTTGAGCCCGGGCTCGAGCTCGAGCAAGTCCACCTCCGTGCTCTGCGTCGTGGCGAACGCTGCGCGAGGGCAGCGCGGCGCGGCGAGCTTGCAGGAGGGTTGGCAGCACCGTGCTCAACCCCAAGAAAAAGCTTGGCGCACTGAGGCAAGCGTGCTGAGCGCTGGGCATCTCGGATCCATCAGGATCGAAGCCTTCGTCGCGAAGCCGGAGGGCTTCGCCGTCTTTGACATGCGCGACCCTCGCAGACCGATGCAGCTGTGCGAGGCCAGGGCCGGAGTGCTGTGCACGAGGCACTATAGAGCTGCCGCCAAGACGGGGTAGACCAAATCAAAGGAGATTTGCGCTGCAACTAGTCTTACAGGTTATCGGCGCCAAAGCGCGGGTTGGGCGCCAACGTGGTCACCGGCGCGCCCGAGATGTTGTTGTTGGCGCCGTCGACGCCGTTGTTGGTCGCCGCCTTCTTGGAGCGCCTTGACATCACGAGGGCCACAACGCCAATGACGAACATGAGCGCGCCGCCGCCGATGGACGCTGCGAGGATCACCGTGCCGTTCGGCCCGGAGAGGAGGCCGCCGTCGCTCGAGTCGCCGTCTCCAGGGGTGGTCCCAGGTTCGTTGGGGCCTGGGTTGCTCGTGTCCGGGGTGTCGTCATCACCAGTGCCGTCGCCGCCGTCGTCGCCGCCATCGTCGCCGCCATCGTCGCCGCCAGCGCCAGCTGCCGGCACAGCGTTCTCGGTCATGTTGATGGGCGCCATGCCTTCGGGCGGCGGGTACGCGTCGGCCGTCGCAGCGTCCACTGGGGTGTTCGCCTCGGGAAGCGCGCCGCCAAAGATCAGCGCGAACGGCTGCGGGCCCAGCACCACGCTAGTGCCTGTCACGGTGATCGTACTCGCCGGCCACCGGCGTCAGGATGTCGATCTTCTCGACCACGTTGGCGCGGTCGGGGTACTCGAGGCCGTTCGGGTACAGCACATCGCCGCCGGGCGTGGTCACGGTCAGGTCCAGGTCGTTGACGATCTGGCGACGGCTGGTGACGCTCGCCGGCGCGTCCGACCACACCAGGACGGCGCGGATGAGCCGTTTCGGCCGTGGCGGTGAACGTGGCGTTGTACGTCTCGTCGGTGGCCAGCTCCTCCATGTTGTCAAAGTCGCCGACAATGCCGGGCGGCACGTAGGTGGCCGCGTCCACGCCCATGAGGTTGGTGAGCACTGGGATGCCAAAGCCAGAGTTCGAGTTGGGCTTGTACCCGAGCGCTACGTTGCTGTTCGCAAAGTACCCTTGCAGCAGGTCGGCGCTGTACACGCGAGGCCTGAGCGCGCCCATGGGCTTGATGCCATTGGCAAGGTCCTCAACGCCGGCCACAAAGTAGCCGTCCGTGTACCACTGGCGCACGAGCGCCGCGATACCGGCCACGGCCGGCGTGGCCATCGACGTGCCAGGCTTGCCGAGAAAGTTGCACGTGGGCGATCCATCGTCGGAGGAAAAGCTGCTGGTGATGTAGTAGCCAGGCGCCACGACGTCCGGCTTGATGCGGCCGTCGGGTGTGGGCCCGCGGCTCGAGAACGGCGCCATAGAGTGCGCGCAGCTGCCGCCGCGAGCATCGCACTGGCCTGGGCCCCACAAGTCCGCGTCGAGAGCCCAGTTGCGCTCGGCGCGCCGAGGCGCCCACGGTGATGATGTTCTTGGCCGTCCCGGGCTTCCGATGGAGCCAGCCCCGTTGCCGCCGGCGTTGCCAGCGGCAAAGAGGATCATAAAGTCCTGGTTCAAGAACAAGTACGAGTCCAGGGACGCGGTCGCTTGGTCGTACACGCTGCCGTCCGAGCCCCACGAGTTGGTGTGCAGGAAGGCGCCCCGTCCTTGGCCGGGCCCACAAGATCGCTGGCTTTGTAGGCGGGCTGAGTGCACCATCCGTGCTGGACGCCGCGCCGACGTCCATGAAGGCGATCCTGGCATCTGGAGCCATGCCGCCGCGCGTAACTGCCTTGACGTCCAGGTATGTACCGGTACCTCCTATGTCTATGTTGCCGTCCGCGTCTAGTGCGTTCGGGCCGAGCACGTAGCCGTCCGCATTTCAGGTCGATCGGGCTGCCGGCCACGGTGCCGGCAACGTGAGTGCCGTGGCCGTCGCGCGTGCCCTCCGTGTGGTCCACCCACGCCGTGTACTGCACGACCTTGCGATGCGCCGGGTAGTTGAAGGTCCTCGCGTTGAGGTCAGGCTTGAGCTCATCCTCGAGCTCCGCAATGGCGGCGGCACGAGCGTTGGTTGCGGCGAGGTCATCCGCAGGAGTAGCGCTGGCGAACATGCACTGCGAGGTGTCGAGCCCCGAGTCGCCGATGCCAACCACCTGGCCGGCACCGGTGATGCCGCGGTTCCAGATGGTCATCTTGTCGGTGAGGTCGTCGTTCTTCTGGGCGGCCGTGCCGATGAAGCCGGACTGCAACAGCGCCGCCGCGTCCTCGTTGAGCAGGCGGTACTTGGGCACCACATGCACCCATGTCACCTCGGCCTGCTCGGCAAGGAATTCGGCCTCGTCCATGGCCGAGACCTTGACGCGGCCGTCCACGGCGCGCACAGAGGACCGCCCACGAGCGGCTGTGCGCGGGCTGGCCACGGCGGCCGCGTTCCAGCGCTCAGCGAGCTCCTTCACGTCCACGTTGGGCAGCGTGCTGACCTCGAACTCGAGCTCGGGGCTGCTCGCGCGGCGGCGTCCGTCGGACTCGGACTCGGACTCGACGCGGTGCTGGAAGCGCGACATGATGTTCTCGCGGGTGCTGACGTCCGAGCTGGACAAAGACTCGAAGAAGAGCGCGAGTGGGTCCATTTTCATCCGCGACGGCACCGGGATGAACGCCTTCACTTGGGCAGTGGCCGCGACCGCCTCGGCCGACGACTGCACCACCCAGGCCCACACGGTGCCGTCGAGCGAGGTGAGATAGTCGAGAACAAAGCCTTGTTGAAGGGCAGCGTCAAAGGCAACGAGCCCCGGTCCGAGTTGAGTGCGGCCCAAAAGAACTGGTTGTTGGCAGGCACGGCGGCCAAGTCCGCCTCCAGCGCCGCCTCGTCCTCGTAGGCCGTGACCCATTTCGTCACCAGCCGGTACGGCTGCGGCGGGTTGCCCGCTTGGATCACCTCATCGCGCTCGGGGCAGACGCGCTTAGTGAAGGCGTTCACGTAGAGTAGCTCGGAGTCCAAGCAAGCGCCAAAGGACACGTGCGTGCCGCGAAACTGCTCAAGCAGCCAGGTCGAGTTGACCTCCTGGCCAGCCGCCGTGGCCGCCGCCAAGGCCAGGCCCGCGAGCACCTTGAACGCCACCGAGTCCTGCATCGCCGGCGCTGCTACTCTGGACCCAACCAGCCAACGAGGCAAGGTATGGTCTTTGCTTGCCACTCAACTGTTGAGCGAGTGTGCAGTCGGAACAGCGACATGTTGAGGTTGCGCCGGTCATGCAGGCATCCATTGGAGTCCAGCTTGCGCGCGCACATCTGCACACGCCCAGCTGGGTCCCAGCGGCTGGACTTGGACCCTGCCGGCAGAAAGAGGGACGGAGCAGCCAGGAGCGCGCAGATGGAGCCGGCTGCCAGGCCGATAGGCAGCACGCGCTCGCGGCGTCCAACGCGACAGCGACGGCGCCGAGAACGGAGCCCAGAATGAGCGCGTGCGTCACATTCGTGCGTCCGAAAATAGGCGTCTCGCGCCACCAGTGCCCCGCAAAAGGCCTGTGCCCCGCGAAAAAAAAAGCTAAGCGCTTTCCGATCTCGCGAGTCTCGAGACTCGCGACGGCCTCTTGCGGTGATGGGTGATTGCGCAGCGACGCTGACTGACAGTGAGGTGTTGAGGTGGGACTTTGACGTCCGCGAGGTCATCGAGGTCATCGCGATGACGATGACCTCGCGGTGGCTGTGGTCTTGCGTGGACCGTGTTGGGCCTCGTGGCGAGATGGAACTGGAGGTGAGGCTGCGGCTGGCTTGGTGTGCCGGAAGCTGTGTCGTGAGCAGGCGGGCAAGGCGTTGCTGGGGACGAGGTGGAGCAGAGCTGGGCTTGGGACGGGTACTACGGTACGTACGGTACGTACTAGGTGGTGTCGGGACTTGTTACACGGAGTATTGCGGGTTGGCCACCTTGGTCTCGTAGGCCGCGTCCGGGACGCGCTCCTTGTTGGCGTTGCCGCACATCTTGTACGCCACGACGCCTGCGATGCTGAGCAGGACCACGCCGGCGCCGGCGCCAATGCCGATGATGGCGCCAGTGCTGAGACCATCCTCCTCGGCGTCTTCAGAGGGGCGCCGAGGTGGTCTCCGAGCTGGCAACCGGCGAGGTGCTCGGCGAGGTGCTCGGCGCGGTGGTGGTCACCGAGTCGACACCCCGAAGCGCCAGAGACAAGCAGCGCAAAGGGCTGCCTCGCCACGGGCACCTTGGCCGAGATGGTCAGCGTGTACTCGCCAATCTCGAGCTCGGCGGGCGGCACGTCGATCTGCTCCACCGTGTTGAGGCGGTCGGCGTCGCCTCCCCGTTGCCAAGGTACACCTTGCCCGAGGGCGCCGTGATCGTCAGGTCCAGGTCGTTGATCAGCTGGCGCACGCTGGCCACGCTGGCCGGCACGTCGTACCACGAGCGTGGCGCGCAGCAGCTGCTCGGCGTTCGTGACCGTCAGCTTGCGCGTGTACGTCTCGCCGTCCCCGAGCGAAACCATGTTGTCAAAGTCGCCGACGATGAAGGGCGGCGTGTAGTCTTCGGCGCTCGAGCCCATGAGGTTCTCCAGCATGGGCCGGCCAAAGCCCTCCTGCACGTCCGGCTTGCCGTCCAGCGGGATCTTGCGCGAGGCCGGTGGGCGTGTCGACGCTAAAGCCGCCGAGCGTCTCGGCGCTGTGCACGAGCGAGGCCTTGATGAGCGCCCCATGGGCTTGATGCCGTTGGCCTTGTCCTCGACGCCAGCCACAAAGTAGCCGTCCGTGTACCACTGGCGCACGAGCGCGGCGGCGCCGGCCATCGCCGGCGTGGCCATGGACGTGCCCGCGTTGTTGTGAAAGTCGCACGTGTCCGCCTCGCTCGAGATGGAGTGGCTGCTGCTGATGAACAAGCCCGGCGCCACGATATCCGGCTTGAGGCGGCCGTCGCCGGTGGGGCCCTTGCTGGAGAAGAAGGCCAGCGAGTCGGCGCACTGCGCGCTGGCCGAGTCCTTAAAGCACGGAAAGTTGGCAATCTGGGCCTGCTCTTCGTAGCTGCGGTCCGTGTTCTGCGAGGCGCCCACCGTGATCACGTTCTTGCCCAGGGCCGGGAAGCCGATGGTGTTGCCGCCGTTGGCGCCGTCACCGCCTGGGGAGCCAGAGTTGCCGGCCGCAAACAGGACGGCAAAGTCCTGGTTGGCAAACAGGTAGGCATCCAGGGACTGAGTACTCACCTCGTACTGGCCCACGCTGTCGCCCCACGAGTTGGTGTGCAGGAAGGCGCCGGCCTCCTTGGACGGGCCAACGAGCAGCTCCGCCTCGTTGGGCGGCAGCACTGCGGTGGCGCCCTGGATGGCGCGACCAATGTCAAAGAAGGCGAGCTTGGCCTCGGGGGCCACGCCCTGCTGCGACACGGCCGTCACGGGGACGGTTCCCGGAGCGCCAAGATGACGTCGATCAGGTCGCCCGACGCGCTCAGATCCTTGGGGCTGCCCGCCACGGTGCCAGACACATGCGTGCCGTGGCCGCCATCCACGCCCTCGGTGCCGTCGGCCCAGGCCACGTACTGCACGACCTTGCGATGGCCCTCATAGTCGTACCTGGTGAGAGCAGCACCGTTGCGACGCTCCTGCATGTTGGCCACGTCCTGCGTGACGTCGTCTTGGAACATGCAGTGCGACACCTGCAGACCACTGTCGCCCACGCCGACGACCTGGCCCTGGCCCTTGATGCCGCGGTTCCACACGGACATCTTGTCCGCCAGCGAGGTCTGCCACTCCTCGGCGGCGCCCTCGTACCCGCTCTGCAGCACACGGCGGCGGCGTCCTCGTTGCTGGTCTCGAACCTCGGCGCGCGGCTCACCCAGGCGACCTCCGGCTGCGCGGCGAGGAACTGCGCCTCGGCCATGCTGTTGGCGGTGATGCGGCCCATCTTGGCGTCAAAGGCCACGGTGGACGGACCGGAGCGGCCGTCGGAGGCGCTGGCCCAGGTCTCGGCCATGGTCTCGGCGTCGACGTCCGCGACCAAGTCCACGACGAAGGCGGCAGTGCCATTCACGTCGGCGCTGTCCTGCACCGGAAGCGTCGCGAGCGGCGAGATGCTCATGGCCGCCGTAAGCGGCACAACAAAGCGTACCTTGCCGGCGAGCGTGTTGAGCACAGAAGAGGACTCCACGGCCGTGGACGTTGCGATGGAGACCCAGATGCTCTCGGACGCGATCAAAAAGTCGACGAGCGCCATGCCGCTGGGAAGGCCGACGATCCGTCGTTGATGGTGATGCCTTCCTCAAGAGCGGCCCAGTGCGTGCGCACGGGTCCAGCGCTCGCGATGTCGTTCTCAAAGTCGGCGAGGGTCTCGTAGGCGTTGTACCACTTGGTCACGAAGGGGGTGCCTTCCACGGTCACCGAACGCTCGGGGCAGTCCTCCTTGGTGAAGGCGGCCAGCTGGCCCTTGGAGTTGCTGACACAGCTGCCGAACACAGTGGCCGTGCCGCGCATCTGCCCGAGCGCCCACTCGGCGTCCACGGTCTGGCCCTGCGCCGCGCCGAGGAGGCCGGCGGCGACCAGCAGAGCAGCTTGCGCATTAGTCATCTTCATCTTGTTCGCTCGATCTCAAGCAGGTGGGTGATTGGGGGTCTGCCTTGCCTCGTCCAGGCGCCGCTGGCGGCCTTCTGGCGTAGACGTACATCCGCTGGCAGTCGCCTGCCGACACACATGTGGCGGCCAGGGCACAAAAAAGGCCTGGCAGACCAGCTGCACAAGGCCCCCGTCCTTCTGACTGATCGTCCCTGCTCGTGGCTCGGCATCGCCTGCAGTGCCTGCTTGCAGCCACCTCGCCAGCGCTCGCACGCATGTTCGCGGGTTCAGAAGCCGAGTTCGGGAGCTTGTGCTCTTTCCAACCTCGTGCCAGCCGGACTGGTTGCAGTCCTCATGTCCTCAGTGTCACCTTGCAAGTGTCATCTGCCCCCCAACCATCTCTGCTGGCGAAACGCACCGCCACGACCTGGTCGCGTCCAGCTCCAGCTCCAGCTCCAGCTCGAGTCCAGTTCGGACGTCCAACACTCTCGGCGGCAAGCTTTCCTCCTGGACCTGGCCCAGCGCGTGCAGACGAGGGCGGTTCGGCCGAGGAACAGGCCGTACAAAGGCCTCGGCGCTTCTCGTCCGCGTGCGTCGATGCCAGAGCCGACGGCTGCACGGCGCTCGAGGCCCGAGGCGGCACAAAATTGTACATTCACGACACCGCCTGGCGTGGTTGGCACGTGTTCGGGTTCGGCCTGGTCGCGACAGCTGTCGCGACGTGTGGGGCTCGGCCGGCCAGCCGGCTGCTCGGCTCTGCCCTTGCGAGCGAGCTCTGCTTGCCCAGCGCTCGCCGGCCGGGGTTTCCCTGCTGGTCGCACGAGGGACGGCGCCGCCCGCTTGCCGTGGTGCTGCTGGTCAGCGTCGTGCTTGGACTGTACGAGGTCCGAGGTGGCCGGGCTGCTCTGGGTGCTGTCGTGGACTTGCAAGGGCCTCTGCTGTCGGCGAGGCTGGGCTAGCTCGCTCTGGCGGACGCGATGGACGAGCAGCTGGCACCCGGGGACGGCGGCAGCACGTGCGGGCGAGGCAGAGGGGCAAGGGTGACGCGTTGCGTGGTGAGGACGGAGGAAGAAGTTGGTTAGACGGCGTAACGCGGGTTGGCCACCTTGGTCTCGTAGGCCGCGTCCGGGACGCGCTCCTTGTCGGCGTTGCGGCGCATCGTAAACGCCGCGACGCCCGCAATGGTGAGCACGAGAAAGCTGGCGCCGGCGATAATGCCGACGATGGCGTTGGTGCTGAGGCCGTCCTCCTCTGCCTGTTCAGAGGTGGGCGCAGTGCTGCTTGGAGCCGTGGTGGTCTCCGAGTCGGTGATCGACGAGGTCGTCGGCGCAGAGGTGGTGGTCACCGAGCCGGCAACCGGCGAGCTGGTGGGCGCCGTGGTGGGCGCCGTGGTGGGCTCCGAGCCGGCAATCGGCGAGCCGGTGGGCGCCGTGGTGGTCTCCGAGTTGGGGATCGGCGAGCCAGTGGGCGCCGTGGTTTGGGCGATCGGCGAGCCGGTGGGCGCCTTGCTCTCCGAGTCGGTGATCGGCGAGGCGGTTGGCTCCATGGTCTTCGCGATCGGCGAGCCGGTGGGCGCCTTGGTCTTCGCGATCGGCGAGCCGGTGGGCGCCTTGGTACTCGGGTCTGCGACCGGCGAGGTGGTCGGCGCGGCGGTGACGGGGCTGCCATCGTCGACACTCGAAGCGCCAGAGACGAGCAGCGCAAAGGGCTGCCTCGCCACGGGCACCTTGGCCGAGATGGTCAGCGTGTATTCGCCAACCTCGAGCTCGGCGGGCGGCACGTCGATCTGCTCCACCGTGTTGAGGCGGTCGGGCGTCGCCTCTCCGTTGCCGAGGTACACCTTGCCCGAAGGCGCCGTGATCGTCAGGTCCAGGTCGTTGATCAGCTGGCGCACGCTGAACACGCTGGCCGGCGCGTCGTACCACACGAGCGTGGCGCGCAGCAGCTGCTCGGCGTTCGAGACCGTCAGCTTGCGCGTGTACGTCTCGCCGTCCTCGAGAAAACCATGTCGTCAAAGTCGCCGACGATGAAGGGCGGCGTGTAGTCGTCGGCGCTCGAGCCCATGAGGTTCTCCAGCATGGGCCGGCCAAAGCCCTCCTGCACGTCCGGCTTGCCGTCCAGCGGGATCTTGCGCGAGGTGCCGGTGCGCGTGTCGACGCTAAAGCCGCCGAGCGTCTCGGCGCTGTGCACGAGCGAGGCCTTGATGCGCGCCCATGGGCTTGATGCCGTTGGCCTTGTCCTCGACGCCAGCCACAAAGTAGCCGTCCGTGTACCACTGGCGCACGAGCGCGGCGGCACCAGCCATCGCCGGCGTGGACATGGACGTGCCCGCGTTGTTGTAAAAGTCGCACGTGTCCGCCTCGCTCGAGATGGAGCGGCTGCTGATGATGAACAGACCCGGCGCCACCACGTCCGGCTTGAGGCGACCGTCGCCGGTGGGGCCCTTGCTAGAGAAGTAGGCCAACGAGTCGGCGCACTGCGCGCTGGTCGAGTCCTTAAAGCACGAAGCGCGCTCATCAACCTGGGCGGTCTCTTTGTAGCTGCGGTCCGTGTTCTGCGAGGCGCCCACCGTGATCACGTTCTTGGCCACGGCCGGGCTCCGATGGTGTTGCCGCCGTCGGCCATCCTCGTCCCCTGAATGTTGACGTGGCCACCGCCAGAGTTGCCGGCCGAGAAGAGGCAAAGTCCTGGTTGTCGAACAGGTACGTCCGCAGACCGGGTCAGCGCCTCGTAGCGGCCACGGCTGTCGCCCCACGAGTTGGTGTGCAGGAAGGCGCCCACATCCTTGGAATGGCCCACGATGGTCGCCAGGTATTTGGCACGTCGAGGTTGCCCTGGGTGGCGCTACCAAGGTCGAAGAAGGCGAGCTTGGCCTCGGGGGCCACGCCCTGCTGCGACACGGCATCGACGAGTATCGCACCAGACGGGCCCCTCAGCACGCCTTGCACGTTACTGCTCTTGGGGCTTCCAGCCACGGTGCCGGCCACATGCGTGCCGTGGCCCTGGTTGACGCCCTCAATGCCGTCAGCCCAGGCCACGTACTGCACGACCTTGCGATGGCCCGCGTAGTCGTACTTGATGCGAGCTTCACCGTCACGGCGCCTCCGCATGTTGGCCATGTCTTGGGCGACGTCGTCCTGGAACATGCAGTGCGACACCTGCAGACCACTGTCGCCCACACCGACGAACTGGCCCTGGCCCTTGATGCCGCGGTTCCACACGGACATCTTGTCCGCCAGCGAGGTCTGCCACTCCTCGGCGGCGCCCTCGTACCCGCTCTGCAGCACGGCGGCGGCGTCCTCGTTGCTGGTCTCGAACCTCGGCGCGAGGCTCACCACAGGCGACCTCCGGCTGCGCGGCGAGGAACTGCGCCTCGGCCATGCTGTTGGCGGTGATGCGGCCCATCTTGGCGTCAAAGGCCACGGTGGACGGACCGGAGCGGCCGTCGACGGAGGCGCTGGCCCAGGTCTTGGCCATGGTCTCGGCGTCGGCGTCCTCGACCAAGTCGACGACGAACGCAGCGCTGTCAGACAGGTCGGCCTCGAACATGCCCGGCAGCGTCAACATGGGCTCCATGGTCATGGCAGTCGTCTGCGGCAGCACAAAGCGCACGTGGGACGAGAGCGCGGCGAGGACGGCGCTGGACTGCGTAGCGCTGGGCGTAGAGACGGACGCCCAGGCTATCCGAGGCGACGAGCCAGTCCTGCAAACGCATGCCGTCTTGGAGGTTCTGGAACAGCACGATGAGCGACACGCCGGGCTTGAGCGCCACCCAGTGCAGGCGCACCGCGCCTACGCTTGCGATGTCGTTCTCCAGCCGGGTCAACGTCGGGTAGGCGTCGTACCAACGGGTTACGAAACGGGCTCTCACGTTCCGCCCGGAAACTTGGATAGTGGTGGTTTGATCGCGCTCGGGGCAGTCCTCCTTGGTGAAGGCGGCCAGCTGGCCCTTGCTGTTGTCGATGCAGCTGCCGAAACCGGTGTGCGTGCCGCGCATCTGGCCCAGCGCCCATGCCAGGTCTTCCGTCTGGCCCTGCGCCGCGCCGAGGAGGCCGGCGGCGACCAGCAGAGCAGCTTGCGCGTTGGTCATCTTCATACTGTCGGTCTTCTTGCTTTTGCCAGTCGCGGTTCTTCTTTTGCAGGTTGCGGGTCTGCTCTTGCCTGCCTGGGCTGTGAGCAGGTCTTGCTGCGCCCTGCGCAACGCAGCAGCTCGGGCGAGACAGCAAGCGCACGCACACGAGATGGCTTGCCACGTCCAGACGTTCTTTCCAGCACGACAACTCTTTCCAGCACGACAACTGCTCGCAGACGAAAGGAAGGAGCAGCACAGCGCCAGCTAGAACCTGCCTAGATTGCCTCTATGGCGCGCTGCTCTTCGGCCCTGTTTTCGTCCAGCTAGGTCTCTCTCAATGTCGACCACCAGCGTAGTACTGGTACGCGCGCGCAGCCATGCCAAGGCGCAACCAAGCCATCAACGCCAAAGAACTCCTAGCTAGCGGCTCATGGGACCTTGTTGCGCAACGCAGCAACGCAGCAAGCATCCCAGCAAATCGCAGACGCACCACAAGCCGCTTGCTTGCCACTGCCCGCAGCCAGCAAGGGTCACGCTGAGCACCTGGATTGCCTCGATGCCGCGCTCTTTGCCCCTGTTTTCGTCCAGCTAGGTCTCTCTCCAGGTCAACCACCCGCCGCCAGCCGGGCCCAAGCTGCTGTGGCTCGCGAGCCTCTGCCTCACAATGGGCTGGCGCCGCTTCGCCAAGGTGACCAGAAGGACCCTCACCACCTCCCGCGCCACACCTCGCCCCACCCCTGGCGTGAGGCAAGCAAGTCATGAGCCTTGCTGGCGTCGCTCGTGCCGGGCCAGTTCCTCTCTGACGCGACTTGCCGCGTAAAGTCCCCCCTGGCCGACTCTGCGCAGCCGAAAGTGCCGCTGTTGCGAAGCTAATGCGACGCCATTGCGACGCGCAGCACCGCATCGGCGTGGGCTGCAAAGAACGCGCGAGCTGATCCTGCCTCTCCTCGCAGCGATGAGGGGCGTAGTGACTCTCGAGGTCGTGACGACGGCGAACATCGGCGGCGGCCTTGCTGCGAGAGGGGGGAGGGAGCTTCAGCCTTTGCTTGCAGCCCGCTCTTCTGCATGACGAGCTAGCGCTGCTCGGAGCCGCGCGTATTCCAGGCCACGACGCTGGCAATGCTGAGTCGCTAGACTGCTCTGGCGGACGCGAGGGACGACAGCTGCAGGAGGCGGCATTGGCCGAGGCACCTGCAAGCGAGAGCAGAGGCAAGCTGACAAGTGGTAAAGCATCTGCAGGCAGTTAGACGTTGAAGCGCGGGTTGGCCACCTTGGTCTCGTAGGCTGCGTCCGGACGCGCTCCTTGTTGGCGTTGCCGCACATCTTGTACGCCACGACGCCTGCGATGCTGAGCAGGACCACGCCGGCGCCGGCGCCAATGCCGATGATGGCGCCAGTGCTGAGACCATCATCCTCGGCGTCTTCAGAGGTGGGCGCCGAGGTGTCTCCGAGCTGGCGACCGGCGAGCCGGTGGGCGCCTTGGTGGTGCCTGGGCCGGCAACCGGCGAGCCGGTGGGCGCCTTGGTGGTGCCTGGGCCGGCAACCGGCGAGTCGGTGGCAGGGGTGGTGTCCGAGCTGGCGACCGGCGAGCGGTGGGCGCAGGGGTAGTCTCCGAGTTCGGGATCGGCGAGCCGGTGGGCGCAGGGGTGGTCTCCGGGCCGGCAACCGGCGAGTCGGTCGGCGCAGAGGTGGTACCCGGGGCTGCCATCGTCGACACTCGAAGCGCCAGAGACGAGCAGCGCAAAGGGCTGTCTATCCAGGCGCACCTTGGCCGAGATGGTCAGCGTGTACTCGCCAACCTCGAGCTCGGCGGGCGGCACGTCGATCTGCTCCACCGTGTTGAGGCGGTCGGGCGTCGCCTCTCCGTTGCCAAGGTACACCTTGCCCGAAGGCGCCGTGATCGTCAGGTCCAGGTCGTTGATCAGCTGGCGCACGCTGGCCACGCTGGCCGGCACGTCGTACCACACGAGCGTGGCGCGCAGCAGCTGCTCGGCGTTCGTGACCGTCAGCTTGCGCGTGTACTCGCCGTCCCCGAGCGAAACCATGTCGTCAAAGTCGCCAACGATGAAGGGCGGTGTGTAGTTGTCGGCGCTCGAGCCCATGAGGTTCTCCAGCATGGGCCGGCCAAAGCCCTCCTGCACGTCCGGCTTGCCGTCCAGCGGGATCTTGCGCGAGGTGCCGGTGCGCGTGTCGACGCTAAAGCCGCCGAGCGTCTCGGCACTGTGCACGAGCGAGGCCTTGATGAGCGCGCCCATGGGCTTGATGCCCCGAGCCTTGTCCTCGACGCCGGCCACAAAGTAGCCGTCCGTGTACCACTGGCGCACGAGCGCGGCGGCACCAGCCATCGCCGGCGTGGACATGGAGGTGCCCGCGTTGTTGTGAAAGTCGCACGTGTTCGACTCGCTCGAGACGGAATGGCTGCTGCTGATGAACAGACCCGGCGCCACCACGTCCGGCTTGAGGCGACCGTCGCCGGTGGGGCCCTTGCTGGAGAAGAAGGCCAGCGAGTCGGCGCACTGCGCGCTGGTCGAGTCCTGAAAGCACGGAAAGTTGGCAAACCGGGTGACCTCTTCGTAGCTGCGGTCCGTGTTCTGCGAGGCGCCCACCGTGATCACGTTCTTGGCGACGGCTGGGGCTCCGACGGTGTTGCTGCCGTCGGTCATCCTCGTCCCCGCAGTGTTGACCTGGCCACTGCCAGAGTTGCCGGCCGAGAAGAGCACGGCAAAGTCCTGATTGAGGAAGAGGTACAGGTCCATCGACCTGCTGCCTGCCTCGTAGCGGCCACGGCTGTCGCCCCACGAGTTGGTGTGCAGGAAGGCCGGCCTCCTTGGACGGGCCAACGAGCAGCCGTGCTTCGCTCGGAGGGTTCACTCCGCTGGCGCCCTGGATAGCGGCCGATGTCGAAGAAGGCGATCTTGGCCTCGGGGGCCACGCCCTGCTGCGACACCGCCGTCACAGGAACGGTCGCCTGAGAGCCAAAGAGGACGTCGATCAGGTCGCCCGACGCGTTGGGGTTCTTGGGGCTGCCCGCCACAGTGCCGGCCACGTGTGTGCCGTGGCCGCCGTTGACGCCCTCGGTGCCGTCGGTCCACGCCACGTACTGCACGACCTTGCGATGGCCCTCGTAGTCGTACCTGGTGCCAGCTGCTCCGTTGCGACGCACCCGCATGTTGGCCATGTCTTGGGCGACGTCGTCCTGGAACATGCACTGCGACACCTGCAGACCGCTGTCCGCCACGCCGACGATCTGGCCCTGGCCCTTGATGCCGCGGTTCCACACGACATCTTGTCCGCCAGCGAGGTTTGCCACTCGCTGGCGGCGCCCTCGTACCCGCTCTGCAGCACGGCGGCGGCGTCCTCGTTGTCAGCCTTGAACTCGGACGTGAGGCTCACCCAGGCGACCTCCGGCTGCGCGGCGAGGAACTGCGCCTCGGCCATGCTGTTGGCGGTGATGCGGCCCATCTTGGCGTCAAAGGCCACGGTGGACGGACCGGAGCGGCCGTCGACGGAGGCGCTGGCCCAGGTCTTGGCCATGGTCTCGGCGTCGACGTCCTTGACCAAGTCGACGACGAACGCAGCGCTGTCAGACAGGTCGACGACCTCGGTAAGCCTCGGCAGCGTCAACATCGGCTCCACGGTCATGGCAGTCGTCTGCGGGACCACAAAGCGCACGTGGGACGAGAGCGCGGCGAGGACGGCGCTGGACTGCGTAGCGCTGGGCGTAGAGACGGACGCCCAGGTGCTATCCGAGGCGACGAGCCAGTCCTGCAAAATCATGCCGTCTGGGAGGTTCTGGAACAGCACGTCGAGCGAAACGCCGGGCTTGAGCGCCACCCAGTGCAGGCGCACCGCGCCTGCGCTTGCGATGTCGTTCTCCAGCCGGGTCAACGTCGGGTAGGCGTCGTACCAACGGGTTACGAAACGGGCTCTCACGTTCTGCCCGCCAACACGGATAGTGGTGGTTTGATCGCGCTCGGGGCAGTCCTCCTTGGTGAAGGCGGCCAGCTGGCCCTTGGTGTTGCTGACGCAGCTGCCAAACACAGTGGCCGCGCCGCGCATCTGCCCCAGCGCCCACGACAGGTCCTCCGTTTGGCCCTGCGCCGTGCCGAGGAGGCCGGCGGCGACCAGCAGAGCAGCTTGCGCGTTGGTCATCTTCATCTTGTTGCTCTTTTCTTGTCCTCTGGCGAGTTCTGGCTTTGCTCAGGTCTGCCTGCCTGGGTGTCTCTTGCCGCGTTCTGCGCAACGCAGCGACTAGCAGTGCTTGCTTGCTTGCCCATGCACTTTCCAGCGCCATGCCATACCTAGGGGGGGGGTGTGGCTTTGCGTGCGTCTGGATGTACGCCAGGCGATTGCCAGGCGATTGCCAGGTGCAGCCAGATCTCACACTCCCTCTGAATCTGCGAGCAGACTCCTGCCACATCCTGCGCAACGCAGCCTCCACCACCACGCCCACCAGGCTCCGAAACCAAGCAGTACTTTCCCTGCTGCCCCAGACGAGTTGCCCAGCTCAGCCTCTCGAATGCAATGTGAGCCACCACAAGAACGACGCCATGTTCAACTTGGCCGCCACACACGCGCAATGCCAGCAACACTGCAACAGATGTGTGTCCCCTGATGCTGCTTGAGCTGCCAAACCTTGCGAGGAGGTGGGCATGACGAACGTGTGTGCCTTGGCATGCGCAGCCAGGCAAAGCAAAGAGCCAATCCATGGCGCGTTCTTCTCGAGGAACCCTCGACTGACAGTGGCCAGCTGAAGAACACAGGCGCGTTGCTTCTCATGGCTCATACCGGCGCCAGTACCGGCGCCGGTACGGTTCCAGGTACGAGGCAAGCAAGTAAGCAAGCAAAGAAATCAAAGCCAGCCACCCATTCTCCAACTGGCTTGGGTTCTCTTGCTCCAGCTCCAGCTCCAGCTTTTGGCTGGCTGGCCGGCCAGCTGGCTAGTACGAGGCCGGCGCCTTGTGCTGCGCTTCGGGGCCAGCGTTGAGCGCGCGCTTCTTGGAGCCGCACATCTTCCAGGCCACGACGCCCGCGACGCTGAGCAGGACCACGCCTGCCCCGGCGCCGATGCCGATGATAGCGCCGGTGCTAAGGCCCGCTTCGGGCTCTGGCGAGCGCGCTGGCGAGCGCGTCGGCGACGCCGTCGGCCGCGGCGTGCTGGGCCGCTCGAACGGCCCAGAGACGAGCAGCGCAAAGGGCTGCCTCGCCACGTGCACCTTGGCCGAGATGGTCAGCGTGTACTCGCCAACCTCGAGCTCGGCGGGCGGCACGTCGATCTGCTCCACCGTGTTGAGTCGGTCGGCGCCGCCTCCCCGTTGCCGAGGTACACCTTGCCCGAAGGCGCCGTGATCGCCAGGTCCAGGTCGTTGACCAGCTGGCGCACGCTGGCCACGCTGGCCGGCACGTCGTACCACACGAGCGTGGCGGCAGCAGGTCCGAGGCGTCCAGGACGTCAAAGGTGGCCGTGTAGGTCTCGTTGTCCCGAGCGAAACCATGTTGTCAAGTCGCCGACGATGAAGGGCGCCAAGTAGTCGTCGGCGCTCGAGCCCATGAGATTCTCCAGCATGGGCCGGCCAAAGCCCTCCTGCACGTCCGGCTTGCCGTCCAGCGGGATCTTGCGCGAGGTGCCGGTGGGCGTGTCGACGCTAAAGCCGCCGATGGTCTCGGCGCTGTGCACGAGCGAGGCCTTGATGAGCGCGCCCATGGGCTTGATGCCCCGAGCCTTGTCCTCGACGCCGGCCACAAAGTAGCCGTCCGTGTACCACTGGCGCACGAGCGCGGCGGCGCCGGCCATCGCCGGCGTGGCCATGGACGTGCCCAACGAGTCGAAAAAGTTGCACGAGTCGGGCTCTTCCTGGGCGCCAGTCTGCGAGTTGGTCCCGACGACCGACATGCTGCTGCTGATGAAGAAGCCCGGCGCCACGATATCGGCTTGAGCCCGTCGCCGGTGGGGCCCTTGCTGGAGAAGAAGGCCAGCGAGTCGGCGCACCGCGCGCTGGCCGAGTCCTTGAAGCACGCCACGCCGCCCTCATCGTCAGTCGCGCTATTCTCGCGGAAGCTGCGCTCGGCGTTCTGCGTGGCGCCCACCGTGATCACGTTCTTGGCCAGGGCCGGGAAGCCGATGGTGTTGCCGCCGGCGAAAATCGCTCGCCGGCGGTGCTCACCAAGCCAGAGCCGGCGTTGCCGGCGGCGAACAGCACAGCAAAGTCCTGGTTGCCGAACAAGTATGCGTCGATGGACCGCGTGCTGTACTCGTACTGGCCCAAGTCCCCGCCCCACGAGTTGGTGTGCAGGAAGGCGCCCGCCTCTTTGGACGGCCCCAGCAGGTTCGAGGCCTCGTTAGGCGGCAGCACCGCGGTGGCATCCTCGTCGGGCTCGCCAATATCCAGAAAGGCGAGCTTGGCCTCGGGGGCCACGCCCTGCTGCGACACGGCATCGACGAGCATCGCACCAGTCGGGCCCCTCAGCACGCCTGGCACGCTACTGCTCTTGGGGCTTCCAGCCACGGTGCCGGCCACGTGCGTGCCGTGCCCGCCAAAGACACCCTCAATGCCGTCAGCCCAGGCCACGTACTGCACGACCTTGCGATGGCCCGCGTAGTCGTACTTGATGCGAGCTCCACCGTCACGGCGCCTCCGCATGTTGGCCATGTCTTGGGCGACGTTGTCCTGGAACATGCATTGCGACACCTGCAGACCGCTGTCCGCCACGCCGACGACCTGGCCCTGGCCCTTGATGCCGCGGTTCCACACGGACATCTTGTCCGCCAGCGAGGTTTGCCACTCGCTGGCGGCGCCCTCGTACCCGCTCTGCAACATGGCGGCGGCGTCCTCGTTGCTAAACTTGAGCTTGGCCGCGGGGCTCACCCAGGCCACCTCCGGCTGCGCGGCGAGGAACTGCGCCTCAGAGCGCGTCTTGGCTACCACGCGGTGCTTGTTCTTCGCGTCGAAAGCCACGGTGGAGGGCCCCGCGTGCCCGCCCATCACAGCGCGCGCCCAGCCACTGGCCAGCGCCTCGGCGTCCGAGTCGGCCACCACCTCCGCCACGAAGCCGGCGTTGGTCTGAGAGCCCTCCAACAGCGTGGCCAGCGGCGAGGTGCTCATGAGAGTGGTGAGGGGGACGACGAACCGCGCCTTGCCGGCCAGCGCCGCCAGAACGTTGCTGGAGGTCTCTTTTCTGGGCGTGACAACCATCGCCCAGGTGCTCTCCGAGGCGAGGAGAAAGTCGACGAGCACCATGCCGCCCGGCAGACCAGTGGCCATGTCGTTGAGCGTCACGCCTGCCGCTAGGGCCACCCAGTGCTGCCGCACGGGCCCGGCGGCAGCCACGTCGCTCTCAAAGCTTGCCAGCGTCGGGTAGGCATCGTACCACGTCGTAATGAACCGCGCGCTCACCTCGCGGCCGAAATCCACGACAAACACCTCGTCGCGCTCGGGGCATTCGGCCTGCGAGAAGGCGGCCAGATGCCCGCGAAAGTTGTCCACGCAGCTGCCGAACACCACGTTCGCGCCGCGCAGTTGCCCCAGCGCCCACTCCGCGTCAGCTTGCCCGTGCGCCGAGCCGAGCACCAGGCCTGCCACGGCCGCGACCAAAACAACCTTATCCATCCTCCTCCGCCCGTCTGCTCGCCAGCAGCAGCAGCGCCACTCGTGCGCGGCTCTCCTCCTTCTGCGTGCACTGGCCGCGGCATGCATTGGGCCAAGTGTCCTGGCTCTTTTTCGCCGCCAGCAGCCGCACAAGCAAGCAAGCAAGCAGGCAGGCAAGCAGGCAGGCAGGCAGGCAGGTCATCAAGCTGCGTGGTACCGTACTGCCGGCAGTGATCCGGGTCTTGGTCATGTCACATTGTCAATCGAGGCCTCGCTCTCGCTGTCGGTCGGTCGAAGCTCGCGCTGCTGGATCGGCACGTGCCGGCGCTTCTCGTGGGTACCGCGGTACAAGCGGTACCGGGATGTGCGCTAGGGCCGCTCGTGCTCGCGGCGCTTGCGGCGGCGTCTGCGCTTCTCCTTGCGCTCGCGCCTGCGCGCGGCCTTGGCCACGGCGGCGTCTTGCTCTTCTAGCTGTCTGATTTCCGCGAAGAACATGGAGTCGTCCACGTCCTCCTTCTCCTCGCAGTCGTCGTCGTCGTCGTCGTCGTCGTCGGCGCTGGACACGGCGGAGTCGTCGTGCTCGCTGTCGACCTCGCGCGGCGCGCCGAATACCCAGCGGGGCGGCATCACCTCGAGCTCGCGCCGCTGCGCTGGCTCGCTCGTTGCAGGGCTTTGCTGCTGCGGCTGCGGCTGCTGCGGCCGCTGCTGCTTCTGCTGCGTTGGCGAGGGCGTAGTCTTGGTTTGCGGCGACGTTGGCTGCTGCTGCTGCTGCGGCGGCGGCGGCGGCAATGGGTCATGTCGAGATTGAGACGGTCGATCCGCGTTGTCGACTGCGCCTTTGCGACGCGCCGCCGCGCGGCTCGCAGACGCCCGACGGCTCCGGGCCACCACGAAGAGCACGGCTCCGAGCAGCGCGAAGACCGTCACCGCGCGAGCACTGCCGGCACTTCCAGCGGCTTTACCCCGTCCCCCGCTTCGCCAGGCACCCCACCGGGCGCGCCCACCTCGCCGCTGTCGCCGCCACCCACCACGGGCACCGTCGGGGCGGAGGGCGGCGGCGCGGCTAGCTGCCCAGGCGTGAGCTCTCCCACGACGAGCGCGAACGGCTGCGGCAAGCCGCTGGCCAACCTCGCCGCCGAGACGCGTACCGTGTACTCGCCGAGCGGCGCCTCGGCGAGGTCGATACGCTCGACCGTGTTGACCGCGTCCCCAGCTTGCAGCAGCTCCCCGGTTGGCGTTAGCACGCTGAGATCCAGGTCGTTAAGCAGCTGCCGCACGCTGGCCACGCTGGCCGGCGGGTCGTACCACGCCAAGACCACTCGCAGCCCTCCCTTGGCGTCGGTGGCGTTCCATTTGACCTCTTGCACCTCGCCTGCGCTCGCCAGCGTGGGCATATCGGCCATATCGCCCCACGCCACAGCCTGCCGCACCCCCGCGGGCCTGAGAATGGCGTCCAGCTGCGGCCGGCCAAAGCCCGCGGCCTCGCCCTGCCGCGCCGGCGCCGCGCTAAAGACCAGCGCGGCCTTAACCAGCGCGCCCATCGGCGCAAACCCGTTCGCCGGGTCGGCCTCGCCGCGCAGGTGCCACCCGAGGCGGAACCACTGCCGCACCAGCGCCGCCGCGCCGGAGAGCACCGCCGTGGACGCCGAGGTGCCGCCCAGAAAGCCCTGCGCGCAGCTCGGGCCGCCCTCCTGCTCGGCAGAGGCTGCCGAGAAGGCCGCCAGCACCGGCCAGCCCTGGCGCGACGAGGTCCGGTTTGACGCGGCCGTCAGGGGCGCTCGCGGTCAAAGGTGAGCACGGGGCGAGTGCGTCGAGGTCGGCCGCCGCCGCTCCATCGAGGTCGCGTTGCAGTAGGCGGAGGCCGCGTGCAGCGGGGCGCCGCAGGCGGCCGTGGTGGCCGCAACGGCGATGACGTTCTTGGCGGTGGCAGGGAAGGCCGTGCCCTGCCTCGACCCTGCCGCAAAGAGCGCCACTTGGCCCTGGTTGGCGAACAAAAAGGCGTCCACGCCGCGGGATGTCGACTCGTACGCAGAGGCCAAACCGCCCCACGCGCCGCAGTGCACCGTCGCGCCCGCGGCCACGGCCGGCGCGAGCAGCTCGCTCACGCCGCTCGGCAGCGCCAGCGGCGTGTCGTTGCCGCTGCCCGCGCGCATGTCGGTGAAGGCGACGCGCCGCGTACGCCACGCCCTTGCCGGCTTGAGGCTGCCCGCTGTCGCCGCAAATCGTCGCCGCGACGTGCGTGCCGTGGCCGCCAGCTGCAGCCTCGAGGCCGTCCCCCGCCGCGTTGTACAGCACCACCTTGCGGTGCTCCGGCGCCGCGTAAACCTGCCCAGGCTGCCGCAAGCCTTCTGCGACCGCGCTCGGCCCGAGAGGCGCGTCTGCGTCCTTCGCGTCGCGCAGCTGGCAGTGCGACAGGTCCAGCCCCGTGTCCGCCACG
Organism: Thraustochytrium striatum; assembly: GCA_022244645.1. NCBI lineage: Eukaryota > Bigyra > Thraustochytrida > Thraustochytriidae > Thraustochytrium > Thraustochytrium striatum. The sequence goes on along the minus strand of JACDIV010000095.1, from coordinate 142,598 downwards.
CCGACGATCTCGCCCGCGCCTGTGAGTCCTCTCGCCCAGAGACCGCCCACCGGCGAGGGCGAGGCCGCCGCCGCCGCCGCGCCGTGGAAAAGCGCAGTTGCGGCCGCCTCGGCCAGCGGCCGCAGCGGCGCCGCGGCCACGGCTGCGCGAGCTGCGGCGGCAGCGGCAAGCCTTGCTCTGGCACCGCAAACTGCCCGCCGCCGCGGCGGCTCGTGGCCAGCGCCGCGGCCGGCACCAGCGCCCAGACGCTGGCGGGCGCCGCCAGCACGGCTTCGCGCGACTCGGGCAGCGCGCTGCCGTCCGGGAAGGCCACCCACCAGCGGAGGGCGGCCGGCGAGGCCTCCACTGCGCTGGCGACAATGGCCTCCAAGGCAGCTGTGGACGGCGCGGCGTCGTGCCACTCGCTGCCGGCCACTTGCTCGCACTCTGTCGCGTTGCCAGCTTGCACGAGGCCGAGCGATGCATGTGCGCAGCTGCCAAAGGCCAGGTGCGAGCCGCGAAGCTCGTCGAGTGCCCAGCTGGCGTTGCGAGGCCACTCGTCGCCAGGTTGGCCTTGTCCAAAGGTGGCGAGCAAGAGCAGCGAGAGCAGCAGCAGCTGCTGCTGCGTGCGGTGCAGCGGGGGCAGCATGGCCGAGGGGCTGATTACGACTTTGCGGGACTTTGCGAGGCCGCCGGCGTCGTCGCCTGGCTGTCCTGGCCACGTGCTTGGCTCTTGCCATGGGACGGGCAGGCCAGGTTTCGGGACGACAGAAGGGCGTGAGTGTGGTTCGCGATCACTGCTCTCGGCCGATCGGTCCCTCTGTGTGTGTGTGTGTGACTGTGAGTTGAAACCTCGCCTGATGCTGCTGCTGCTGCTGCTGCTGCTGCTGCTGCTGCTGATTGCTGCTGCTGATTGCTGCTGCTGATTGCTGCTGCTCTTGGTTGGGGCTCCCCGGCCAAGACTCGCCCCGAGCTTGCGACCGAATCTCTTAGTGTAGAAAATTAATTAAATTACATTTTAATTAATTAAAAGTTAATTAAAAAAGAAATATGATACGACGTGAACGCAAACTGCGTGTTGCAACATCGGCAGAGCAGCGAGCGAGACAACAACCAACTTCGCGTACTCCTGCATAGCGTCCCAGGGTCTTCCGAGTCCGCGTGGTGGCTGATGAGCACGCTGAGGTCGAAGCACATGCAGAGCGCAGCTTTGGGGTCCAAACGTGGACGTTGCTCACTCTGGGCACGTTAGCGTAGGGTCAGCTAGCGGAAACGGAAAAGACCTACCACAACCAACGCGACCTCGTCCAATCCCAACGGTCATGGACGGGTCATGTGGAGGGGCCGACGACAAGGCGGATGGCGACGCTCGCAGCAGCTGATCTTGGTCGGCCTTGGGCTTGGAATCGATCGAGCGGCCAAGCGAAACCAAAGCGCCCGCTCCTCGCAGCCCAGGAAGCGGTGGGGACCAGCCTTTGTCGCCGGTGGCAGCCCGTGCATCCTGCGACGGCCGCTCCCGAAAAGGAAGATAAAACAAAAAACACAGGGGTTGTCATCTCTAGACGTACGAGTCGGAGCTGCTCGGCGAATCGGACCAGATCATGGCCGAGTTGTCGTTCTTCTTGCCGCGGCCAAAGCGGCGCGCTGTGGGCGGCAGCGGCGTGCTGCTCCAGCCGCCGGCCCCCTCCGGCTGGTTGTAGCTGCTCGAGGTGGGGTTGTTGGTGGCAAAGCCGACCTTGGAGCCATTGGAATTATTGGTCGTGTCGTGCTCGGTGGTGAGGTCCTTGATGATGTTTGCCCATCCCCGTGTCATTGATGCGGCCCTGCATGTAGAGCCACTTGGAGATGAAGATCCAGGCTAGCGTGGGCAACACCACGAGGGCCACCATCATGCCCTGCACAAAGATGCGCGGCGCCGGGTCCTCGCGCACCATGAAAAACACGGGCAGCGCGACGCTCTGGATCTGCAGCGTCGTAATGATGGCGTTGGCCGAGGGCTGGTGCTCCGAGAAAGCCGAGCTGAGACCGCGGTTCATCCAGCACACGTACGAGCCAGCCAGGAGCAGCAGGAGGTGGTAGCCGTAGATGATGTACAGGTAGGGCGGCTCGGAGGCCGTGCCCGTAGTGCAAACGCCGACAGCCTCGAGAGGCTTGCCGTACTCGTCGCGCGCACCGTAACAATGTTGTCAAAGCGCACGCGCGAGGAGCTAACTTCCCAGGCGAGCAGCACGATCATGTCAAAGAGGCAGGCCAGCACGACGGCGCCCATGAGCTGCTTGCTGCTGATGAGGCCGGCGTTGCGGCGCATCTTGGCGCTCATGCGCATGATGCGCGAGATGCGGTACAGGCGCAGGAAGAGCGGCGCGAAGGTGAGCTCAAAGCCGATGGCCATGAGCCACAGGTGCGCGCGGCAGGCAAAGTTGGCAAACATGGGCCCGAAAACGGTGTCTTCCACGTTGAGGAAGAGCACGCTGGCGCCCTGCAGCACGGTGCCCAGGATGACGAGCAGCAGGAACGGCACCTGCGAGACGCGCACGACGGGGTGCTGCCGGTTAGCGTAGGTCCACACGAGGCACGCAAAGCTGGCGCTGAGGCAGAGCGCCGCGAGAACAAAGTTGAGCATGCGCACGGTGGTCGGCGGCACAACCTCCACCTCGGGCGGCACGGTATCGCTCGGCACGACGCTGCTGCCGCCGGTAAAGGTGGCTTGCTGCGGGTCGGCGACCACGATGAGCTCCGGCGCCGTCGCCTCGTCGCCCTGCTGCTCTGCGACCTTGAGGTTGAACGTGGTGAACGCGTCGCTCGCCGGCGAGCGGTCGCCCGTGATCACGTCCAGCTGTACCCGTCCCGAGCGGCCCACAAAGGCGGCCTTCTCGCCGCGGGCGTTCTCGCGCAAGTCCTGCACGAAGGCCGTCTGAACAAGCGGCTCGTTGCTGGGCGCCGCCGCGCACGCGCCGCGCGCCATGGCGGCCACGGCGTCGTAGGCGAGGTCGGCGTCGGACGCGGACCGCGTCACCGCCAGCGACCCGTCGAGCGCCGCGATAATCTCAGGGCCGAGTGACCGCGCGCACTTGACGCCGTCCCAAAAGGAAAGATCCAGGCCGAGCCGGCCGCCAGCATGCCCTCGTCCAGCGCCGCCTGCAGCAGCGGCCGCAGCATGGGCTCGCCGCAGCCCAGGGCCACCACGTGTGCGTTCAGCTTGCGCGCCTTGGCCGCCGCGATGGCGGCCTCGGCCAGCGCGGGGCTCTCGTCCGCGAGCACGTGCTGCAGGGTGGTCACGCTGGCGTCGTCGCTGGCGTTGTCGTCGTCGTCGTCGACGTCGCGGCAGACGCGCGAGTGGGCCTCGAGCAGGTCGAGGCCCTCGCGCCGCGTAGCGCAAAGACGTTGACGAAGCGGAAGCCCGCGCGGCGGTGAAAGCCGCAGAGGGCCGCGGCGTGCTGCTCGGCGCTGGGGACTACGCGCAGCAGCGCGGGCGCCATATCCGCGGCGCGAAAGCGGTTGCCGCCGTGCAGCGGCGAGAAGGCCACGCTGGCGCCCAGCACGATGCCCACGGCCTCGGCCGCAGCAAAGTCGAGCGGCCCGAGCACTGCGTCGAGCCGCTTGCCCACGGCGCGCCTCTAGCACGGCGGCCACGACGAGGGCCGTGGCGTCTGGCTGCGACTCGTCCACCTGCGCGCGGTTCGCCACCACCTCCGTGGCCGAGAGCACGAGGTCCTCCTCCGCAGGCTGTGGCCACTCGAGCTTGAGCTGCTTGTCGCACGCCGCCAACGAGGCGAAGGGCGTGCCGGGCTCGCGGTTGTTGAAGTCCTCCGCGGCCTCAGCAGCGGCCTTGCCGGCGGGCGAGTCGCGGTCCAGCAGCGTCATGACGCGCAGCGTGGAGCCCACGTCGCAGCGGCAGGCGTTGCTGCCCACAAAGGAGGCCGGCACGACGCAAACCTGCGCCGCCTGGCAGCCCTCGGGCGTTCCGGGGCACAGCTCGCAGCAGCGGTGGCGCGCGTCCTCGCTCTGGTAGGCGCCGGCGGGGCACACGGCGCTGGAGCGTGGCAGCTGCGGCAGGCCGCTCACGTCGGCGGCGGCGGGCGGCCCCAGCGCGCGCAGGTCCAGCGTGCTGGCGTCGGCCAGGTCCACGACGTGGACTTGCAGGCCCTGGGAGCCCACGCGGCGGCGGCCGTTGGAGCCCTGCTCGAGCGCGATGTCGCCGGTGAGGCCCGCCACCGTAAAGTCGTACGTGTTGGAGGCGTTGGCCCAGAAGGCGCGCGTGGCCTTGTAAAAGCCCGGAACCTTGGCGTCGGGAAAGATGTCGCAGGTCATGTGGCCGAGCAGCTGCACGGCATCGTACAGGTGCGCGCCCAGCGTGCGCACGTACTGCGAGCGCAGCGGGTCGACGGTGTTGTACAGCTCGGCGTAGGACTTTGTGAACTCGGGCATGAGCTCCGAGTAGTAGCTGAGGTCGGTGGTGCCCCAGTGCCGCGCCACCACGCTGCGGAAGCGGTCCTCGTCGATCTCGCGCTGGTCGAGCACCAGCGCGCCCTGCAGCGCCTGCAGCGCCGCCGGGCTCGCAAGCCGCTCGGCCACGTGCACGATGGTGCGGTCGAGGAAGATCCACTGCGAGGCCGTGGCCGCGGGGCCGAGGCGTCCCGCCTGCTCGGCCTGGTCGATCACGTGCGCGAGTCGCTCGGCGCCCTTGCCTGGCCCAGGGCCACAAAGACGGAGGCGCGCGAGTCCGCCAGGCGGCCGCGGAAGGCCGCCATGGTGGCGTTGTCCGCGTCCGCCGGCGGGTAAGGCAGAGCCTGAAAGTAGACGCCGCGGCCGCAGTTGGACAGCGCGTCCAGCTGCGAGCGGTCGTCCTCCGAAGGCTTTTCGGGGACGAGCACGGCGGCGGCGCGCTGGCCGAGGCGCGGCAGCAGCTCGCAGAGGCCCGACGCGAGGTCGGAGGAGGAACGCGAGACCTGGTGCACGCGACGGAAGACCGGGTCGTCCCATAGCTCGTCGCCGCTTGCCGTGGCCGCGATCACCGGCAGCCCGTACGCGTTGGAGGGGCCCGACATGCTGTAGAGCAGGTCCATGGAGCGCAGCGTGACCAGGGCCACGTTGTACGTCGACGCCATGTTGAAGAAGGAGCCCTGCGACAGGTCTCCGAGGTCGTCGCGGTACACGTGGTTGAGCCGCAGGCTGGCGCCGCAGCTCGAGTTGCGCGTGTTGAAGTCCTCGAGCCCAAAGAGGCCCATCATGACGATCGCCTGCAGCTCCTCGGACGGCACGCCGGCGTCCAAGTCCATCAGGCCTGTGGTGAGGCTAAAGTCCAGCACGCCGTGGCTAGGCTTGCACATGTTGTTGCCGTCCTCCAGCTGCATGCAGTGCTCGCCAGGAAAGCCTTTGCAGTTGGCGCCCGAGGCACGGCAGGCTTCGTAGAACTGGTTGCTGGCGTCAAAGTCGCCGGACTGGGCCAAGCACTTGCACTGCAGCGTGTTCTCGCTGTAAAAGCAGCTGTTGAACTCGCTGCTGCACACGGGCGGGGGGTTCTCGGGCGTTGGCGGCAGCGAGTCGTAGTTGTAGAACCACCAGCTGGGCACCTGCGTCCACGAGTTGCCGTACCACATCCAGTCGCACAGCTGCTCGCAGCAGTGGGCGGGTAGCTCCCAAAAGTAAAACTTGTCGGGCACCTGGCACTCGGACAGCGCTTGCGCCGAGGCCTGCGTGGCGCCGCCGAGGAGTGTCGCGACGAGCGCGACGCCGAGCATCATGGCCTTGCTCTTGCTGTTCATGTTGAGCTGTCCCTGCATGGTGCGAAAAGGGGTTTTGCTCGTTTGGTTGCACCGGGACGGGAGAGCCTGCGCTTTCTCTCTCTCTTGCTTTCTTTGTCCGGAAAGGCAGCAGCCACCCTCGCCGCTGGCTCTCATTCCAGCCGTGGATCGCTGCGTGCGCGCGAGCGTCGGAATTCACGAGAACAGCGCAAAGTGGCCTCTCTCTTCGTGCATCGATCATCAATCTAAAAAGCGCCTCCCTCTTCCAAACCCTCCCTCCCTCTCTCGCGTGAACTTGTGTCTCAGGTCCCAACTAGTGCGCCAGGTCTAATTCCAACCGAGCAGCCCCCGCGCATTCACGCAGCATGCTGATTGGCGCAGACTTGACGATACGCGGGAGGACATCTACCTGTGGAACAGGCGCTCCGCATACCTGTTTGGTTTGAACGCGAGGGACCATGGGACAGGACGCACACACCTCCTGAGACCGTGCGAGGCAAGAGCGCGAGCAGGCTGCGAGCTGATCCCACGCGTCGCTCGGGAACTCATGGTTCGCTCTCTGGATTCAGTTGCCGTGAGCCAACGCAATCGTCGGACCTCCCGGCTTGCAGCCTCTGCGGTCCCAGACAAAGGTCGACAGACGCGGACGGCGGCCACGCTGCTGGCAGCCTTGGGCGCGTGCCGGTTGGCCACTGCCTTGAACGTCCTCGAACGCGTTCCAAGCACGCAACGGAGAGGCAGCCAGCCCAAGCCCGAGAAAGCAAAAAAAAAAAAAAAAAAGTATCCACGGTGGTACTCGAAACCACAACCTCCTGATCGGCTGCGTTCGGGAGTTACTGAAAACTCTAGAACTTCGTAGTCAGACGCGCTATCCAATTGCGCCACGCGGACTTGAGAAGGAGGAACACTGTGATCCTTTTCTACTCTTAGGTCGTCCAAAGAGGGCGAAAAGAGCTGGGCCAACAATGCTCCTGCCGTCGGAGTTCACCGGGAATGCAAAAGAGCGGCACGCAGCGCAGGACCCTGCTCATTGCAGGATTGCTCTTTGTTGTGACTCTCGTGAAAGGCTCTTGTGAGGCGATGTGAGCAGAAAAAAAGGCAAAAACAAAAGAAACGTACTCGAGATGGGGATCGAACCCATGACCTTGGAGTTATTAGCTCCACGCTCTAACCAGCTGAGCTACACAAGCTCCGTTTCATGTCAGAATGAGAAAACGCTACGTTTATAAAGGCACAGATCTAGCTTGTTTGTTTCTCTTTTGGCAAACAGTCGAATTTGAACGAGGAGGCTCTTGCTTTGCTCGACTGAGATCGCTTTGTGTGCGTGAAGGAGATCGTTGCCAAGAGCGTCGCTGTCCCGGCAAGCGCCGTTCTGAGCGGCCTAGGTCCCACTTACTCACTCGCGTTTTTCATCCTTTTAACTCTATCCCTATTTCTTTCGCCTTGCTATTTCACGTACAATATTGTACTTACGATTCCGATCGGTGCAGCTAGGGTTGATTCACGTACAAATTTGTACGTGAAACGGTGATCTTGAACAGGTCAGAGAAAGCGCCCCGCGCCATGGTCAGGTCAGATCTAACCTTCGGAACGCATGCAGGGCTGCCGAAAGATAGTGGCAAGCCCCTGCGTTGAGCGTTTGAACGCGCGCGCGGTCTTGGGCGACGTTGCCGGGGCCGAGGCGGTGGTCACATCACAGGGGAACCAAGCAGGCGTATATCCGTTGAGGACGGTCTGCCAGCAGTAGCGCTCCTCCTGCGCGTGCTACCGTACGCTATGGTGACGGTAGAGCTCGACTACACGGAGATCATGAGCAAGCGCCCGCGCCACCTGGAGCAACAGAGGGTCTTCTTCAACACTGCCCGCAAGGGGTTGTGGGTGCGCCGCACTGGGCAGCACATTGTGCGCCAGAAGCAGGTTTTCGACAAGGATGGCAACGCAAAAAGACCGCTGCGGGCGGGCCCGTGCTCGAGCGGGGCGTGTGCTGCATGTGTGGCAGGCGTCCGACCACCTCCTGCTCGCGGTGCCTCGTGACGCTGTGCAGCATGGGGCAAAGTGACTGTTTCGCCAAGTGGCATGCACTGCCGCGAGTTCCAATGAGCGACAACTAATTGCAAGAGGTCCTTTACCCTTCCCTCTTCCCCGACTTGATTGACTTGACCTTGCCCGCCGCGCCCTTCGAGGCCGCGACGCCTTCGCGGCCTGCAAGCCGCGGAACCTGGCGTGTCGGGTCTTGGCGTAGCTCTGCGCGTACCGCGCCGCCATCCATCTTAAAAATGATGAAAGAATGGAAGAAAAGAACCAGTAGGCCTTCTGCAGGCAAGATCTGAACGGACATTTCGGTTAGATTCGGTCAGATCCAGATCACGTTCGAGTTCGATCGTTTTCCTTTTCTCGTCTATCAAATAGCAGAGTGACCAACATTTGAAGTACAATATTGTACTTCAAATAGTTTATACGGGGAAGCAGGGCCTATATCTCAAGGTGTGTCAAGTACAATATTGTACTTAGTGAAAGAAATTGGGCTATTGTTGTACATACATTCTGCGCACTTTTTTGCTTCTAGCGATACAGCGTTTTTAAAATGTTTTTAATTAAACTAAACTATAATATAATGTACTGCATAATGTACTGTGTTTTATATGAAGTAATTTATTGACGTTTAAAAAATATTTGTACAAAAAGTGTATTCCCCTTGGATTGTGTTTTTTGTGCGCCAAAATATGTGATTCGATCCAGTATAGTTGATAGTCCTATCGCGCTCTTGCAAGTGCTTTGCGCGCTGGCGGCTCAGCCTAGCTAGTGGCCAGCTTGTGCTTCTTGTAAACCTTGAGCATGGTCTGATCGACAGTGACCGCCGCCAGCGCAGGACGTGTCCGGGCCAGGGCCGACTTACCCTTGGCAAGCAAGACCTATGGACTGGCCTCGGCGTTGTTAGCGTTACGAGGCGGTGGTGGTAAGCAAGCAACAACCGACGCTGCAGTCCTAGCCCGAACCGAGTCGGATCGAACCAGCGGCAAGAACGACGTCGCGCGGCTGCGACGGTGACACGTTGCTCGGTGCCAAAGCTTCTGCTGGAGTCGGCCTCTTCATCCGAATCATGACGTGGTAGGGCTCCTTGTCATGCGTCCCGGGGACAATTCGGGTGCGCGCCTCGGAACTCTTTCCGCCCACAAGGTAGGCGCGTGGCCATGGCCAGCTTGCTTCCTTCCATCTCTCCATCGACCTCTCGGCCGTCTCGCTTCGTGCCGGGGGTGGTGGGCCTGGATGGCGACGACAGGCGTCGGACTTGGGGTGCGAGCGGAGGTCGCATACGTACGTCGCTCTTCCCGTGACTGGCGAGGCGGGCGCGGAAAGCGACGCCGCGTGCTTGAAACGTTTGGGTGCAACCAGAAAGAAGCCAACTGCTTGCTGGGAGAGGACAGGCCCAAGTTGAAAGGCAAAGAAAGGCAGAGCAGGCAGCAGGCAGCAGGCAGACGGCAGCAGGCAGACGGCAGACGGCAGCAGGCAGACGGCAGACGGCACAAAGGTGCAGGGGAGGAGGGAAGAAAAGAAGAAACGCCTGCAAGCTGGCGAGACCGTGGACAAGATCTGCATCCGTCGAGCCAAGGCCCACTTTTGGAACGCACTTGCGTACGCACTGGAAGAGGAGGGAAAGGGCAGGCAGTTGGTTGCACGCGGTCAACAAATTGTCGCAGACGGCAAACCCACAACACATCCCGAGCAAGAGCAACCACCATCACCACCACCACCACAACTACTACTAGCAAGATGGCCAATGAGACGACGCGGCCGCGCGGCAAGCTGGTCTGGTCGGACGAGTTCGAGGGCACCGAGATCGACGACACCAAATGGGGCTACGACCTGCTGCCCAAGGGGACCTTCAACAGGGAGCTGCAGGACTACACCGACGAGCGCAAGAACTCGTGGGTGCAGGACGGCCTCCTCTACATCGAGGCCATCCAGGAGGGCGAGGGCGAGTACACCTCGGCGCGCATGGTGACCCGCAACAAGGGCGACTGGCTATACGGCCAGGTCGAGGTGCGCGCCAAGATCCCCATCTTGAGGGCGCCTGGCCGGCCATCTGGATGCTGCCCACGGACAGCGTGTACGGCGCATGGCCCAAAAGCGGCGAGATCGACATCATGGAGCACGTCACCTGCGATCCGGACGAGCTGTTCGCGACCGTGCACACGGAGGCGTACAACCACGTGATCGGCACCCAGGTGGGCGTCAAGATCCTGCCGGGCGAGGAGACCATGCACAACGACTTTCACGTGTACAAGATGCGCTGGGGCCCCGACCTGGTCGAGGTGGGCTACGACGACCAGTGGTACTTTGCCTTCCCCAAGGTGGAAAACGCCGACTCCAAGACCTGGCCCTTCACGCACCGCTTCCACCTGCTGCTCAACATCGCCGTGGCCGGCGACTGGGGCGGCTACTGCCTCAACGGCACGGAGCCCACGCTGCCGCCGCGCGGGTCGCAAGCCAACCAGATGATCGTCGACTGGGTGCGCGTCTACGACGGCGAGTTCGAGGTGCCCGAGCAGTGCACCGTCGAGGGCCTCAACCCGTTCATCACGGTCGGCTCGGAGCCCTACGTGCAGTGCTGCCCTGGCCTCGAGCCGTGCGTGGGCCCTTGGGATGGCGACAACGTCTTCACCTACAAGTGCTTCTCGGAGGCGGACTGCAAGGCCCCGGCGGTCTTTGGCTTTGAGGCCCTGGACTCGAGCATCCTGCAGACCAAGGTGGCAGGGCTTGAGGCGGAGATTAGCGACCTCAACGCCGAGCTCGAGGGTCTGCAGGGCCAGCCGGACGCGGCGCTGTGGGCGTGCTGGCGGCCCTGGGCGGCGCGATCTTTGCTGCCGCCGCCACCGTTGCGTTCATGCGTTCGCGCCGCGCCGAGGCGGCCTCGGTGGGCTCTGTTGTCTCGGGAGACGCCAAGCCGTGAGTCGGCTTCTATCGTAAACGCCGCCGCCGTTTGTTGTTGCCTGTCGCCGTTGCTTGCCGTCCAGCTACTGCGTGCGTGTGGTGGTGGGAGTGGGCTGCCAGTGCGTTCCGTGCCGCTGGATGGACTCGGCCATGCCATGCCTCGCCTTGCCGCTGCAACCAAGACCCCTTTCGACCGCACGCGCGCGCGGGGGCGAAGAGCACCGCGCGCGCAGGCGAGGGGGGGGGGAATAGCGCAAGGGTGCGTCTCGGGACAAGCAGCATACGTACCACTGCGAACGCTGTCGTGGCAGCCTTGTGCTCTAGGGGAGAATCAGGTAAAGGTACTGACTGTACCAACAGCGCCGACGCGAAAGAACGCGCAGGCAATCGTCGGCTCGTGCCTTCAGACCTTGTCTGCTCCATTCGACGTGTCTGCCAGAGTGCTCCGTGGACTGCTCGTGTTCTCTCGCGACTCGGGACAAGTCCCTGCCTCTAGACTATCACTGTCGCATGCGCCGTGCAGTGTAAGGGAGCACAGCACGTGCACAGCGGTCGCTGGGAACACAGTCCGGGGCAAGTGAATCACACAGCCTGCACATCAGCACAACAAGCAGCAGCAGCAGCAGCAGCAGCAGCAGCGGCGGCAGCTGAGACCACCAGCGACTGTCGTGAATTTTGCGCGAGCCGTGCAGACACCCAACGCAAGACCTCGTAGCAAGAAGACCATGAGCGACCCGCGCGGCAAGCTGGTCTGGTCGGATGAGTTCGAGGGCACGGAGATCGACGCCACCAAGTGGGACTACGACCTGCTGCCCAAGGGGACCTTCAACAACGAGCTCCAGACCTACACCAACGAGCGCAAGAACTCGTGGGTGCAGGACGGCCTCCTCTACATCGAGGCCGTCAAAGAGGAGGGCGAGGCGAGCTTTACTTCAGCGCGCATGGTGACGCGCAACAAGGGCGACTGGCTGTACGGCCAGGTAGAGGTGCGCGCCAAGATCCCCATCTTTGAGGGCGCCTGGCCGGCCATCTGGATGCTGCCCACGGACAACGCCTACGGCGCCTGGCCCAACAGCGGCGAGATCGACATCATGGAGCACGTCACCTGCGACCCAGACGAGCTCTATGCGACCGTGCACACGCAGCGGTACAACCACATGACCGGCTCGCAGGTGGGCGTCAAGATCCTGCCGGGCGAGGAGACCATGCACAACGACTTTCACGTGTACAAGATGCGCTGGGGCCCCGACATCATCGAGGTGGGCTACGACGACCAGTGGTACTTTTCTTACCCGCGCGTGGAGAACGCCGGCTCGGACGTGTGGCCTTTCAAGCACCGCTTCCACCTGCTGCTCAACATCGCCGTGGCGGCGACTGGGGCGGCTACTGCCTCGACGGCAAGGCGCCCACGCTGCCGCCGCGCGGGTCGGCCGCCAACCAGATGATCGTCGACTGGGTGCGCGTCTACCAGGGCGGCTCGTTCACGCCCACGCCGCCGTCGCCGTCCCGCCGACGCCCGACTGCGGCGGCACGCCGGCGCCGACGCCGGGCCGCGCGCGTGCACGGGGCAAGACCCGTACAACGACGTGGACGGTGAGCGGCCCTTCGTGCCTTGCTGCGGCTCCACTGTGCCCTGTGTCAACCAGTGGGAAGCGGATCGCGACTGGTTCTACAAGTGCGTCGCGTGCGCCGACTGCGTGCCGCCGGCCGTCGTGGGGCCCTCGGCGCAAGACCAGGCGCAGCTGTTCCAGCGTCTGGCCATGACACAGAGCGCCAACACCGCGCCATTCGGCCACCGTTCTCGCCGGCCACGACCGCCTCGGTCGGCGGTGGATCTGCCGCAGCCGGTCCCTCCGCGCCGGTGGTGGCAACATTGGCGGCCGTCGCTGGCGCCTTGGTGGCCTTCGCGGCCATGTCTGTCGTCGGCCGCACGGGTCGCGCCCCGTCGCCGCAGCCATCAGCGCGGCAGCCGCCGTTCGCGGCGTTTCTTTTGGCGGCGCAACGCCAGCGATGACGTGCCGCCCGAGTCGGTGGTGGTGGAGCGCCACAGCAGCAATCGACGACAAGGACCTCTAAGCTATCGCGATCGCCTCTTGCTCGATCTTGGTCAACAACCTGAAAGAGCTGCTGCTGGCGTTGCGCTCGCGATCCTGGCGCAATCCGTGACCTCGCTCTCTGCTCCCCCCTTTGCGTTTCGCCAGTCCACATGTCGCCTGGCACCTTGCGATCGAGCGGCGGCGTACGTACGCGCTTGAATAGGGCCAAGCAGACCGGATCGTTCATGGTGGCAAGCCGGTCCAAGTGCCTGCAAGCAACGAACGATCGCTCGAAAGGTGGCCAGAGGCGCCGCCGCGCATCAGGACAGATGCGGGCAAGGCGGGCTTTTGAGCCGACCAGCTGCAGGGCATTGCGTGCGCGCGTCGCTCTGCCAACCGGCCCCAGAGAGGAGAGAGAGAGAGAGAGGAGGGTGGCACACCGTGAGCTGCACAAGCTGAGGACCGGAGGTGGTGTCCCAAGATGGAGAAAATCACCCGTGCGCTGCGCGCGTGGCCCGTAACCGGTGCGGATCTTGCCACCAATGACACCCACTAACCGTCTTGAAGCCCTGGGCTTGTGGTCGAGCAGCTCTGTCCTAAAAGTGGCCTGCCGCCGAGAGCAAGGACAACAGCAGAGCCCCAACACCAAGCCACCAGCAGCACAGCACAGCACAGCACAGCGCGCCACGCCGAAAACGATGAGCGACCCGCGCGGCGACCTCGTCTGGTCGGACGAGTTCGAGGGCACGGAGATCGACGCCACCAAGTGGGACTACGACCTGCTGCCCAAGGGGACCTTCAACAGGGAGCTCAGACCTACACCAACGAGCGCAGAACTCGTGGGTGCAGGACGGCCTCCTCTACATCGAGGCCGTCCAAGAAGAGGGCGAAGGCGAGTACACCTCGGCGCGCATGGTGACCCGCAACAAGGGCGACTGGCTGTACGGTCAGGTCGAGGTGCGCGCCAAGATCCCCATCTTCGAGGGCGCCTGGCCGGCCATCTGGATGCTGCCCACGGACAACACCTACGGCGGCTGGCCCAACAGCGGCGAGATCGACATCATGGAGCACGTCACCTGCGACCCGGACGAGCTCCATGCCACCGTGCACACGCAGCGGTACAAATCACATGACCGGCTCGCAGGTGGGCGTCAAGATCCTGCCGGGCGAGGAGACCATGCACAACGACTTTCACGTGTACAAGATGCGCTGGGGCCCCGACATCATCGAGGTGGGCTACGACGACCAGTGGTACTTTTCTTACCCGCGCGTGGAGAACGCCGGCTCGGACGTGTGGCCTTTCAAGCACCGCTTCCACCTGCTGCTCAACATTGCCGTGGCCGGCGACTGGGGCGGCTACTGCCTCGACGGCAAGGCGCCCACGCTGCCGCCGCGCGGGTCGGCCGCCAACCAGATGATCGTCGACTGGGTGCGCGTCTACCAGGGCGGCTCGTTCACGCCCACGCCGCCGTCGCCGACGCCGCCCGACTGCGGCGGCACGCCGGCGCCCTCGCGGACGCCGCGCTCGTGCACGTCCGCGGGCGAGGACCCGTACAACGACGTGGACGGCGCGCGCCCGTACGTGCCCTGCTGCGAGGGAGTCGTGCCCTGCGTCAACCAGTGGGACCCGCTGCGCGACTGGTTCTACCTCTGCGTCCCGCGCGAGGAGTGCGTGCCGCCGGCCGTCGTCGGGCCCACGGCGCAGGAGGAGGCCACGGCCTTCAAGCTCGCCGCGCAGGGGGCGCCTGACGCGCTCGAGGCGCCGAGCGTCTCGACGCCGCTCGTGGCGGCGGGGTCGGCGGCCGTCGGCGCGCTGATGGCCACGCTGGTGGCCTTTGTCGTGGTGCGCCGCAGCCGCCGCCGCCGCAAGACGGACACTGCGGCGGCTTCTGTCGTCGTGCGTCCGGTCGGCGACCACCTCTGACTGACGGCTCGCGTTGCACGGCGCCTATCTATTTCATTTATTGTTCTTCCATCTTCATCATCATCATCATCAGGCAGGCAGGCAGGCAGGCAGGCAGGCAGGCAGGCAGGCAGGCAGGCAGGCAGGCAGGCAGGCAGGCAGGCAGGCAGGCAGGCAGGCAGGCAGGCAGGCAGGCAGGCAGCAAGCAAGCAGGTCGCTGCCGCGCGCAACTTGAGAGCGCCCTCCCTGCCCGAACGGTGCCAATGGCTTCAACGTCTCGTAGCTAGCTAGCTAGCTAGCTAGCTGGTCGGTCGGCATACTGTTTCCATCGTTGGCCGCCGTGCTCCAATCCGCGAGAGATTCACGCGGGCTCGCCTAACGCGATGACTCTGACGTCGTTGACGCCTCCTTGACTGAAACGTTGTTGTTCTCGTCGACCGTGGTGTCATCAAGGCACGCACGAAGCTGACGCTGAAGCTTCGCTAGGACGTCCTTTGCCACGACGCCATCTTTGTCGACCGACTCGAGCAACGCCTGGAAGGCTTTGTTTTGCTGCTCGCGACGGGCCGCCGATTCGCTCGCACGCCGCTTCGCCAAAGCGCTCGTTTCCTCCACGCTGCATGACTCTGCCCACACGACCACGCCCAGGGCCACGACCACGACCAGGAACAGTAAGCCGAGGAGGAGGACCAGCATCATCTCGCCGTTGTTCTTGCTGTATTTCCTGTAGGTGAAGGAGTTGCCCTTCTCGTCCCTCGCGATGATCGTCACATCGCCACAGCGAGAGACAGCTTCCTTGATCCTCTCGTGCACCAGCTCGGCGATCTCGCTGTTGCCAGAGTTGGGTCGCGTTGCGATCGTCATCTTGCCCGAGTGTCCCGTCGAGGAGCGTAGGCGCTGGGCATACGTCGGCGATCAAGGCACACTCCACGCGGTGTGGTCGGCGCAGGTGCGCTCTGTCTCGCCGCGCTCTGCCGCTCGCGCCCGCTGCCGTCTGCTGCACGGGAACGGTATACAGGTGGGTGTGTGTTTGGGCACAATGGATCTTCCCAAGGAAATGTCGTGCACGTAGCGCTTGCCACCGCCGCGCCTGCCGTCTTCGTCGTCCTCGCCGCGGCGCTGACGCACGATGACGCCCAGGTACAGCCACCACCAGCAGCGCAGCAGCGCAGCAGCGCAGCAGCAGCAGCAGCAGCAGCGCGGACGATGCCTCGGCCCGTTCCAATGCACCTTGCCAGCTGCGAGCCGTCGTCGACTGCCTCGTGCAAGGCCTCGCGGCTGACGGGGTCTCGCGGCAGGACCAGGGCCACCGCCTCCAGGGCCGGAGCAACGCAGGTCCAGGTAGCTGCGCAGGTCCAGGTAGCTGCGCAGAAGAAGCGCGCTCTGGAGTTCCAGCGCCGCAGGCCCTTCACCTCGGACCACCTTGAAGCTGCCCGAGGCGCGCAGAGGCTGTGCTCAGCAGCATCCATCCATCGACTCGGACTGGATCAGCGCCTCCGTCGCAGGCTGACGCCCGGGTATTCTGTACGCGTTGATCGCAGCCAGCCAAGAGTGGCTATTGTTCAGGTAGGTTGCCTTCCATCCGGCGGCGGAGGCGAGCTGGCGGAGGGCAGACAGGGAGGCGGGGCGCTGGAGGGCAGCGATAACATGCGAATATAGATAGATAGGGTCCATCAGCCACATCCCACCACAGAACTTGAACTGAAAGGAAGAAGAAGAAGAAGAGAAGAAGAAGAAGAAGAAGAAGAAGAAGAAGAAGGTGTCGTGGAAGCAGACGGACGAGGCCGACCGAGGCAGGCCAAGGTCGAGCGGGAGAAGGGAAAAGCTGTGGCCTCCCTCCCCTCGCTCGCCTTCTCCCAGCCCCGGCGCCCTCGCCGCGCTCCTTCTCACCCGTTTCCTCCTCAGACGGCGTTCTGGGCAGGCACCAGGCCGCCCTCGGCCTCGGCCTTGGCGGCCTCAGCGGCCTCCTGCGCCTCGCGCTCCTCGGCCATCTTGGCAGCGCGCTCCTCGGGCGAGATGATGTTGGTCTGCGTGCGCGTGAGCAGGAAGCACATGGCCAGGCCGGTGAACACGAGCGAGGCCACGGTGAGCAGCACGATGGTCGCGTCGCTGACGAGCTCGGGCGGCGCGAAGGTGGGCGCGGACGTGGGCGCCACGGACGGCGCCGCGGTGCCTTCGTTCTGCGCGTTGGCCATGGTGGCTGCCGCCAGCAATCCGAGGAGGGCCGCCCTGGTGCTCATGGTCATTCTGGTTCTGCTCGCCTTGTTCACCGCGCGTCGCATACGCGGCACACGTGGCATACGCACAGATGCGCACACGCCGGCGTACGCGCTAAGATAGGCGCCAAGCAGAGCGACGGAGTCGGAAGTCGCCAAAGATCGATCGCGCACGAGTCCAAAGGTTGGCGCGGCCGCCTTCGGTGCCTTCCTCCCCTTCCAAGCTCGGAGCCGGTCGTGCCAGCCTCTCTCTCTCTCACGACCTCGTCGGCTGGCCGCCAAGTGGTGGCTGCCAGTCAGTCAGTCCGTCTGTCTGCCGGCCACCCACAAAGAAGGCTGGCTGCCTGGCGATTCTTGCGTCCGTCGGCCACCTCGCAGCTGGCCTTCCCGGTTGGTTTCTCCGCCTCCGCCCTCTTTCCGTCCGGCCGAGGCTTGCTCGATTTCGCCCCCAACCAACTCGTCGCTCGCCTGCAGACTCCAGTCAGACAGGCAGGCAGGCAGGCAGGCAGGCAGGCAGGCAGGATCCAGGCAGGCAGGCAAGCGCCGTGGATCGATCAGTCAATCGATCGATCGATCGAACTGCTGACTGATGAGCGAGCGCGTGTTTGTTTGGTTTCTGCGCACGCTGCGA
Source organism: Thraustochytrium striatum (assembly GCA_022244645.1). Taxonomy (NCBI): domain Eukaryota; class Bigyra; order Thraustochytrida; family Thraustochytriidae; genus Thraustochytrium; species Thraustochytrium striatum. The sequence continues at coordinate 125,157 of JACDIV010000095.1, read as the reverse complement.
AATGTGAGTGAGCTCCGACGTCGTTTGGTGCTGACTGACGTGAGTGAGTGAGTGAGTGAGCGAGCACGTGCTGGACCAAATCTTTCCCTCCCCCTCGTTGACCGTATGCGAAATGTGCCACAACAGACACAGAGACATGCCCGTGGATGCTGGCAGAGACAATGCGCGATGTCTGGTAGGAATCTGACGATGCACACATCACAAGAGCGTCAGTGGCTGGATTCTTTCGGGTCGCATCCGGACGCAAACTCGTTTCCTAATCCTATTCTTTTTTAATTTTAATTTTAATTAATTATAATTATAATTAAAAAATCTAAATATTTAATTTTAATAAAATGAGGAATCAATTTTAATAAAATGAGGAATCAATTTTAATAAAATGAGGAATTAATTTAATTAAAATGAGGAATTAATTTGGGATGCGAGAGGTTTTGGCATGATGCGATGATGGCGGGCGAGAGCGCGAGCAGTCGTTCGTGCGCCGCGTGCGGTGCGTCTGAGGGCCCCAGCACCCGGCTGCTGCGCTGCTCCCGCTGCCAGCTCGCCTGGTACTGCTCCGCCCGCTGCCAGCGCAGCAGCTGGGCCGCGCATCGGCCTCATTGCCGGCCCCCGCCGCTCGGCGCCTGGGCCGCTGCCTGCCGCGCCTTTTACCGCGCCGCCTACGTGCACCCCAGCGGGCCGGACATCCTCCGCGCCGTGCAGGCCCTCGTGCTCGCCGAGGCGGCCCCCTCCTCCTCCTCCCCGTCCATCCAGGCGCGAAAGATATTCGTCGCATTGTGCCTCGCCGACGCCGGCCAAGACGCCGCCGCCGACGAGCTCCTCCTGGCCGCGCTGCGCCTCGAGCCGCAGAGCCCCCTGGCGCGCTTCGCCGCCGTCGAGGCATGCCTCTCCCTGGAACTTCAGGCGCAGGACGCGGCCGCCGCCAAGCCCAAGGCCGAGGCCGAGGCCAAGGCCAAGGCCGAGGCCCAGGCCCAGGCCCAGGCCCTCGCGCTGCTGCGGCGCGCGCGCGACATCGCCGGCTTTTGCGTGGCGCAACAGGTGCCCGGGCTGCGCTGGAGCAGCCCCTTCCAGCGGCCGGCCTGCGTGGTGGAAGGCCTCGCGGCGCGGCCCTTCTGGCGGCCCGAGCAGCTCGCGCGGCCCGAGGCGCCGCTGGCCTTCCAGCGCGCCGCGGCGAGCGTGAGGTCGCGCGTGGGGCCGAGCCTGCGCTCGGCGGCGGCAGGGGCGGCAGGGGCGGCGCTGGAGGGCCAGGCCGGGCGCGAGCTGGAGGCGGTTGCGGCGGCCATAGGCGCGGCCCGCAGCTGGGACGAGGCGTTCGGCGCGGCGGGAAGCCTGCTGCGGCGCGAGTTCGAGGCCGCAGCGGCGCGCTTGGCGCCCGTGGGCGGCGAGTCGCGGCAGGGCTTTGGGCTGCACGACGGCCGCGCGCTGGCTGGCGGCCGGTGGACCGAGCTGCCGCTATTGGGCCGCGGCGCGGACGAGAAGGCCGGGGCCACCACCGCGCCCGCAACGCTCGCGCTGCTCGACGCGCTGCTCCCCGAGGTGCGCCACCTGTGCGAGAGCGGCGGCGGCGAGGTGTGCTGGAGTCGGCTGGGCCCGCGGTCGCGCATCAGCGCGCACTGCGCGGCCAGCAACCTGCGGCTCACCGTGCACATCCCGCTCGTGGTGCCGGCAGAGGGCAGCTGCGCCATCCGTCGGGGAGGAGTGGCGGCCCTGGCGGCTCGGCCAGGCGCTCGTGTTCGACGACTCGTTCGAGCACGAGGTGCGCAACGACTCGGACGAGCCGCGCGTGGTGCTCTTGGCGCGCGTGTGGCACCCGGGCCTGGGCTCGGCGGCGGCGAGAGCGGCGGCGCTGAGGGACGCGCAGCAGGCCAGGGAGCAACTCGTCAAGCTGCGCGCGCACCCGCCGCTGGGCGCTGCCAAGGCCAAGGGCGTGCAGGACGCGCTGTGGGAGCAGCGGTGCCGCGCTCCCGGCTGCCCGGGGCAGCTCGCCGTGGACGGCAAGGCGCTGGACAAGCGGGCGCAGCTTAGGGCGGTGTGCGCGGCGTGCGGTGGGCGACGCCGGCCGTGGCTTTGGAGGAGGACCGAATAGTGGCGTGACGCTGTACGCTTTTGCCGTGCACGCTTTTAGCGCGCAGTGGACGACAGGCGTGTGAGCCGTAGAGGGTGTCGAGTCCGGGCCTGGCTGGCGTCCGCCTTGCTTGCGGGTTCGACCCTCAGCACGAGGAGGGACATCACAGATGATGGATTGATGAGGGAAGTGGAGCTCGAGTTCTGTCCGGGCGCTATCTGTGCACGCCTTCCTGTGCTGGATCGACGGCGTGGAGCGCTCCGAGCGCTCCGCGCTGTGCTCGCTTACGCTGTGGCCTCACTCAACTTCGAGTGGTCGTCCAACGCCATGAGGACAAGGCAGAACAGGGCGCTTGCACACACGCTGGGCGCGACCTGCTCACGCCTTGCACACACGCGGCGCCCTCCTCCGTCTCGCGTCCGCAACCGGGCGCTCTGCCCGAAGGCCGAAGGAAAAGTGGATTCCTGTACTGTCAACCTGGACCTGGGCGAGCGATTGTGAGGGCGCACCAGCGACACTCCTCCGCCGAGGCGAGGGTTGCACCGACTCGCCCTCACAAGCGTCGCTCCCGCCCCACCCACCCAGCCTGCTAGCTTGGCAGATACCCATCTCGGGCGGCGACGATGATGATGCTTGCGAGGCAAGACCGCTGGTCAGAGGTCCGCGTGGTGGGCGCCCTGGGCCACGGCGCCTTTGGCTCTGTGCATCGCTGCTGCACGCCGCAAGGTCCGCGCGCAATCAAGACGATCAGGTGTCCGCTGTCCGGCGTGGCCAAGGCGAGAACCCAGGCCAGGGAGGAGGTCAAGGCGCACGAGCGCTGCAGCGCCAGCCCCTTCGTGGCTAGCCTCTTCTGGGCGCATGAAACGCCCATGAATCTGCACCTGTGCATAGAGCTGTGCGAGGGCGGCGACCTCTACGACCTCATGACGACCCATCCGCCCGACTCGGTCGAGGCCCGCCTGCTTCTCGCCGAGATTGCCATGGGGCTGCGCTTCATTCACAAGCAGGGGGTCCTGTACAACGACCTCAAGCCGGAAAACGTCGTTCTCACCGCCACTGGGCACGCCCGCCTCATCGACTTTGGCCTCGCCGTCACGACGGAGAGTGCAGCCGAGCTCAAGGCCGCCAACATCATCACCACGCACGGCACACTGCAATACGCGGCACCCGAGGTGCTCATGAGGGCACCGCACGGCGTCGAATCTGACTGGTGGGCCTTTGGCGTGGTCGCGCATGAGCTACTGACCGGCCAGCTCCCCTTCGACGCCGATGACGTTGGCGCAGTGGCAAACCTGATCTGCAGCCATCGCGACCTGATGCCCACGGAGGGCCTGGAAAGCGGCGAGGCGGCTTACGACCTCGTCAACAGTCTGTTGCAGGTGGCGCGACCCGAGCGGCTTGGCTTCGAGGGCGCACGAGACGGGCGGCGTGATCAATCACGACTTCTTCAGGGACGTGGACGTGATCGCCCTGCGCAAGCAGGATAGGGCGCTCGGCGAAATCGCCGCAGCGATGAGGTTACCGAGGCGGAGGCGGGCATCTGCCAAGCCGAGGCGGGCCTCCCTGGCCATGGGTGACCTGCCACGAGTGCATGGATGCTGTTGACCAATCTTTCCCTTTTTTTTTCTTCCCACGCGCCAGCCCTGTCTGCGCTGCGCCAGGCCACCAGGCCACCATGCATCGTACTCTCTGGGCTCCCGCGCCTGCCAGGCAGTGCCAGCGGTGCAGGCGAGCATCAGCTGAACCTCGCCTGCCGTGAAGTCAAGGTGGCTTCCTTGCGCTGGCCGGCCGGCCGGCCGGCCCAAGGAAGCGCGAGGGCCCCGACTGAACAAGCTGACCAGAGGAGGCCCGTGGCGCATGCAGACCTGCATCACAAGCCAAGATAGAGCCATTCGGGCTGGACGTGGGCCGCTGAACCACGACATCGCTGAGGCCACGAGACGATCGCTGAGGCCACGAGGCGATCGCTGAGGCCACGAGACGTCGTGGCCGTGGGCCTTTGTGCAAGGTGAGTCCAACGAGATCAATTGCGAAAAAGTGGTCCCAGCGTTTCGGGTAGGCAAGCGGCCCCAGAGCATTCCTGCGCAAAGTCCAGCATCAACTTCGCGAGCTAGTTGCTTGCCGGAGCGGACAGTTTCGCGCGCTCAGAGAGCTCAGTCAGAGAGGCCCCATCGTCATCGATTGGTTGAGCCAGACCTCGATCGATTGCCAAGACAGCGCGGTCTTGGACCAAATGTCGATGAGGATGAAGCAGATGACCACCGCGAAGATCGGCCGAGGCTCCTTCGGCGACGTCTTCAAGTGCGACACGCCGGACGGGCCCTGCGCGCTCAAGACCATCGCGCGAGCGCGCCTCACCACGCCCGAGCTCCAGGCCCAAGCCAAGGAGGAGGCCACGGCGCACCAGCGCTGCGCCAGCCCGTTTGTGGCCAGCTTCTTCTGGGCGTACGAGACGCCGACGAACCTGCACCTCTGCATGGAGCTCTGCGAGGGCGGCGACCTCTACGACCTCATGACCACGCGAGCGATCAGCCTCGACGAGGCGCGCTTACTCCTCCTCGAGATCGCCATGGCGCTGCGGTCTGTGCACGGCCAGGGCGTCCTGTACAATGATCTCAAGCCGGAAAACGTGGCACTAAGCGCCACAGGCCACGTCCGCCTGATCGACTTTGGCTTCGCCATCGCCATGGAGAACGAGGCCGCCCTGGAAGAAGCCCAGGTGGTCGTGGCGAACGGGACGCTGCAGTACGCGGCGCCCGAGGTACTGATGCGGATGCCGCACGGCGCCGAGTCCGACTGGTGGGCCTTTGGCGTGGTGGCGCACGAGCTGCTGACTGGCGAGCTGCCTTTCAAAGGCCAGAGCAACACCGCACTAGCGACAAGCATCTGTCGCCCACCGCAGCGTAAAGACCGCGAGGACTTCAAGCCGGGCCTCGCGACGTTCGACCTGGTGAACGGGCTGCTGCAGGCAACACGAAGAAAACGGCTTGGAGCTCGCGGGGTGTTAAACCACCACTTCTTCAAGACCGTAGACACCCACGCCCTGCTCGCGCAAAAGCAGTCGCTCAGCAACCAGGCCGCAGTGATGCGGGCAGCATCGGCGGACAGGAGGCGGCGGCGCTCAGCCTTTAGTCAGCGCCGCTCCGTATCTTTCTGACCAGCTCGGCGTGTGCAATCTAAGAGAGTTCCCTGTCCTTTTCTTCACGCGTTCAGCCCGCAGAAGTGCCGCAGCCAGCCCGCGAACTGATGGCCCATCCATCAGCTCCAGACGCCCAGCGTGGACTTCTCCGTAAGGCCCGAGTCGCCGAATCCAAGTGAACGGAGAAGGCCCTCCCCCTCCCTCCCTGATCCTCCGCTTCTGCCGGCTCTGCCGGCTCTGCTCGAACAGCCCGCCGGGCAGTTCCCGAGGAGTCCCATGGGGCTGTCCAGGATCCAGTGAGCTTGAGAGCGGCCCTGCCTGACCCAAAGGCCTTGCTGCTGCGCCCGGCCGCCTGGCACTCCAGGCCTCACAGAAGCTTTGACACCAAACTTGATTCTGTGAAGGCTTGGGCCTTCTGCTTGTGCCATAGTTTCGTCTAAATGCGGCGTACGATCGGACTCCAAGACAGGCTCAACATGTCGTCAGCCACAATGCGCTGGCCGCCTGACTGTGAGAGCGCGCAGTTTTCACTCGCTGGATCAACTTTGGCGTCCGCGATCGATGATGGCGGCGGAGCAACTCTTGGAGAGCTTCTCAAGCCTCTGCTCTTGATCTTGAGATCGGCCGACTTGCTCGCTCGCTAGCTAGCTGGCTGGCTAGCTGGCTAGTGGCGGCCCCAGACCCGAAATGACAATGTCCACGATGACCCGATGCACCAGCCCTCTCATGGAGCTCACCAAGATCCAAACCATCGGCCAAGGCTCCTTCGGCACCGTCTCCAAGTGCCGCGCGCCGCAAGGCCTCTGCGCGCTCAAGATCATTAAGCGAGCGCGCCTCACCACGCCCGAGCTCCAGGCCCAAGCCAAGGAGGAGGCCACGGCGCACCAGCGCTGCAGCGCCAGCCCGTTTGTGGCCAGCTTTTTCTGGGCGTACGAGACGCCGACGAACCTGCACCTCTGCATGGAGCTCTGCGAGGGCGGCGATCTCTACGACCTCATGACCACGCGGGTGATCAGCCTCGACGAGGCGCGCTTACTCCTCCTCGAGATCGCCATGGCGCTGCGGTCTGTGCACAGCCAGGGCGTCCTGTACAATGACCTCAAGCCGGAGAATGTGGCACTAAGCGCCACAGGCCACGTCCGCCTGATCGACTTTGGCTTCGCCATCGCCATGGAGAGCTCAGCCGCCTTGGAAGAAGCCCAGGTGGTCGTGGCGAACGGGACGCTGCAGTACGCGGCGCCCGAGGTGCTGATGCGGATGCCGCACGGCGCCGAGTCCGACTGGTGGGCCTTTGGCGTGGTGGCGCACGAGCTGCTGACTGGCGAGCTGCCTTTCGAAGCGGAGGACAGCACCGCGCTTGCCACGAGCATCTGCTGCCACCGCAATCTTCTAGCCGCAGAGGACTTCAAGCCGGGCCTTCCGACGTTCGACCTGGTGAACGGGCTGCTGCAGGTGACGCGAAGCGAGCGGCTTGGAGCTCGCGAGGTGATGGACCACTGCCTGTTCGCGGACGTGGACCGAAACGGCCTGCTCGCGCAGGACCAGTCGCTCAGCGACCAAGCCGCAGCGATGGGCGCTGCCGCCGCTGCCACGCGCAGGCGGCGGTCGTCTCTTTCCATTTTGACCAAGCTCGTCGGCTCGAGCTAGCTCGAGCCAGCTAGCCTTGAGCGACAGCTTACACTACCCACAACCATTTTTGCTTTTTCACTGCTGCTGCCGACCTGCGCCTGGCTTGATTGCGAGCTTCTCCTGCGCAATCCCAGCTGCATGGATGGCACACGTGCTGCAAGCACCCTGCCTTGGTTGTGACCAAGCACGAGAACGAACAAGATCGGGGATCACGATGCGCCTATCCCAAAGGCCTTCGCGAGCACTTGCACGACCTGTACTGCAAGGCCGCCCTCACGCGCGCAGGCAGCCTCCGCAGGCAAGCCGTCCTCCACCCATCCGCTCACAGCAGCAACCGCAAGGCTCTTGCCCCAATCCAGGCCGCGTCAACCAGAGCGACTCACGCTTGCGGCCTTGGCGCCGTTCGATCGCGCCGGGCAGGTCACTGTCAACCTCCCGCCGTCCACGCGACCTGGACTCGCCAAATCCAGGTCAACAGTCACGCCGTCAACTCACGTGTCAAGGTCGACTCGAGGTCCGTTCGCCGCGCCCGAAACGTCGCGCCACAGCAGCGTCAGCTTGCTCTCGCGAGCGGCAAGCATCGGTCCGAGATCAACATTACTGACGCCGAGCCGAGACTGGCCGCGAGGTTCACAGCAAGCTAGAGCTACCCACGTCCCACTTCGACCCGAGCGGGCTGCAGGGAGCACAAGCTGCCACCAGTATAGCCCGAGGTCTTGCGCATGTGCCACCGCAGGTGGGGCGAGCGGCTCCTGGGTCGCCAGGAGCGCGCGTAATAGGTGCCGCTGGTGCTGGAAGATCGTCTCGGCGAGGAGGCGACGGCTGGCAGCTTGGCCGTCGAGTTGGTGGTTGTCGTCAGCTGAGATCGTATCGGGTATCCGGTGCGCGGCCTGGTCCAGACGGCTTGCATCGATCCGGTGCGGCTGGACTCGCAGCCGGTGCCCGATGCGCCGCGCAGAGCCATAGAGGCGCTCGCGATGCACGATATGGCGACGTCGGCGCTCGAGCTGCTCGTGCGGCAGACCAAGCAGTCGCTCCTGGCGTTGTGCGGCGCGGCCGGCGGACTGCTCGGCTTGGTCGCTATTGCTGCTCTGGCGCGCGGCGCTACCGCGTTTGCTGAGGCGAACTATGTGCCGCTGGACGAGCTGCCTTTCCTCGCCGCAGTCGTCGCGCTGGACCTCGTCGTCTGCGATGAGCTGGTCCTCGTGATGATGGGCGGCAGGGTGTGGCCGTGGCGCACTGCGGGCGTCGCCGCGACGCAGCTGGTGATGGACGATATCGTGGCGGTCGCTACACAAGCCGGAGAGAGGATCGCGGCTGCTGGACTGCCGCTCGCTGTGATCATCTACGCGACTGCTAGGCCTGTCGTCGTCTTCTTTCGATCGGCTCGGGATTGTAGAACACGACTGCGGCGCACGGCGCGAGAGTGCAAGGTGGGCATCATCCGGATGGGTGTCATCAGCGCGGGCTTTTCGGGCGTGCTCTACGTGTACCTGACCGTGTTCAAGGAGTTGGAGCCCGTCGTCGAGGTGGTCGTCATGGGCTTGGTGATGCCAACGCTGCAAGCAATCCTCATGTCCATTCTAGCGCGCGTGGCGATGCCAGGAGCGCACGGTTCGCAAGGTCATTAGCCAGCGGCACGCCATGGAGATCCGGCGTCCACGTCGAGCGCGGAGGACGTGCTGGAAAGCGAAGATGCAAAGGAGGCGGCAGCTGCGACCGCGGCGAAGGCCAAGTTGCAGTCGGGCCTCGCCATGGTGGTCAGTGCCGAGATGGGTTATGCTGCGTCGGCTTTTGTCTCCTTGGCCCTGGTCAAGGATGGCAGGGCTTTCTACGTCGCTCTCGTGTCCATGCTGGGCATCGAGACGGTGCAGGTCGTCTTCCACGTCAAGGCGCGGCGGATGATGTCCCGCGTGGTCACGGAGAGCAGTGGCGTGCTGTGCGACAATGCGCGCCTCCATCAGTGGCTGCTACACCAGGAGCTGGGTGAAAAGCTCGGCCTGCTGCTCGCTCTCGGCGTGCTCGCGGTAAACAAAACCTTCAACAGCCACGTTCTGGCTGTACAGGACCTCAGCACGGCGCGCCTCGCGAACCGTGGCTTGGCCATGGTACTGCTGCAGCTCGTTGGCGACATTGCCAAGGACTCCGCAAGCCGAGTGCTTGGCGTGGTTCCCTCGCGTGACACGCGCGCGGATCGCGTCGAGCTGCCGACCGCCGGCGCGACTTGGGGCGTGGTGGTGTGCCTCAACACAAGCGTGGCCATGCAGATTGGCCTATTGCTGGGCCAATGAGGATTACCCGATCCTCGGCCAGTCGCAGCCCCAGGCCTTTCGAAGGCCCGGGCACGGCCTGAGTCGCCCACCCGCAGCAGACACCGCGCCCCTTGCAGAAGGACAAGGAAACAAGCAAAAGGAGGAGCAAGAGGAGCACAAGGACAAGCCCGAGTAGGAAAGGGGTTAAACGAGACGCGCCAGACCTCGCGCAGCCGCCGCTCGCGCGAGGTAGACGAGTCGTCCACCGGCCAGTCAGTCAGCAGCCAGACCATTGAACACCGCAGTGCCACGGCATCTTTCTTTTTTTCTGGCTCTCATGGCCTTGTCGCGTGTCGTTGTCGCGTGTCGTTGTCGCGTGTCGTGTCCTTGTCGCTGTCCTTGTCGCTATCGCTGTCCTTGTCGTTGGCCATGTCGCTGTCATCGTTGTCGTTGGCCTTGTCGCTGGCCTTGTGCTTATCTTTAGGTTTTAGGGCCTTAACCACCTCCTTGCTCAACGGATACGATTGCTTGCAGGAGCCTCGACTTGGAGCCTGCCTCTCTAGAGAGCGGCGTTGCCCTTCGGGCACGCTATGGGGTGGGTGGTGCGCCGAGCGCTTGCTCGCCAAGCGCAGCAGTCGGCCCTGGCCATCGGTGTCGCCGTGCTCGGAATCGCAGGCGTGGCACCGCTGGACGCGCTCTCCAGGGCCCTTGCCGCGCTGAGCGCAAAGCACGGAGCGCCGCTTGGCGAGGTGTCTCTGGTTGTGATCTTCAGCGTCGTGTTCATCTCCACGCAAGAGGAGGGCTTCTTCACGATCCAAGGCAAGGCCAGAGTGCGGCCCGGCTGCTTGCCATCGCAGTCCAGGTCGTGGCGTGGGGTGTGGTGGTGCTAGTCGCCGCCCAGCTCGGCTCTCGCGAGCTGCAGGTGACGACCGCCCTGCCGCTTGGCGTGTTCATCTTCATGCTGTCGAGGCCTCTGGCCGTCGTCTTGCGGCCTGGGCGGCCTTGCAACGAGCGGGTGCTCTTGGTGGGCCGCGACATTCGCTTCTCCGGCATCAGGCTGGTTGCAGCTGGCGCTTCCTTCTCGATCACCCTGTACGTGTACCTGACGGTGTTCACCGAGTTCACTCCGGTGGGCGATGTCCTGGTAATGGGTCTGGGCGATGCCTCTGGCACAAGCCTTGCTCATGACGCTGTTCGCGGAGCTGGCGGCGCACTACGAGCGGTCGCAGCGGCACGCTCGCATGGCCAAGGCTGCCTTGGCGACGATGGAAGACAGCCGTGAGCATGAACGACGCAAGAGCGACACGAGTGTGACATCGCGCGTCCCTCATGGCCATCTTGGCCACTGAGGTGGGATACTCTGCTGGCGCGTTCGTCGCACTCGGGCTGTCGAACAACGAGCAGACCTTCTTCATCTCGATGCTGTCCATGCTCGTCATCGAGGTCGTTCAGGTAGCGGTGCACGTCAAGGCAAGGCGCGTCGTGGCGCGCGTCGTGAGCGAGACGACGGCCAACACGCTGCTGGGCAACGACGCAAACATCCGCGACTGGCTGCTGTACCAAGAGCTGGGCGAGAAGATGGGGCTCTTGCTTGCACTGGGCTTTCTGGGCGTCGACAGGGCCCTTGGGCGCAACATCCCAGCCTTTCAGGGCGTGAGCGTGACACGTTTCACGATCCGCGGGGCCGAGATGCTCGTGCTCGAGCTCATCGGCGACTTGCTCAAGGACGTGCTCAGCCAGGCGCTGGGGCGTGATCCCGACCGAGTCTTGCAAGGTGCGCGCAACGCTGCTGCCGATGGACGTCGCCTTTTTGATGCAGACGAGCGCGATGGTCGGTTCTTGCTCCAGTTCGGCCTGGCTCTGGGCTCGTAGCGCAACGCCCTCCCTCCCTAGCTAGCTCTGAAGCAGCAGTGAACAGCCTTGGTCGTGTGTTGAGCTTGCTCAGGCCTCATCTGAAGGCAGTGACGAGAGCAAGCAAGCACGCCCCACGAGATGGCCGGCCAAGGTCGAAGGGTGGGCCATCGTCGTAGTCGTTGAGGCGAGGTCGAGTGCCGGTCTCCGGCCGCCGGTCGGAGGACATTAAAACGGACACAAGTCCAGCCGCGCCGCGCGATCTAATGGCCCGCCCCCCTGTCTGTCGACCCATCGACGAGAGGCGTAGCGCGGAGCGTATGGCGGCGTGCAGCACCGCCACGGTGCGCCGTGCGCTGGCCAGACAAGCGCAGCAGTCGATAGTCGCCCTCGGCGTCGCGACGCTCGGGCTTGTCGGTTTCGCGCCGTGCGCCGCCGCGGTCAGAGCTGCGGACGCGCTCGGCAAGCAGTTCCACGTGCCACTCAGCGAGGAGGCCGTGCTGGTGATGCTGGCCATCTCGCTCGCTATTGCAGGAGAGGAGGTCGTCAAGTTTGTCGTTCGAGGGCGAGTCCGCCTGCTCGTGTTCGCTGGCTCCGTCGCAATCCAAGCCGCCATGTGGGCCACGGCAGTGGCGATAGCCGCTGCGCTCGAGGTCGAGGGTTCTGGGGTGGCCAGCCTCCCGTTCGGCTTGCTCGTGCACATCACTGCGAGGCCCCTGGCTCTCCTGCTCAGGCTGGGCCAGTCCAGCAGCAAGCGGCTGCGTCAGATGAAGAAGAACGCCAAGCTGGTCGTCATGAGAGGGAGCATGACGTGCATTACGTTCTTGATCATCCTCTACGTCTACCTGACCGTGTTCACGCGCTTCGAGCCCATGACGGAGGTCCTGGTCATGGGCGTGGCCATGCCGTTTGCGCAGGCCGTGCTCATGTGGCTGCTGGCGGAGTTGGGAGGGCGCCAAGAGCGCGCGATGCTCAAGCTCGGGCACAACGAGTCCGTGCTCTCCGTCGCAAAGGACGCGACGCCGCGTCGCGGGTGTCGCTCGCGATCGTCCTGGTCACCGAGATGGGCTACTCGCGGGCGCGTTCGTCGCGCTCGGGCTGGCGGAGAACGACCAGACCTTCTTCATCTCGCTCTGTTCGATGCTCGCCGTTGAGGTGCTGCAAGTCGTGCTGCACGTCAAGGCCAAACGTGTCGTGGCGCGTGTGGTAAGCGAGGCCACGGCTGACACACTGCTGGGCAACGACGAGGTCATTCGCAACTGGCTGCTGTACCAGGAGCTCGGCGAGAAGTCGGGCCTCTTCCTGGCCATCGGCTTCCTCAGCATCGACAGGGCCCTCGGTCGCGGCGTACCCGCCATCGAAGACCTGACCGGCGGCGTTTCCGCGCTCGCGCAATGGAAATGGTGACGCTGGAGCTCATCGGCGATTTCGTCGAGGATCTAGTGAGCCAGGCGCTCGGCATCATCCCTCCAAGTCCAGCGCTTGCCGCGCAAAGCTGCTGCCGCCAGACGTCTTCTTCGTCGTGCAGACCAGCTTGCTCGCCGGCACACTCGTGCAGTGCGGCCTGGCGCTCGGCACGCCGTAGTATGCGGGGCTCCAATCGCCACCGAGCCTTCACCACCAGGCGTGGAGCGGGAGGCTGCAGCAAGGACGCAGGCCATTTCCCCACCCCAGCCGCAGAGGCCGATGTCAGCGTGCTCGGACAACCGGAGAGTCGTTGCCGAGCTCTGGCTCAGACAGCACGGCACCGGGACCAGGTATGCGACACGCTACAGGGTTGTCTGTCGTAGTGGGGCTTTCGAACGACCAACGACTCTTTCTCGACTGCTGCTGCTGCTGCTGCATGCTGACTGCGCAAGCAGTCGCCGACGAACGAGCAGGAGGATGGGGCGCGGCCTCGAGGTCGCGCGCCAGGCGCTGCTGCGACAGGCCAAGCAGTCGGTGATTGCCGTGGGCGTCGCCATCCTGGTTTTGCTCGCTCTGGCGCCGCTCACGGTTCTGACCCAAGCAGCAGTGCCCTTCGCCCGCGAACACGGTGTGCCGCTCGACGAGGTGACGCTGGTCATGGCGCTGGCGGTCTCGTGTTTCCAGTGCATGAGATGTGCACCGTCGTGATGATGGGCGGCGTTCCCGCTACTCGGTGGTCGCCGGAGTGATGCTCGTCCAGGCGCTCGCGTGGGTCGCTGTAATGGCGATTGCCATGGCACTTGGCGCTGAACAGACCACGGCGGCCGGCATTCTGATCGCCTCGCTCATCATGTTCATCGGCAACCCGATCGTGGCGCTTCTGCTGCCAGCCAACGCCTGCGAGCAGAGACTACGCCGCGCAGTGCGTCAAATGCAGAACGCCCCGGTCAGGATGCTTGCGCTCGTGCTCTCGCTGGTGACGATCCTCTACGTGTACCTGACGGTATCCACAGATCTTCGGCCGGAGATTGAAGTGCTCGTCATGGGCTGCGCAATGCCCACGGCGCAAGCCCTGCTCCTGGTGCTTTTGGCGCGCTTGGCTGGCCGCAAGGAGCGCGTCGTCCGCCACGTCCGGATGGTCACGCAGCGCAAGATGGGCTTGTCCAACAACAGCTTTGAGGCCCATCGCAAGGCTAGTACGCTTGTGATGGCCTTGTGCGCCAAAACGATATACTCCGCCGGCGCGTTCGCCGTGCTGGTCTGGCGGAAACCGATGCCACCTTCTTGTCGTCGCTGTTGGCCATGGTGGCCATTGAGATCGTGCAGGTCGGGGTGCACGTACGTGCAAGACGGATGATTTATCGCGTCATGGCCGAGGGCGCCGCCGATACGCTCATCGGCGATGATGCCCGCCTCTTGCAGTGGCTGCTTCACCAGGAGCTCGGGGAGAAGATCGGCACCCTGATTGCTCTGGGCGTCGTACTCATCGAAAGGCGGTCGGCCGCGACATTCCATCCCTGAACGCCGTGAACCACACACAGCTGGCCATGCGCGGAGCAGCAGTGATCCTGTTCAGCTCGTCGGCGATTTGGGCAAGGACCTCGTGACCCAAGCCCTCGGCCTCGTGTCCGCAGGGGACCGCACAGTCGAGCGCGCGGCAATGTCTCGAATCGGCTTTGCGTGCGCCGTTGCCGTGGGCATCAACTCTGGCCTCATCATCCAGCGGTCTGGCCCTCAGCACACCAGCATAAGCCTAACAGCAGGTTTAAGGTTGAAATGTTTCTACGCAAACCGACCGTCGCGAGCCTTGCGTACGTGTCGCTGCCGCAGGCCGGCGTTCGCCTCTGCGGCTGCATGCACATACCGGTACCCCACTCACTCACCAGCCGGAGCATCACTCGCTCCGTCCACCTTCAACCGACAGGTCATCATCGAAGAGCTCTGCGCTGTGATCTACGCGCAACCAATTGCGCAGCCCTCTTCTCTCATCGCGGCAGCCGCAGAGACCGATCTCTCCGCGTCCGCGTCCGCGTCTTCGGACTCGCATGCTGCGACCTTCGGAGATAGTCGTTGCTCCGACTCTGCACGGGTCTCGGACTACTCCGGCTTTACAGAGTACGGTACGTACGGCATTAGGTAGCCAGCCTATGGCATGCTGCTGCTGCTGCTGCTGCTGCTGCTGTGGACTATGGCACGGCCTTAGTCCAATGAAAGTCTCTGCGTGATCGAGTGCGGCCTGTACTTCGGTACGCGGGCGGCGCCCATCTCCGACTCCCGAAGGCGGTGCGGCCTCACGACGAACGAGCAGGAGGATGGGGCGCGGCCTCGAGGTCGCGCGCCAGGCGCTGCTGCGGCAGGCCAAGCAGTCGGCGATTGCCGTGGGCGTCGCCATCCTGGTTTTGCTCGCTCTGGCGCCGCTCACGGTTCTGACCGAAGCGGCAGTGCCCTTCGCCCGCGAGCACGGGGTGCCGCTCGACGAGGCGACGCTGGTCATGGCGCTGGCGGTCCTCGTGTTTCCAGTGCATGAGATGTGCACCGTCGTGATGATGGGCGGCGTTCTCCGCTACTCGGTGGTCGCCGGAGTGATGCTCGTCCAGGCGCTCGCGTGGGTCGCTGTAATGGCGATTGCCATGGCACTTGGCGCTGAACAGACCACGGCGGCCAGCATTCTGATCGCCTCGCTCATCATGTCAATCGGCAACCCGATCGTGGCGCTTCTGCTGCCAGCCAAAGCCTGCGAGCAGAGACTACGCCGCGCAGTGCGTCAAATGCAGCTTGCCCCGTTCAGGATACTTGCGCTCGTGCTCTCGCTGGTGACGATCCTCTACGTGTACCTGACGGTATCCACAGATCTTCGGCCAGAGATTGAAGTGCTCGTCATGGGCTGCGCAATGCCCACGGCGCAAGCCCTGCTTTTGGTGCTCCTGGCGCGCTTGGCTGGCCACAAGGAGCGCATCGTCCGCCACGTCAGGATGGTCACGCGGCGCAAGATGGGCTTGTCCAACAACAGCTTCCAGGCCAATTGCAAGGCTGGTACGCCGCCTGTGATGGCCTTGTGCGCCAAAACGATATACTCCGCGGGCGCCTTCGCCGCGCTGGTCTTGGCGGAAACCGATGCCACCTTCTTGTCGTCGCTGTTGGCCATGGTGGCCATGAGATCGTGCAGGTCGGGGTGCACGTACGTGCAAGACGGATGATTTATCGCGTCATGGCCGAGGGCGCCGCGATACACTCATCGACGATGATGCCCGCCTCTTGCAGTGGCTGCTTCACCAGGAGCTCGGGAAGAAGATCGGCACCCTGATTGCTCTGGGCGTCGTACTCATCGAAAAGGCGCTCGGCCGCGACATGCCATCCCTGAACGCCGTGAACCACACACAGCTGGCCATGCGCGGAGCAGTAGTGATCCTGTTCAGCCTCGTCGGCGATTTGGGCAAGGACCTCGTGAGCCGAGCCCTCGGCCTCGTGTCCGCAGGAGACCGCACAGGTGAGCGCGTGGCAATGACTCGAATCGGCTTTGCGTGCGCCGTTGTCGTGGGCATCAACTCTGGCCTCATCATCCAGAGCGGACTGGCCCTCAGCACACCAGCATAAGCCCAACAGCAAGTCCAACGTTGAAATGTTTCTACGCAAACCGACCGTCCGCGAGCCTTGCATACGTGTCGCTGCCGCAGGCCGGCGTTCGCCTCTGCGGCTGCATGCGCATACCGGTACTACCCACTCACCAGCGGAGCATCACTCGCTCCGTCCATCTTCAACCGAAAGGTCATCGTCGGAAGAGCTTGACCCGCCACCCTTACCTCTGTCGCGGCCGCAGAGGGCAATGCCGACGCCGAAGCGTTCGGTCCGGTGCAGACTGAGGCTCTCGGGGAGACGCGCTGCATGGAGTCCGGCCAGCGCGGCGGATTTGATTAGGGCCTTAACCAGCCAACCGACACCTCGCCCCCCCGCCGCAGAGCAGCCACTGCCCGCGCAAGAGACGATGCTCGACGCCGGCTTCGTCCGCCGCGCACTGGCGCGACAAGCCAGACAATCCGCCCTCGCAGCGGTGACCGCGGCGCTCGGCCTCCTCTTCCTGGCGCCGATAGTCGCCTTGCTGCGCTTGGGCGTGGCTTTGGCCAAGCAGCGCGAGGTGCCGCTGGGCGAGGTGCCGGCGCTCATGATGCTCAGTGGTCTCAACTTGGTGGCCATTGACGAGATGGTCAACTTCATGCTCGGTGCCAGGCGGCGGCGGCTCTGCCTGCTCCTAGGCGTGGCCGTCGTCCAGGTGGCGATGTGGACGACGATTGTCGCCGCGGCAAAGCGCCACGGCGTGCGAGATATCGGCGCGGCGGGGCTCTGGATCGGCGGGCTCGTGCACGTCTTCGCGAGGCCCGTGGCGGTGATGCTGCGGCCGCGCCAGAACTGCAGCGCGAGGCTGCGGCGCACGGTCCGGGAGCTCAAAGTTGGCTCTGTGCGCGTCAGCGCAGTGTGCGCCGGCATGAGCGTGGTTCTGTATGTGTACCTGACAGTGTTCACGCAGCTGCTGCCGCTCGTGGAGGTCCTGGTCATGGGCTTGGCCATGCCGCTGCTGCAGACTGTGTGCATGTCGCTGCTCTCGCGCCTGGTTCGCAGCCGCGAGCGCAAGATGTTGCAGAGCATGCGTCGTGGTGGCAAGTACACGATGGCGGAGAACAAATTATCCCTGCAAGCACAAGTAGCAGGAGAATCAGCTTCGTCGACAGCGATTGAAGACGACGGATCATTAGCAGCGTCCCCAACATCACCACCAACCTCGGCATTACAAGCGCACGGGGCAGCTCTAGCTGAGGATGAAGCAGCGCTCGTCGCAGCAGGTGCAGCAGCACGCGGCACGATGCGAGGGTCGCTAATGATGGTGCTTGTGGCCGAGGTCATGTACGCCGCGGGCGCTTTCGTCGCTTTGGCGCTTGCCAAGAGCGACCAGGCGTTCTTCCTCTCGCTCATCTCCATGGTCTGCGTGGAGGTGGCGAACGTGTTGCTGCACGTCAAGGCCCGGAAAGTCATGTCGCGCGTGGCGGCCGTGAGCAACGTTGACACCTTTCTGCAAATCAGTGACGCGTCTCGCCTGCGGCAGTGGCTGCTCTTCCAGGAGCTCGGCGAGAAGGCCGGCGTGCTCGTGGCGCTTGGCTTTCTGGCCGCGGACTTGCTCCTCGACCAAGACAAGCTGTCTGCGCTTGGCCTAACGTCGGAACGTCTCGCCTGGCGCGGACCGGCCATGGTGCTGATGCAGCTCGTGGGCGACGTGGCCAAGGACGCTGCGAGCCAAGTCCTGGGTTTGGTCGCGGCCATGCCGCAAGTGGATCGCGTGGAGCTCTTACCGCGCGACGTCTTTTTCACGGCGCTTGCCACGGTGTGCGCGGGCGTTCTGGTCCAGTGCGGCTTGGCCCTCGGCACCTGAAGCCGCGAACCTTTCTACTAGCGCTGCCTCACGGGTCCTTTTTTAGAGCAGGCAACCGCGACCGCGAGCAAAGCACCATCGCCGTGGCCGAGTAGTCTTGCTTTGACATCGTATCGTTCGATGTCACGCCTAGCAGTCTCGTCTCGACTTGGTTCTTGATCTTGCACGCAAGCAGATCATTCACCTATGCCACGCTTGCTTGCATTCGCCGCTCTGCCAGCACGCATCGCAGTACGTACCGGACAGCCGGCCTGCCAATGACCACTACGGCAGAGTACGACCAACGGACAGCCCGACGAAGTACGACCAACGGACAGCCCGACTGGACCTGGCCATGGCCCCGGCTGGCCAAAAGGCTGACGCAGGCGGAGTTCGCAAAGCCCCCGAGATGGCCAGCAGCCTCGCGGGCGTCGCTCGCGCTGCGCTGTCACGGCAGGCCAAGCAGTCGGCGATCGCTGTGGGCCTTGCCGCGCCTGCGCTGCTGGTCCTGGCGCCGATAGTGACGCTGGTGGCCCCTGCAGCGCTCTCGGCCACGCAGCACCTGCACGTGCCCTTCGGCGAGGTGTCCACCCTGGTCGTGCTCATACTGATCAACCTCGTCCTCGTGGACGACATGGTCAGCGTCAGCGTCGGCGGACGCCCGCGGCCGTGGCTCCTCGTTTGGATCGTGGTCGTCCAGCTCGCCGCCTGGGCGGCGATAGCCGCCGTGGCCAAGCTACTCGGCGTGCAGCGCCTCGGCGCAGCCAGCATCGCCTTCGGTGCGCTCGTGCACGTGCTCTCGCGGGCACTGGCCGTCTTCCTCAAGCCCCTCCAGCGCTGCGACGCGCGCCTCCGCCGCACAGTACGCGAGCTCAAGATGAGCCCGGTCCGCTTCAGCTCCTTCGGCGCGGGTATGACAGAGATGCTCTACGTGTACATGACCGTGTTCACGCACCTGGACCCTGCGCCAGAGGTGCTGGTTATGGGCGTTGGCATGCCGCTGCTGCAGGCTGTGCTCATGGCCGCCTCCTCGAAGCTCATGCTGCGCCAGGAGCGCAAGATCGCCGTGGAACTCGGCTCCATGAACCGGCACTCGTCGATCGCGCGCAGGCGCTACTCGTCAACAACAGAAGCCGGGTCGCTGGCGTCCAAGGACAAGGCGTCCTTGGTCATGGTCTTGAACGCGGAGACGCTATACTCCACCGGCGCGTTCGTGTCCATGGCCCTGGTCGAGAGCGACGAGGCGTTCTTCCTCTCGCTCGTGGCCATGCTGACCATCGAGGTGGTGCAGGTGGTGGTGCACGTCAAAGCCAGGCGCGTGGTCTCGCGTGTTGTGGCCGAAGGCTCGAGCGCGCCACCGCTGCGCCTGTGCGCCGACTCGCGCCTGCGGCAGTGGCTGCTGCACCAGGAGCTGGGCGAGAAGGTCGGCGTGCTCATGGCGCTGGGCTTTCTGGCCGTTGCCAAGGCGACGGATCGAGGCGTGCCGGCCGTCGAAGCGCTCCACACGGACCAACTCGTGCGCCGCGGCCTCGCCATGGTACTGTTGGGCCTGTTCGGCGACGTGTGCAAGGACCTGGCTAGCCAAGCCATCGGCCTGGTGCCCTCCAGCGACGACCTTGGGCACGTATCGCTCACGCTTCCCGGCGCAGGCGTCGCGGTGCTCGTCAGCTTGGACGCCGGCCTTTGCGCCCAGATCGGCCTGTCCCTCGGTGCTCCACGATGATGATGGACGACGGCCTTGGTCTCGATGGCGAGCAACTCCTCGCTCGCTGGAAGCAGGCCTGGAGCTAGCTCCTGCTCTCTAGCTAGGTCCATCGGCATAGCAACAAGTTCCTCGCTGAGCCAGACCACTAGCTGGACGACAGTGGGTGGGCGCGAGAGAGCAAGAGCAGAACACGGAGGCACTGCAAGACCACTCACCTCTCCCCGCCCAAGCGGACAGCCGTAAACACCTCAACGCCCGTCGCGGCCGCCCGCCGGGTTTGAGCCAAGGCAGCGTGCTCAGGCTCACCTCCGCAGGGCGCAACCTCCGCGGTCTGGGCGGCCTGGGCCGGCCTGCGCGGGGCTGGCCGGCCTGGGCGGCCCGCGCAACCCGCAGCCGCTCGCTTGCGAAGCGAGCAACAATTCGATGGACCCCGAGATGAAGACCATGGCAATGACCTCGCCCCGCTTGTTCTTGGCCGCGAAGGCGTCGTCGTGAAGGCTGTCTCGCAGCTGCTCAGCCCTGCCATACGCTTGCTCCAGTCAGTCTCGTGGTACCAGGTACGTACTTGGAAAGCGGTATCATCAACCGACACTACGGCAGAGTTTACGTGCGCCCACCGTCAACGCGCCCGGAATGACGGGCGGCGTCGCGGACGCCGCGCGACGCGCGCTTAAGCGCCAAGCAAGGCAGTCGGCGCTCGCGTTCGGCATCGCAGCGCTCGGCCTGCTCGTCATGGTGCCGCTGGCCGCGCTGGTCAGGCCTATCGCGAGCTCGACCAGGGAGCGCTTTGGCGTGCCGTTCGACGAGGTGCCCGCGCTCGTGGCCATCAGCACGGCCGGCGTCGCCGCCATCGATGAGATGATCAACGTGATGATGGGCGGCCGGCCGCGGCCATGGCTTATCGCCGGCGTCGTGGTCGTCCAGTTCGCGGCGTGGACGGTGATCGCCGCGGTCGCGAAGATGAAGGGCGCCGAGAGCGGTGCGGCCGGCATCGCCTTTGGCGCGCTCGTGCACGTGCTCTCGCGAGCTCTGGCCGTCTTTCTCAAGCCCCTCCAGCGCTGCGACGCGCGCCTCCGCCGCACAGTGCGCGAGCTCAAGATGAGCCCCATCCGGATAAGCTCCTTCGGCGCAGGCTTGTCCGTCATCCTGTACGTGTACCTGACCGTGTTCACGCAGCTAGACCCCGCGATAGAGGTCCTGGTCATGGGCTTTGGCATGCCGCTGCTGCAGGCTGTGCTCATGGCCGCCTCCTCGAGGCTCATGCTGCGGCAGGAGCGCAGAGTCGTCGTCCACGCCAAGCTCACGGCCGTGAGCACGGACGTGAGCACGGACGAAGTCAGCGGCGACTCCGAATCGCACGACACGGGCAGCAAGCCAGGCTCGCCCACGCGCGCTTCGGCCTCGCGGGACCACGTTTCGCTCGTCATGGTGCTCATCGCCGAGACGCTCTACTCCACCGGCGCGTTCGCGACCCTGGCCCTGGCCGAGAGCAGCTACACCTTCTTTATCTCGCTCGCGGCCATGCAGACCGTGGAGATCGTGCAGGTGGCGCTGCACGTCAAGGCCAGGCGCGTTGTGTCGCAAGTCGTGACCGAAGGCCGCGGCGTGGCGCTGCTGTGCGACGACACCCGACTGCGGCAATGGCTCCTGCACCGAGAGCTAGGCGAGAAAGTCGGCGTGCTAGTCGCGCTGGGGTACCTGGTCATCGCCAAGGCAGCGAGCAGGGGCGCCATGGTCGTGGACGCGATCAGCACCATGCAGCTTGCGCGCCGAGGCCTCGCCATGGTACTTGCGGGCCTGATCGGCGACTTGTGCAAGGACTTTGTGAGCCAGGCGCTCGGCTTGGCGTCCTCCGACGAGGGTCTAGGGCGCGTCTCGCTGTCAGCTTTCAGCGTGGGCATCGCCGTGCTGGCCAGCGTGGACGCCGGCTTTGGCGTCCAGATCGGCTTAACTCTCGGCTCTGCGCGATGACACCGACCAGCCGAGCGCTAAACAGGACCGGAACAGCCGATCACTTTGCTCCAGACGACGCCAGCGCAAGGCGCGGTCGATGCACTCACGATCATTCGATCTGTGGCAGACCGACCTCGAACCGTTTACGCTCGCGCTGACCGACAGTGCGAACCAGGACGAGCAGAAGCAGCGCAACTTAGGCACTGGCAGTGTTCAGACTAACACGTGACTGTAACTCACAGACAGCTTGCTTCCCAGCTTGCCAGGCATCAGCAAGCACTCACCATCTGGTTCCTTGTCCGACCAGTTCAACGCATAGTTGATAAAGTCAATGAGCAGGACACCTCGACCTGGCTGGACCTGGTGCACGTCGTTGTCGAGGACGGAGCTCGCGGTGATGCCTCAGCGAGCGTGAGCTCGACCGTGCGCGCGAATGATGGGGTGCGGCGGCGCTGCCGAGCGCGCCAGGAGAGCGCTTGCGCGGCAAGCGTGGCAGTCCGCGACGGCGATAGGTTTGGTGTCGCTCGCCGTGATTGCCATCGTGCCGACGCTTGCGGCGACTCGGCGCTTGGCGGACTTTGCCGAGCGGCGGCAGGCGCCTGTGGACGAGCTGATGCTGTTCCGGCCATCGTCAACCTTGCCCTTCCCGTGTCCGAGGAGCTGCTCCTACGGATGATGGGAAGCAAGCTGCGGCTGCTCCGCATGTGTGGCGCGATTGTCGTGCAGGCAACAGTATGGACGACGAGCGTAGCCATCGGTTCTCGGCTTGGCCTCCATACCTTGGGGCCGCGGGTCGTCCCGATCTGCATGCTCAACCACATGTTCGCAGTGCCGACCGCGGTCCTCCTCAAGCCTGGCCAAGACTGCCACGCGAGACTGCGGCGCGCGACGCGGGAGCTCAAGGCAGGCGTGGCCGACTAAGCGCTATGGGCTGCGGCTTCTCGGTTGTGTTGTACATCTACCTAACCGTGTTTAGTGCGCTGCGGCCGGCCTTGGAGTTCCTCGTGATGGGCATTGGCACACCGCTCGTGCAGGCGCTCTTCATGTCTCTTCTGGCGCGGCTCATGGCGCATCAGGAGCGCCTGGTCCGCACGGCTCGTGTCGGCAGTCCGACACGGCCGCCAGAGACCGCCCTTTCGGGACGAGATGATGATGACGCCGATGGCCAATCGCACGGGTCACAGATCTCGCTGCTGATGGTCGCGTGCGCAGAGACGATGTACTCCCTGGTGCGTTCACCACACTCGCTCTGGTCGACAGCGATCAGACCTTTCTGCTCTCGCTCGTGTCCATGCTCACGATCGAGATCGTGCAGGTGGTGCTGCACGTCAAGGCAAGACGCGTCATGTCGAAAGTCGCGCCGGGGACCACCGGCATGGCGATACTTTGCGACGACACGCGGCTGCAGCAGTGGCTCCTGTACCAAGAGCTGGGCGAAAAGATCGGTCTGCTCCTCGCTCTTGCGGTGCTAACCGCAAGACTCGCGATCGACGGCAGCGTGTCCAACTGGGTATCAGACCTCGAAGCGTCGCAGCTAGCGCGGCGCGGCCCGGTCATGGTGTTCCTTGGCCTGGTGGGCGACCTAGGCAAGGACCTGGCAGTGCAGACGCTGGGCCTTGTGCCGTCCGGCCCGAGCGCAGAGCGGGTCACCCTATCCCCTGTGATGGCGGCGTACCTGGTCTTCGTCGCCTTCATGACCGCGTTACTTGCCCAGACCGCCTTTGCGCTGTGATTTCCCTGAGCGCCGGAAGATCCCCACTTTCAGCCAGCCGCCGCCGTGTCCAGCTCGAGTCGGACCTCACAGAGCCCAACCATCAAGGAATCGTCATCATCATCATCATCATGAACCACAAGTTGTTTGCTTGCCTACTCGCCCGCCCGCCCGCCCGCTCCCTCGCTTGCTCGAGGTACGCCAAGTCGAGGCTGGTCGCGACGTCAGACGGACGTCGATGGATGCTGGTCGCGGCCGCAGTCGCAGAGGCCGTCGTCCCCAGAGGATGATCATCCGCGAGGCAGCTATAGCTAATGGAGCTGAAAAGCCTCACGCAAGCCGCAGCGGCTTTCGCCTGCTCGCCAGCCCAAAGCTTTCCTCGCCTTTTGTGTCCGACCTTTTCAACGCATAGAATTTACAAGTCTCTGGCTGACGCGGTGCTGATCCGATAGCTCTAGCTAGCGAGCTCATGCGGCGGCCTGTGATCGCGCCGCGGCCGACGGCTCAATGAAGCTTTAATCAAGCTCCGAGCGCCGCGTTCTCGTTCTGAGTCGAACAGAGTCGTTCGGTCAGGTGCGGCGAAGGCTGAGCTGCGCCGCCGAGAGCATCTCGGGTTGATCGATCGGGCTGGCGATGCCAGGATGGGTGCGGCGGGGAGGGCGAAGCAGGCGATAGTGCGGCAGGCGCAGCAGACGCTCGTGGCGGGGATGATCGCGGGTGTTGGCTTGCTCGCTGTGTCGCCTGTCGCGGTGCTGACGCGAGTTGCAGTCGCTGCGGCAGGGGCCGAGCAAAGCGCGGCGTTCGGGGAGCTCGCCGTGCTCGCCGTGCTCGTCATATTGATCGTCGTCGTAGAAGAGGAGGTCGTGGACGTGATGCTGAGGCGCAAGTTTCGCCCCTGCAACTCCCTCCGCGTCATCGCCTGCCAGGCTGCCTTGTGGACGGTGGCAGCGATGGCAATCCGAAGCCTTGACGTGGACGACAGCGCATGGCTTCCCATCGCGCTGCTTGTGTACCTGCTGTCGCGGCCGCTCGCCATCTTGGTCAAGCCCGGCCGAAGCTGTGGCTCAAGGCTGCGGGCGCACGGCCGCCGAGCTGCAGCTGGCCGCCATACGCATCAGCGCGCTTAGCACCGGCTATTCCGTCATCTTGTACGTGTACTTGACCGTCTTCACAGAGCTGCAGCCGCTCACGGAAGTCGTGGTCATGGGCATAGGGATGCATGCCTCTAGTTCAGGCCATCCTCATGTCGCTGCTCGCGCAGCTGACGCTCCGCCACGAGCGGTCCCTCCGCCGGGCGTCAGTGCGGCGCAAACTCGCCGCGCGGACGCGGGCCGAGGTTGCGCCTGCCGAGTCGGCAGATGAAAGCAGCGCCCGGGCGGAGACGGAGGCGGCAACAACGCTGGCAAGACGGCCGAGGGCAGAACGAGCGACCCGCACACCCACTCGACCTCCCGGGTGTCGCTTTTGATGGTGCTCGTGGTCGAGATGATGTACTCGACGGGCGCCTTTGTCACGCTGGCCCTGGCCGACACCCAGACCACCTTCATCTCCTCGCTGCTGATCATGCTTGGCGTTGAGATCGTGCAAGTGGCGCTGCACGTCAAGGCCAGACGCGTCATGTCGCACGTGGTGAACGAATCCGCGGCCGAGACGCTGCTCGGCGACGACGCTTGCATTCGCGAGTGGCTCCTGTTCCAGGAGACTGGGTGAGAAGGCGGGCGTTCTGCTCGCGATCGGGTTTCTCGGCATCGACTTTGCGCTGGGCCGCAGCGTGAGCAAGGGAAAGGGCATTGACGCGGGAGGGCTGGCGAGGCGAGGGCTTGCCATGATCGTGCTTGAGCTGATCGGCGACGTCATCAAAGACATGGTCGGCCAAACATTCGGCGTGCTTTCGTCGACCATCGGCGCGAACCACGTGTCGCTCTCGGCGCTTGAGCTGGTCTACGTGACGTTCTTATCCTTGCTGGCCTGCTTGCTTGCCCAGGCCGGCTTGGCGCTCGGGTCATAGTACCATACCACCCCACCAACAACCACAACAACAAAAGTGTCGTCCATCTTGTCCACCACGTCGCCGTCGCAACTCGACTCGAGTCCACGGCGAAGGCGATCACGTGCGACGCGACCACCCTGCCGCCGGCGCCGACGACGGCCGCAAGAGCCTGAACGGTACCAGGTACAGCCCAAGAGCCTTCCGAGTCGCAAATCAAGAACAGGGAGGACAGCCCCAGGTCCAACGCTTGCAACCACATCCAGAGCGGCTTGGCACAAGGCACCTGACGGCCTTAGCGGACCAGCACAACCTTGCCTTGTCATCGCGCGCAGCTGCCTGACGGCGGCTCGCATAGAACGAGGGCAGGCAGGCAGGCAGGCAATCCGACTACGGCTACTCGTGAGTACGACCAGCCGGAGTAGTGCGCAGGGCCGCGGAACGGAAGGCGCGGCGATAAACTCGTGGCCACCCTGACCAATTCGGTTGGAGCTGGCGGCGCTGGTCGCTCGCTGGCCGGCACCGGCGCCGGCACCGGCGCCGACTGCGGCTCCGAGCAACGGATTTGCAGCTGCCATCTGGCGGCCGGCCGTGAAGAAGCAAGGCCACGACGAGCGACCACGGCGGGCGGCGGCCTCGACATGATGCGGCACACGCTTGTGCGCCAGACGCAGCAGTCCCTGATTGCTCTTGGCGTCGCCACGCTTGGACTGCTTGTCGTGGCGCCGGTGGCTGCGCTGATACGAGCGCTGGTCGCGTTGGGAAAGGAGAGCAAGCTGCCTGTCGGTGAGACCTTCTTCCTCGTGGCCGGCATCGTCCTCGTGGCCGTCATGGTACAGGAGCTGGCGAGCCTCAACATGAAGGTCAACTTTCACGGCTGGCTCACCTTTCGGCTCGTCGCCTTCCAAGCCGTGGCATGGGCGGCGGCTGTGGCGGCGGCGGCCGCAGCTGGCGTCGAGGAGATCAAGGCCGTCGGCTTGCCGATCTGCGCGCTCATCCACACGATTGAAATGCCGATTGCTGTCTTCCTCAGGCCAGACCAGACCTGCGGCAGAAGAAAGCGGCGCGTGGTGCGCGAGCTCAAGCTGATCCCGATTCGGCTCTGCTCGCTGGCGACGAGCTTCTCCGTCATCCCGTACGTGTACCTGACGATCTTCACGCGCTTCGAGCCCTTCGTGGAGGTCCTGGTCATGGGCTTGGGCATGCCGCTGCTGCAGGCCCTCTGCATCACTTGCCTCGCGTACATGACCGAAGGCCAGGCACGCATGAACCGCAAAGCCCTGGCAAGGCGCAACAGGGCTCAAGCATCGCCGACGAGCCGGCATCGCCTGACACTGCTGCGACGAAGGTCGAGGCCAGGGCCAAGTATGCTCGAGATGCGAAGGGTGCTGCGCAGGAATCAGGGCGAAGGATGGCGCTCATTGTGATCGTGGGCGTCGAGACGATGTTCTCCACGGGTGCGTTCACGACGCTTGCGCTGGCCGAGAGTGAGGGAACGTTTTACGTGTCGCTCGTGTCCATGCTGGCCATCGAGATCGCGCAGGTTGCGCTGCACGTCAAGGCCTCGCGCGTGGCCAAGCGCGTCGTGGACGAGTCGATGGCCGAGACCCTCTTGGGCGACGACATGACCATTCGCGACTGGCTCTTGCACCAAGAGCTGGGCGAGAAGACGGGGCTACTGCTCGCTCTGGGCTTTCTCGCCATCGACCGAGTGCTGGGCCGCGACATCGCGGCGATGCAAGGCTGTCGACAATGGTCGCCTCGCAAGGCGCGGACTTGCCATGGTGCTACTGGAGCTGGTCGGCGACCTCGGCAAGGACTTGCTCGGCCAGTTCCTCGGCATCATCGCCTCCGACGGCAGCGCAACTCACGTGTCGCTGCCGCCGCTCGGCGTATGCTTGGTGGTCGTCCTGTGCCTTAACGCCTGCATCCTCGTCCAGACCGGCTTCGCCCTGGGCACGGTGTGACGTGAATCCGACCCTCTCCAGCTAGCTCGTAGAGGGCCAGCAAAGGGTTCTTGTTCCCTGTCTCTATCTCTATCTTGATCTACCTCTACCTCAATCTTGATCTTGATCTTGTCGCGACTCTGTCAGTTCCGCATGAACCAGGAGCTCCGCGAGAAGACTGGCATCTTGCTGACACTTGGCCTTCTTGTCGTCGGTCGCGATGTACGCTTGGTTCCAGCTCAGACAGCGCAGCTATGCTCATCATCAAGTGCTGGTCAACGGATCCTGACGCCTATATTCGGCAACAGCGCTGAGCAGCTGTCGAGAGCGCCGCCATGGCGGGCGGCGGCATCGACATGATGCGACACGCGCTTGTGCGCCAGGCGCAGCAGTCCCTGCTTGCTCTTGGCGTCGCCACGCTTGGACTGCTTGTCGTGGCGCCGGTGGCTGCGCTGATACGAGCGCTGGTCGCGGTGGGAAAGGAGAGCAAGCTGCCTATCGGTGAGACCTTCTTCCTCGTGGCCGGCATCATCCTCTTGGCCGTCATGGTACAGGAGCTGGCGAGCCTCAACATGAAGCTCAAGTTCCACGGGTGGCTCAACTTTCGGCTCGTCGCCTTCCAAGCCGTGGCATGGGCGGCGGCTGTGGCGGCGGCGGCCGCAGCTGGCGTCGAGGAGATCAAGGCCGTCGGCTTGCCGATCTGCGCGCTCATCCACACGATCGAAATGCCGATTGCTGTCTTCCTCAGGCCAGACCTGACCAGCGGCAGAAGAAAGCGGCGCTTGGTGCGCGAGCTCAAGTTAGTCCCGATTCGGCTCTGCTCGCTGGCGACGGGCTTTCCGTCATTCCGTACGTGTACCTGACGATCTTCACGCGCTTCGAGCCCTTCGTGGAGGTCTGGTCATGGGCTTGGGCATGCCGCTGCTGCAGGCCCTCTGCATCACTTGCCTCGCGTACATGACCGAGGGCCAGGCACGCATGAACCGCAAGGCCCTGGCGAGGCGCAATAAGGCTCGAGCCATCGCCGACGAGCCCACATCGCCTGACATCGTTGCAACGAAGGTCGAGGTCAGCGCCAAGTATGCGCGAGATTCGAAGAGTGCTGCGCGGCAATCAGGGCAGAGCATGGCGCTCATCGTGGTCGTGGGCGTCGAGACGATGTTCTCCACGGGTGCGTTCACGACGCTTGCGCTGGCCGAGAGCGAGGGAACGTTTTGCGTGTCGCTCGTGTCCATGCTGGCCATCGAGGTCGCGCAGGTTGCGCTGCACGTCAAGGCCTCGCGCGTGGCCAAGCGCGTCGTGGACGAGTCGATGGCCGAGACCCTCTTGGGCGACGACATGACCATTCGCGACTGGCTCTTGCACCAAGAGCTGGGCGAGAAGACGGGGCTGCTGCTCGCTCTGGGCTTCCTCGCCATCGACCGAGTGCTGGGCCGCGACATCGCGGCGATGCAGGCTGTCGACAATGGTCGCCTCGCAAGGCGCGGACTTGCCATGGTGCTACTGGAGCTGGTCGGCGACCTCGGCAAGGACTTGCTAGGCCAGTTCCTCGGCATCGCCTCCGACAGCAGCGCAACTCACGTGTCGCTGCCGCCGCTCGGCGTGTGCTTGGTGGTCGCCGTGTGCCTCAACGCTTGCATCCACGTCCAAACCGGCTTGGCGCTGGGCACGGTGTGACAAGAATCCAACCCTCTCCAGCTCTAGCTCGTAGAGGGCCAGCAAAGGTTTTCTGTCTCTATTTATCTCTATCTTGATCTCGACCTCGACCTCGATCTTGATCTTGTCGCGACTCTGTCAGTTCCGCATGAACCAGGAGCTCGGCGAGAAGACTGGCATCTTGCTGACACTTGGCCTTCTTGTCGTCGGCCGCGACATCGTGCGATGTACGCAGGGTACCGGCTCAGCCGGCGCAAGTATGCTTCGGAGTGCTACTGGAGTCAACGGATCCTGGCAAGCGCTGAGCAGCTGTCGTGAGCGCCATGGCGGGCGGCGGCATCGACATGATGCGACACGCGCTTGTGCGCCAGGCGCAGCAGTCCCTGATTGCTCTTGGCGTCGCCACGCTTGGACTGCTTGTCGTCGCGCCGGTGGCGGTGCTGATACGAGCGCTGGTCGCGGTGGGAAAGGAGAGCAAGCTGCCTGTTGGTGAGACCTTCTTCCTCGTGGCCGGCATCATCCTCGTGGCCGTCATGGTGCAGGAGCTGGCAAACCTCAACACGAAGCTCAAGTTTCACGGGTGGCTCACCTTTCGGCTCGTCGCCATCCAAGCCGTGGCATGGGCGGCGGCTGTGGCGGCGGCGGCCGCAGCTGGCGTCGAGGAGATCAAGGCCGTCGGCTTGCCGATCTGCGCGCTCATCTTCACGATTGAAAGGCCACTTGCCGTCTTCCTCCAACCCGGCCAGGCCAGTGCAGGAGAAAGCGGCGCACGCTGCGCGAGCTCAAGTTGATCCCGATTCGGCTCTGCTCGCTGGCGACGGGCTTCTCCGTCGTGGCGTACGACCTGACGATCTTCACGCTTCGAGCCCTTCGTGGAGGTTCTGGTATTGGGCTTTGGCATGCCCTTGCAGGCCCTCTGCATCACTTGCCTCGCGTACATGACCGAGGGCCAAGCGAGCGCGACCCGCAAGGCCATGGCGAGGAACAACAGGGCTCGAGCCATCACCGACGAGCCGGCATCGCCTGACATCGTTGCGACGAAGGTCCAGGCCAGGGCCAAGTATGTCCGAGATGCGAAGAGTACCTCGCGGCAATCAGGGCAGACTTTGGCTTTCATCGCGGTCGTGGGCGTCGAGACGATGTTCTCCACGGGTGCGTTCACGACGCTTGCGCTGGCCGAGAGCGAGGGAACGTTTTACGTGTCGCTCGTGTCCATGCTGGCCATCGAAGTCGTGCAGGTTGCGCTGCACGTCAAGGCCAAGCGCATGGCCTCGCGCGTCGTGGATGAGTCGATAGCCGAGACCCTCTTGGGGGACGACATGACCATTCGCGACTGGCTCTTGCACCAAGAGCTGGGCGAGAAGACGGGCTGCTGCTCGCTCTGGCTTCCTCGCCATCGACCGAGTGCTGGGCCGCGACATCGCGGCGATGCAGGCTGTCGACAATGGTCGCCTCGCAAGGCGCGGACTTGCCATGGTGCTACTGGAGCTGGTCGGCGACCTCGGCAAGGACTTGCTAGGCCAGTTCCTCGGCATCATCGCCTCCGACAGCAGCGCAACTCACGTGTCGCTGCAGCCGCTCGGCGTGTGCTTGGTGGTCGTACTGTGCCTCCATGCCAGCATTTACGCCCAGACCGGCTTGGCGCTGGGCACAGTGTGACATGAATTCAACTCTCTCCAGCTCGTAGAGGTCCAGCAAAGGTTTTCTGTTCTCGACCCCGATCTCAATCTCGATCTTGATCTTGTCGCGACTCTGTCAGTTCCGCATGGACCAGGAGCTCGGCGAGAAGACTGGCATCTTGCTGTCGCTTGGCCTTCTTGTCGTCGGCCGCGATATCGTGGCGATGTACGCAAGGGACCGGCTCATACCGCGCAGCTATGCTCATCAATTGCTGGTCAACGGATCCTGAGGCCTATATTCGGCAACAGCGCTGAGCAGCTGTCGTGAGCGCTATGCCGGCGGCGGCATCGACATGATGCGGCACGCGCTTGTGCGCAGGCGCAGCAGTCCCTGCTTGCTCTTGGCGTCGCCACGCTTGGACTGCTTGTCGTGGCGCCTGTAGCTGTGTTGATACGAGCGCTGGTCACGGCGGGAAAGGAGAGCAAGCTGCCTGTCGGTGAGGTCTTCTTCCTCGTGGCCGGCATCATCCTCGTGGCCGTCCTGGTGCAGGAGCTGGCAAGCCTCAACATGAAGCTCAAGTTTCACGGCTGGCTCACCTTTCGGCTCGTCGCCTTCCAAGCCGTGGCATGGGCGGCGGCTGTGGCAGCGGCGGCCGCAGCTGGCGTCGAGGAGATCAAGGCTGTCGGCTTGCCGATCTGCGCGCTCATCCACACGATCGAAATGCCGATTGCTGTCTTCCTCAGGCCAGACCTGACCAGCGGCAGAAGAAAGCGGCGCTTGGTGCGCGAGCTCAAGTTGATCCCGATTCGGCTCTGCTCGCTGGCGACGGGCTTCTCCGTCATCCCGTACGTGTACCTGACGATCTTCACGCGCTTCGAGCCCTTCGTGGAGGTTCTGGTCATGGGCTTGGGCATGCCGCTGCTGCAGGCCCTCAGCATGATTGGCCTTGCCTACCTGACCGAGGGCCAAGCGCGCGCGACCCGGAAGGCCATGGCGAGGAGCCACAGGCTCGAGCCATCGCCGAGGATCCGGCATCGCCTGACACTGCTGCGACGAAGGTCGAGGCCAGCGCCAAGTATGCGCGAGATTCGAAGTGCTGCGCAGGAATCAGGGCGAAGGATGGCGCTCATCACGTCGTGGGCGTCGAGACGATGTTCTCCACGGGTGCGTTCACGACGCTTGCGCTGGCCGAGAGCGAGGGAACGTTTTACGTGTCGCTCGTGTCCATGCTGGCCATCGAAGTCGCGCAGGTTGCGCTGCACGTCAAGGCCAAGCGCATGGCCTCGCGCGTCGTGGACGAGTCGATGGCCGAGACCCTCTTGGGCGACGACATGACCATTCGCGACTGGCTCTTGCACCAAGAGCTGGGCGAAAAGACGGGCTGTTGCTCGCTCTGGGCTTCCTCGCCATCGACCGAGTGCTGGGCCGCGACATCGCGGCGATGCAGGCTGTCGACAATGGTCGCCTCGCAAGGCGCGGACTTGCCATGGTGCTACTGGAGCTGGTCGGCGACCTCGGCAAGGACTTGCTCGGCCAGTTCCTCGGCATCATCGCCTCCGACAGCAGCGCAACTCACGTGTCGCTGCCGCCGCTCGGCGTGTGCTTGGTGGTCGTCCTGTGCCTTAACGCCTGCATCCACGTGCAGACCGGCTTAGCTTTAGGCACCTAAAGCTACTCTGGCTAGTCAGCTATCTTGTGCGTGTTGGTCGGCGACCGGCCTGGTCATGCCGCGGTTGCGGACCGCCTGCAAGGCCGCGCTGGCAGCGGATCTTGCAGTGCATTAGACGGTGCCGAAGCGCACCAAGGCGGCAAGCGGCGCCTGCCTGGTACCGGCTGATCGCCTCGATGTGGTGGAGGCGACTACAGCCGTAGCGGATAGGGCCTTAACCAGATACTGACATGTGATCGCTTCCAACCGACATATACATCGACGCGGCTGGACTCAGCTGGCCAGGCCCTGGCTCGCAGCGCTGGAGCTCCGGCTGGAGAACGGAGCATGGAGCGCGGCCTCGAGATGGCGCGCGCGGCGCTGGCGCGCCAGGCGCAGCAGTCCGTGCTGGCCGTTGGTGTCGCCGCCCTTGGACTGCTTGCGCTGGCGCCGCTGGTTGCGCTTGCCAAGACAGAGCACCCGCTGCTCGGGGAGATGCCTTTGTTCTTCGCTGTAAGCAACCTGTGCCTCTTGACCATCGAGACGCTAGTCGAGGTCATGATCCTCGGCAGGGTGCGCCTGGGCAGGACAGTCCGGACCGTTGTTGTGCAGGTGGCCATGTGGGCGCTCGCCATTGCTATCGCCACGCAGCTCGGCATCGAGGAGCTCTCGCTGGGCGCTGTTCCAGTGCTCGTGCTCGTCTACATGCTTTCGCGGCCCTTCGCCATCCTCCTGGCGTACGGAATACCCTGTCGCACCAAGCTGCGGCGCACTGCGCGCGAGCTCAAGCTCTCTCTCGTGCGCGTGTGCGGCCTCGGCGTCGGGTTCTCGACCATGTTGTACATGTATCTCACCATGTTCATGCAGCTCACGCCGATCGTGGAGGTCATCGTGATGGGGCTTGGCATGCCGCTCATCCAGGCCGCATTCATGCTGCTCGTCGCGGAGCTCACGGCACGCCAAGAGCGCGTCAGCAAGAGGGTGGTTCGCAAGCGAAGCGCTGCGGTCGCCGACGACCCGTCCGTCGAGCCGGAGCCCAAGCCTGGTCTTGAGTCGCAGCTTCCGCCGCCACACAGGCGGCTAATGCGGGCGAGAGCCTCGCGACGCTCATCATGGTCTTTGGCGCCGAGATCTGCTACTCGACCTGCGCATTCGCCGCGCTGGCCTTGGCGGAGAGCGACGGGTCGTTTTACGTCTCGCTCGTGTCGATGCTGAGCATCGAGGTGGTGCAGGTGGTCTTGCACGTCAAAGCGAGGCACGTCGTGCAAAAGGTGGTGAACGAGAACGCCGCCGACGCGCTGCTTGGCAACACCCTCGTCATCCGCCAGTGGTTGCTGCACCAAGAGCTGGGCGAAAAGATCGGCCTGCTGCTCGCGCTGGGCGTGCTCGCGCTGGACAACACCCTGGAGACCAGCACAACCGTGCACGTGCTGGACACGTCACAAACGATTCGCCGCGCGCTGGCCATGGTGCTGCTGGAGCTCGTCGGGGACCTCATAAAGGACGTCTTGAGCCAGATGCTGGGCGTCATCCCGCTGGGCCCAAGCTCCGGCCGCGTCTCGCTGGCGGCCATCGGCGTGTGTTTCGCGATCGCGGAGTGCTTGATCGCCGGCTCGCTCGTCCAGATGACTCTGGCTTTGGGCAACGCCTGAGAAGCACCGCAGCGCCAGCCGAAGCACCGCAGCGCCAGCCGAAGCGGCGCCAGCTCAAGCAGCCCAAGCAGCTCAAGCAGCTCAAGCAGCTCAAGCAGCTCAAGTATACTGCGCCCCGCCAGCAAGCATCAAGCTCGCGATTAGCGCGTTGCTGTGCTGCCAACACGACCACCTCTCCACAGTCATGAATGAACAAGAGGGTCAGCGGGCTGCTTGCTGCCATCGCAATCCTACCGTAACAATGTGCCATCTTGTCCTGAGTGCACTGGTCATGTCTTGATCTGCCATAGTCGTTGGATCCAACCACGTACTTGCTCGCCAGGCGGAGCACGGGCACGGTCAGAGGAGGTCGCCGAGATACCAGGGACATGCGCAGCACGCCGCAGTCAGCGCAGACATGGCGATGACGTGGCCGGCGCTTGCCAAGCAGGCGGTGGCGCGCCAGGCGTGGCAGTCGGTTGTTGCCGCGGCCGTGGCCACCCTCGCACTGCTAGTCGCCGCGCCGATGGGCCTTCTGGTCCGCGCAATAGTGCTCTGGGCGCGGCAGCACAACGTGCCCTTCGACGAGGTGCCCGTGCTCGCCGCACTGACGATTCTCGTCGCCATAGTGGAGGAGGAGCTCATCGACATCATCATCCGCGGCAGGACGCGCCTCTGCGTGCTCGCCAGGACCGTCGTGATGCAGCTGTGCACCTGGCTCGCGGCCGTCGCGGCAGCCAAGCAGCTCGGCGTGGAGCAGCTCGCGGCGCGCGGCCTTTTAGTCTGCGCGCTCGTGTACCTCGTCGCGCGGCCTGCTGCGGTTGCGCTGCGGCCCGACCAGCGCTGCGGCGCGCGGCTGCGGCGCGCGACGCGCGAGCTGCGAACGAGCGCGATAAAGCTGAGCACGCTGGGCACGGGGTTTAGCGTGGTCCTGTACGTGTACATGACCGTGTACACGCAGCTCGCGCCGTTCGCCGAGGTGCTCGTCATGGGGCTGGCGATGCCGCTGCTGCAGGCGCTGTTCATGTCGCTCATGGCGCAGCTTGTGGAGCGCCACGAGCGAAAGGTGCGGCGGGCGATGATGGCGCGGAGGGTCGCGGCGGCAGGGGTGCTGGTGCTGGACGGGCCAGGCCACGGCGGGCAGTTCGCAGGTGTGGAGCGGAGCGGCAAGTCTGCAAGCAGCGATGGCAGCGTGGCGGCAACGCCGGGCAGTGGCGGGTCGCAGGTGCCGCTTCTGATGGTCATGGTGGTGGAGCTGTGCTACGCCACGGCGGCGTTCTCGACGCTGGTGTTGGCTGAGAGCGAGAGGTCGTTCTTCTTGAGCTTGACGTCCATGTTCTGCATCGAGGTGGTTCAGGTGGCGCTGCACGTCAAGGCGAGACGCGTCGTGTCGCGCGTGGTGAGCGAGAACGCCGCCGACACGCTCCTGGGCAACGACATGACCATCCGCGAGTGGCTGTACCAGGAGCTGGGCGAGAAGACCGGCGTGCTGGTCGCGCTGGGCCAGCTCGCGATCGACCGAGCGCTCGGCCGCGACGTGCTGCAGGCGCTGAGTCCTGCGAAGCTCGCTTGGCGTGGAGCAGCCATGGTGCTGTCCGAGCTGGTCGCCGACGTGGCCAAAGACGTGACCAGCCAGGTCCTTGGCGTGCTCCCCGCGGGAGGAACTAAGAGCAGCCGCGTGACGCTGCAGCCGCTGGCGGCCAGCTACGCGATATGCCTGTGCCTTTTGGCAAGCTTCCAGGTCCAGGCCGGCCTGGCGCTCGGCGGCCAGGCCTGAGGCGAGCGGTTGCATTCGTTCAGACTTGGTCGTACACCGGAAACGTGGAAAGAAAGCCATAAGCTATGTCGTGTACGTACTTTTGTGGTATTCGTTGCCGTGTCATGCCATGTCGTGCCGCGTAGCCTATCGCTGCGTATCCGTTTGCCGTAGCGCGGAGGACAGTGACCTCCGCGAACCTAGCTGGCAAGCTCTCGCTGCCCGTGGCAAGCGCGCGCGCTGCCGGTGGCAAGCGCGCTGCAGCTGGACATGTCGCGCAGCCTCGCGTTCGCGCGCTGCGTCCTGACGCGGCAGGCCAAGCAGACAGCCCTGGCCGTTGCCATCGTGGCGACGGGGTGGCTCGCCTTTGTGCCACTCGTGGTCCTCACCAGAGTCATGGTGGCGTCCCCGCTCGTGCCGCTTGGCCTGGTGCCCTTGGTGCTGATGCTCGGCACAGGTCTTGTCACACTGCAAGAGGAACTGGTCGTGCAGATGCTGGCGCGCAACTACAGGCGCATGCGGCAGTGCGCAGCAACTTTGGCGGGGCAGGGCGCGGTTTGGGCGGCCGTCTGCGTGGCGGCACATCGACGTGGCGAGCAGGTCAGCATAACGACGGCCCTGGCTCTTCACGTTCTGGTCCACATCCTGGGGAGGCCTGTGGTCTTCTTGCTGTGGCCAGGCCAGCGCTGCGGCATGAGGCTTCGACGCATGGGGCGCGATCTCGCGTTCGGTCCAGTGAGAACCATTGGCATGTGCACCGGCATGTTGGTCGTTCTGTACATTCACCTAACCGTCTTCAGCTGGAGCCGCTCGCCGAGGTGATGGTCATGGGTTTTGCTGTGCCGCTGCTGCAGGCTGCGTGCAAAGGGATTTTGGGGCATCTTGTGCGGCGCATGGAGCGCCAGGTGGCGCTCAGGCAAACCTTCGGGCATCAATGACGCACAGCGCCGACTCCGCGCCGCGCAAGCGCTCGCACCTGCCGGCGTCCCTCCTTACGGTCGTAATCGCAGAGATTGGCTTTGCCGCGAGTGCTACTGCGACATTGATGCTGGCCGAGACCGACAGGACCTTCTTGCTAGCGCTCGTGTCCATGCTCTGCATCGAGATTGTGCAGGTGGCGCTGCACGTGAAGACTTGGCGCGTCATTTCACGCGTGGCGCCGCGTTCGACGACGGTGACAGACGACGCGACCCTCGCGTCGGCAAGAAGCGACGACAGCAGGCTTTGCGAGTGGCTTTTGCACCAGGAGCTGGGCGAGAAGATGGGCTCTTTGATGGCGGTCAGCTCTCTTGGGGTGGACCAGGTGCTCTGGCACAGCGGCAGCCCGTCCAGGAAACCGGTGATCGCCAGCTCGCGAAGCGCGGGCTTGCTTTGGTCCTCTTGGGACTGCTGGCCCACATCGCGAAGGACATGGTGAGCCGGGCGCTTGGCGTCGCAGCGAGCTCCAATCGCGCCTCGCTGCCGATGCTCGGCGTGTTCGTGGTGGTCGTCCAGACCATCTCCGTGGGCTTCCTGATCGAGTGCGGCTTGGTCCTCTACCAATAGCCAATCTATGTTTCCGGTAGATACTATTACCCAAACGCTCCAGTCTGCGCTTTTTTTCCCGTTACAACATAGGCATGCTCGCGCTTGGATCGGTGCCACTCAACGGGGACGGGGAAAATGCGGATCGGGCTTTGGATAGGAAACGAAGCACAAGTGCGCAACTCGGCTGCCTTCAGAGCACGAGTGACGACGGACGTGAAGGCGGAGAGGAGAAGAGAGATGGAGCACCTGAGGTCGACCTAGTCGTCCATGTGCAGCAGCTGCATGTGAAGCTATGCCGCCTTCTATCCATCCGGACTCTGCCTCCTTGCCGCATGTCAACCGACCCAAGCTGCTTGCCCAACGGATTGCCGCACGGCACTGGCACGCATAGCTCTGTAGGTAGTCCAGGTCGAGCTAGCCATGGGGCGCGGCCTTGAGATGGCGCGGAGTGCGGCCGAGCGGCAGGCCAAACAGTCCGTCATCGCCGCAAGCATTGCCGTGCTCACCCTGGTGAGCTTCGCGCCGCTTGCGCTTCTGGTCAAGGCGGTGGTGGCCTTTGCCGCAGAGAACGAGGTGCCACTCGGCGAGGTGCCCGTGCTCGCGATGCTGATCGTCTTCGGGGGCGTGATTGCGGAGGAGATGGTCAGCGGCATGATCCGCGGCAGTCCGCGCCTTGGGCACATGCTGGGCGTCATCCTCGTGCAGGTCATGGCCTGGGCGGTGCTGGCAGCAGCCGCCAAGCGCGCTGGTGTCACGGACATCGCCGCGGGTGCTGTTCCGGCCTGCCTGCTCGTATTCGTGCTCTCCAAGCCCGTCGCTGTCCTGCTGCGGCCGGGCCAAGCGCGCGCGGCGAGGTTGCGGCGCACCGTGCGCGAGATCAAGTTGATCGTATTGCGCGGCAGCGCCACGATGCCGGCTTTGACGGCGATCCTGTACGTGTACCTGGCGGTATTCCGCGAGCTAGATCCCGTGATGGAAGTCCTAGTCATGGGCCTGGCCATGCCGGTTCTGCAGGCCTTTTGCATGTCGCTCATGGCCTTCACAGCTGGTCGCCAAGAGCGCCTCGCGCGCAACGTCACGGGTGGCGATCAGCAAGGGGCGCTTGGCAAGGTCGACGACGTTGCAAACTTGTCCGAAGCGGTCAAGAAGTTGCAACAAGAGTCGCGAGTGGAGCTCATGATGGTCTTCAGCTCGGAGACGCTGTATGCAGCGGCGACATTCAGCACACTGGCGCTCCTGGAGAGCGAGAAGGCGTTTGCTGTCGCTGATTTCCATGCTGGCGGTCGAGGTCGTGCAGGTCGCGGTGCACGTCAAGGTCCGGCGCGTCATGTCACGCGTGGTAGACGAGACCACGGCAGAGACGCTCTTGGGCGACAACCAGTGCATCCGTGACTGGCTGCTGTACCAGGAGCTGGGCGAGAAAGTCGGCCTCGTGTTCGTCATTGGATTCCTGTCGCTCGACAGGGCGCTCGGCCGCGACGTGCCGGCCGTGCAAGCCCTGGACTCGACGCGGCTCGCATATCGCGCTCTGGCGATGGCTGCGCTCGAGTTGGTGGGCGACATCGGCAAGGACGTAGTGAGTCAGGCGCTCGGCGTGCTGCCGCGCAAAGGAGAGCCAGGCTGCGTGTCAATGACGCCGTTTGGCGTGCTCTTCGCGATCCTGGAGTGTCTCCTCGCGTCGTTCGCAGTCCAGACAGGGCTGGCCCTGGGCTCCAGCAGCTGACAATAAGACCTGCCAAAGGACTTTGGACAACCTTGGTCGTACTTCTTGCACGTCATTGTCATTTTGGACAATGCCGGTAGAACCTGTCTGTCGTACTTTCAGTCGCGCGAGACAAGTTGACACAACGGATTGCCGCGGCCATGGCACAGCTCTGGAGTCCAGGACAAGTCAGCCATGGGGCGCGGCCTCGAGATGGCGCGGAGTGCGGCCGAGCGGCAGGCCAAGCAGTCCGTCATCGCCGTGGGCATTGCCTTGCTCGGCCTGGCGACCTTCGCACCGCTTGCGCTTCTGGTCAAGGCGGTGGTGGCCTTTGCCGTAGAGAACAAAGTGCCCCTCGGCGAGGTGCCCGTGCTCGCGATGCTGATCATCTATGTGGTCGTCTGTGCAGAGGAGATGCTCAGTGGCATGATCCGCGGCAGTCTGCGCCTTGGCCAGCTGCTGGGCGTCATCCTCGTGCAGGTCATGGCCTGGACGGTGCTGACAGCAGCCGCCAAGCGCGCTGGTGTCACGGACATCGCTGCGGGCGCTGTACCGGCCTGCGTGCTCGTATTCGTGCTCTCCAAGCCCGTTGCTGTCCTGCTGCGGCCAGGCCAAGCCCGCGCGGTGAGGTTGCGACGCACCGTGCGCGAGATCAAGTTGATCGTGACGCGCGTCAGCGCCACGATGCCGGCTTTGACGGCGATCCTGTACGTGTACCTGACCGTGTTCCGCGAGCAGGACCCTGTGATGGAGGTTCTGGTCATGGGCCTGGCTGTCTTACGGCGCGCTGCACGGCGCCGGAATCCTCCAAGCCTCTGCCCGTCGACGATGCTGTCGTCGACCCTGTTACCCGCGCTTCGTCGCTTGTGCAGCGCGGAGAGAAGGCAGAGCGTGTAAGTATTCGTTGGAGAATTGCTGACTAGCTACGTGGATCCGGTGGAATGGTCGGACATTCACAGATCCGGTGAAGCCAGGGCAAAACGTCATCGGCGTCCGACGGCCGCCGATAACCACTGTCCTCTGCTGCTTTAGTGCCGCCGGTAGGAGTATGCTAGTGCATGTGAAGTTGTGCATGGACGTGCACGCGAGTGCATGCGGAAAGCCGAGTGCTGTGAGTCTGGGCCGCAAGACACTGGCCATGCCGGTTCTGCAGGCCTTTTGCATGTCGCTCATGGCCTTCACAGCTGGTCGCCAAGAGCGCCTCGCGCGCAGAGCCTCGGTTGGCGGTCAGCAAGGGGCGCTTGGCAAGGTCGACGACGTGGCGAACTTGTCCGAAGCGGTCAAGAAGCAGCAAGAATCGCGAGTGGAGCTCATGACGGTCCTCAGCTCGGAGACGCTGTATGCAGCAGCAGCGTTCAGCACGCTGGCACTGCTGGAGAGCGAGAAGGCGTTTTTGCTGTCGCTCATATCCATGCTGGCGGTCGAGGTCGTGCAGGTCGCGGTGCACGTCAAGGCCCGGCGCGTCATGTCACGCGTGGTGGACGAGGCCACGGCAGAGACGCTCCTGGGCGACAACCAGTGCATCCGTGACTGGCTGCTGTACCAGGAGCTGGGCGAGAAGGTCGGTCTCGTGCTCGTCATTGGATTCCTGGCGCTCGACAGGGTGCTCGGCCGCGACGTGCCGGCCGTGCAAGCCCTGGACTCGACGCGGCTCGCATATCGCGCTCTGGCGATGGCTGCGCTCGAGTTGGTGGGCGACATCGGCAAAGACGTAGTGAGTCAAGCGCTCGGCGTGTTGCCGCGCGAAGGAGACCCAGGCTGCGTTTCACTGATGCCGTCTGGCGTGCTCTTCGCGATCATGGAGTGTCTCATCGCGTCGTTCGCAGTCCAGACAGGGCTGGCCCTGGGCTCCAGCAGCTGACGATAACAGCTGCGAAAGGATCTCGGACAACCTTGGTCGTACCTCTTGCCCGTACCGTACCATACCATAGTCACGCTTTTGTCAATGCCGGTGGAACCTGGCTGTCGTACTTTCAGCCGCGAGACTCAACGGATTGCCGCGGCTATGGCACAGCTCTGGAGTCCAGGACAAGTCAGCCATGGGGCGCGGCCTCGAGATGGCGCGGAGTGCGGCCGAGCGGCAGGCCAAACAGTCCGTCATCGCCGTGGGCATTGCCTTGCTCGGCCTGGCGACCTTCGCACCGCTTGCGCTTTTGGTCAAGGCGGTGGTGGCCTTTGCCGCAGAGAACGAGGTGCCTTTCGGCGAGGAGCTCATGCTCGCGATGCTGAACAACTTTGCGGGCGTGATTGCGGAGGAGATGGTGAGCAGTATGATCCGCGGCAGACTGCGCCTTGGCCAGCTGCTGGGCGTTATCCTCGTGCAGGTCATGGCCTGGGCGGTGTTGGTAGCAGCCGCCAAGCGCGCTGGTGTCGTGGATATCTCTGTAGGCGCTCTACCGGCCTGCCTGCTCGTGTTCGCGCTCTCCAAGCCCGTCGCTGTCCTGCTGCGGCCGGGCCAAGCACGCGCGGCGAGGTCGCGGCGCACCGTGCGCGAGATCAAGATGATGGTGGCGCGCGTCAGCGCCACGATGCCAACTTTGACGGTGGTTCTCTACGTGTACTTGACTGTTCCGCGAGCAGGACCCTGTGATGGAGGTTCTGGTCATGGGCCTGGCCATGCCTGTTCTGCAGGCCCTTTGCATGTCGCTCATGGCCTTCACAGCTGGTCGCCAAGAGCGCCTCGCGCGCAGAGCCTCGGTTGGCGGTCAGCAAGGGGCGCTTGGCAAGGTCGACGACGTTGCGAACTTGTCCGAAGCGGTCAAGAAGGAGCAGCAAGAGTCGCGGGTGGAGCTCATGACGGTCCTCAGCTCGGAGACGCTGTATGCAGCGGCGGCATTCAGCACGCTGGCGCTCCTGGAGAGCGACCAGGCCTTCCTGCTGTCGCTGATTTCCATGCTGGCGGTCGAGGTCGTGCAGGTCGCGGTGCACGTCAAGGCCAGGCGCGTCATGTCACGCGTGGTAGACGAGACCACGGCAGAGACGCTCTTGGGCGACAACCAGTGCATCCGTGACTGGCTGCTGTACCAGGAGCTGGGCGAGAAGGTCGGTCTCGTGCTCGTCATTGGATTCCTGGCGCTCGACAGGGCGCTCGGCCGCGACGTGCCGGCCGTGCAAGCGCTGGACTCGACGCGGCTCGCATATCGCGCTCTGGCGATGGCTGCGCTCGAGTTGGTGAGCGACATCGGCAAGGACGTAGTGAGTCAGGCGCTCGGCGTGTTGCCGCGCGAAGGAGACCCAGGCTGCGTTTCACTGATGCCGTCTGGCGTGCTCTTCGCGATCATGGAGTGTCTCGTCGCGTTGTGTGCAGTCCAGACAGGGCTGGCCCTTGGCT
Organism: Thraustochytrium striatum; assembly: GCA_022244645.1. Lineage (NCBI taxonomy): Eukaryota > Bigyra > Thraustochytrida > Thraustochytriidae > Thraustochytrium > Thraustochytrium striatum. Next base: position 83,243 of record JACDIV010000095.1, on the reverse strand, counting down.
CTAGCTAGCTGACGATAACGACTGCCAAAGGGTATCGCACAACTTCGGTTACCTCTGAAGAGCGTAGCACATCTCTTTCGACCGGTAACGTAGGCGATGTTCGTCCATAGTCACGCTTGACAATGCCGGCAGAACCTGTCTGTCGTACTTTAGTTGACCCAACGGATTGTCGCGGCTATGGCATTGTCGCGGCTATGGCACAGCTCGTCCAGCCTGCCTGCCTGCAGGACAGGACAAGTCAGCCATGGGGCGCGGCCTCGAGATGGCGCGGAGTGCGGCCGAGCGGCAGGCCAAACAGTCCGTCATCGCCGTGGGCATTGCCGTGCTCACCCTGGTGACCTTCGCGCCGCTTGCGCTTCTGGTCAAGGCGGTGGTGGCCTTTGCCGCAGAGAACGAGGTGCCACTCGGCGAGGTGCCCGTGCTCGCGATGCTGATCGTCTTTGTGGTCGTCAGTGCGGAGGAGCCGGCATGACCCGCGGCAGTCTGCGCCTTGGGCAGATGCTGGGCGTTATCTTTGTGCAGGTCATGGCCTGGACGGTGCTGACAGCAGCCGCCAAGCGCGCTGGTGTCACGGACATCGCCGCGGGCGCTGTTCCGGCCTGCGTGCTCGTATTCGTGCTCTCCAAGCCCGTCTCTGTCCTGCTGCGGCCGGGCCAAGCGCGCGCGGCGAGGTTGCGGCGCACCGTGCGCGAGATCAAGTTGATCGTGGCGCGCATCAGTGCCTCGATGCCAAACTTGACGGCGGTCCTGTACGTGTACCTGACCGTGTTCCGCGAGCAGGACCCTGTGATGGAGGTTCTGGTCATGGGCCTGGCCATGCCGGTTCTGCAGGCCTTTTGCATGTCGCTCATGGCCTTCACAGTTGGCCAACATGAGCGCCTTGCGCGCAGAGCCGTGGTTGGCAGTCAGCGAAGGGTCTCTGGCAAGGACGACGACGCGGAGCTGTCCGAGGCTGTCAAGAAAAAGGAGCACGATTCGCGGGTGGAGCTCATGATGGTCCTTAGCTCGGAGATGCTGTATGCAGCGGCGGCATTCAGCACGCTGGCACTGCTGGAGAGCGACCAGGCCTTCCTGCTGTCGCTGGTTTCCATGCTGGCGATCGAGGTCGTGCAGGTCGCGGTGCACGTCAAGGTCCGGCGCGTCGTGTCACGCGTGGTAGACGAGACCACGGCAGAGAGTTCTGGGCGACAACCAGTGCATCCGTGACTGGCTGCTGTACCAGGAGCTGGGCGAGAAGGTCGGTCTCGTGCTCGTCATTGGATTCCTGGCGCTCGACAGGGCGCTCGGCCGCGACGTGCCGGCCGTGCAAGCCCTGGACTCGACGCGGCTCGCATATCGCGCGCTGGCGATGGCTGTGCTCGAGTTGGTGGGCGACATCGGCAAGGCCGTAGTGAGTCAAGCGCTCGGCGTGCTGCCGCGCGAAGGAGACCTGGGCTGCGTGTCAATGACGCCGTTTGGCGTGCTCTTCGCGATCACAGCGAGTCTTGCCGCGTCGTTCGCAGTCCAGATAGGGCTGGCCCTGGGCTCCAGCTGACGATAACAACTGCCAAAGGGTCTCGGACAACGTCAGTCGTCTCGCTCTAGCCAAGCAAAGCAGGTGTCGTACCCTCTTGCTCGTCGACATGAAACTATAGATAGAAGACCTTTTCGAGTTGATGGCTGCGAGGTCAAGCACGGTCTACCGTAGGCAGCCCGTGCATCTCCCACCGGGCACCCAAGTCGGGTGCGCGAAGCTCTTGGCCGGGTTTGTATGCCGAGTCGAGACTGGTCGCGAGGTTTAGAACAAGCAAGAGCTAGGATGCCGGGGCCGCAGAAAGCACAGGCTGCCACTGGTGCAGACCGAGGCCCTGCGCATTCACCAGCGTTGGCTACTACGACAAGCACCAACTCGACGGCCTCGCTGCCAGCCGTCGCCTCCTCGTGGAGACGATCTTCCAGCACCAGCGGCACCTATTGCGCGCGCTCCTGGCGACCCAGGAGCCGCTCGCCCCACCAGCGGTGGCACATGCGCAAGACCTCGGTTTATACCGGTGGCAGCCTGTGCTCCCTGCAGCCCCACTCGGCATCGAAGTGGGCGTTGGGTAACTCTCTAGCTTGCTGACAACCTCGCGACCAGTCTTAACTCGGCGTAAGTAATCTTCATCCCGGCGTTGGTGACCGAGTTGGACTACCTTTCGAGGAACGGCCAACTCCTCGATCTTGACCAAAACGGATTTGCATTGCGTTGCTCAGCCTCGAGCTCAAGCTCGAGCTCGAGCTCGAGCCGAGCGACGTACAGAGAGGCGGCACGGGATGGGCGCCTCCGCCATGCTCCGCCTCGCGCTCGAGCGGCAGCTGCGGCAGTCTGTGCTGGCCGCCGCTGTGGCCGCGGCCACGCTGGTTGCCTGGGCGCCGGTCGCGGTGGGTATCCGCGGCTGCGTGGCACTTGCCGCAGAGCAGCACGCCCCGCTTGGCGAGGTAACGCTGACAGGCATAGCGATCATGGCGGTCACCACCGTCGCCGAGGAGATCGGCAGCACGGCCATGCGGGGCACCGCCCGGCTCGGCCGGCTGTACAAAGTGCTGGCCGTCCACGCGGTCATCTGGGTGGCGGCGACGCTCGTGGCCAAGCAGCTTGGCGTGCAGGATCTCACCACACTGAGCGTCCCCCTCGCGCTGGGCATATACATGATCGCAGGGCCGCTGGTGGTGCTGCTGACGCCAGGACAGAGCTGCACAGCGCGGCTCAGGCGCATAGGCCGAGAGCTTGCGCTCGGCGCACTCCGCGTGACCTTCTCCGCCGCCGGGGGGCTGATCATCGCCTACACGTACCTGACCGTGTTCACGGAGCTCGAGCCGGCGCTGGAGGTGACGGTCTTGGGCATGGGCATGCCGGTGGCGCAGGCAGCGTGCATGTCGCTCATGGCCTGGCTTGTCAGCCGCCGCGAGCGCGCTATGCGCCGAGGTGCGCTGCGTAAGAGCGTCGAGCCGCGTGAAGAGCGCGCAGAGGAGCACTCTGGGGCTCCTTGGCTGGAAAACGTGATGGTCCTCACCGCCGAGCAAGGCTTTGCCACCTGCGCGTTCATCTCGCTGGCGCTGGCGGAGAGCGACGAGACCTTCCTCGTCTCGCTCGTGTCCATGCTCTGCATCGAGGTCGTACAGGTGACCGTGCACGTCAAGGCCAGGCGCATCATGACGCGCGTGGTGAACGAAGACGCGGCCAACACGGTTCTGGGTGACAACACCTGCATCCGCGACTGGCTGCTGCACCAAGAGCTGGGCGAGAAGATCGGCCTCTCTTCTCGCTGGGCTTGCTGGCGATCGACATGACGCTCGGCCGCGAGCTCCCGGCCACGCAGGCGTCGAGGGCCACCTTTCTAGCGCGGCGCGGGGCCGTCATGGTGGTGCTGGAGCTGGTGAGCGACCTGGGCAAGGACCTGGTCAGCCAGGCCTTGGGCGTCATGCCGTCCGCGGAGAGAGCCGCACGCGTCTCACTGCCGCGTGTGGCGCTGCTCTTCGTGGTCTCCCTGGGCCTCGCCGCCGGGCTCTGCGCGCAGGTCGGCCTCGCCTTCGGCACCTGATTGTTAAGTCGTGGACAGAGCAAGCGACAAGCTAGAGCTAGCCATAGCTGCCAAAGTCCTCGTCGTTCACCTCCTTGCCAGCCTCGCCTCTAGCTCGAGCTCTAGCCTCGGGCTCGAGCAGCTCGAGCAGCTCAACCTGGCGCAAGATGGAGATGGAGATGGAGATGGAGATGGAGATGGAGATGGAGATGGAGATGGCAAGGGTGAGCCAGCAAGCCCGGCTGAGCCTCTGCACGGCACGGCATGTCCGCGAGTTTCGTCGTCTAGCTCTAGAGTATCGTCGTCAACCAACGGACAGGCAGGTGCCGAAAGCCAAGGATCGAGCTGGCCATGGCGTCGATGGCGCAGCGAGCGCTGGCGCGGCAGGCCCAGCAGTCGGCTATTGCCGTGGGCATGGCCTCGCTGTCCTTGCTTGCCTTGGTGCCGCTGGTCGTACTCGTGCGCGGCCTAGTGGCGCTTGCCAGCAGGCACCAGGTGCCCTTTGGCGAGGTGCAGGTGCTCCTCGCGCTCAGCTCGCCGGGCCTCGCGCTGTGCGACGAGATGGTGGCCATCCTGATGGGCCGCAGTCCCAAGCTGCGGCTGCTCGTCGGCGTCCTCTTGGCGCACCTCGCGGCCTGGACGGCGGCCACGGTCGCGATGACGTACGGTGGCGTCTCGGCCTGGGCGGTGGCGAGCATCCCGATATGCATCGCGATCTTCACCCTCTCGAAGGCCATCGCGGTGTTCCTGCGGCCCGGCCAGTCCCGCGCCGCGCGATTCCGCCGCACGGTGCGCGAGCTCGGCGCCGCCGGCGCGATCCGCCTCAGCTCGGTGAGCACGGGCATGCTGCAGGTCCTGTACGTGTACCTGACGGTCTTCACGCAGCTCAGCCCGGGCGTGGAGGTCCTGGTGCTGGGCCTGGCCATGCCCGTCCTCCAGGCCGCGCTCATGTCGCTGCTCGCGTGGCTCTCGGGCGGCCAGGAGCACATGGCCAAGCAGCGAGCAGGCAGCTCCAGACCCAGCAAGACGTCCACCGTGGCCAGCGATCATCATCATCATCATCATCATCATCATCATCATCATGAGCAGCAGCAGCAGCAGCAGCAGCAGCAGCAGCAGCAGCAGCAGCAGCAGCAGCACAAGCAGCACAAGCAGCAGCAGCAGCAGCATGACGAGGAGGAGCTTGGCACGTCAACTGCAGAGCAGTGCGAGAGGAACAAGGAGGACAAGGAGACCAGGGAAGAGCAGCGGCGGCGGCAGCAGCAGCAGCAGCAGCAGCAGCAGCAGCAGCAGCAGCAGCACAAGCAGCAGCAGCAGCAGCAGCACAAGCAGCAGCAGCAGCACAAGCAGCAGCAGCAGCAGCAGCAGCAGCAGCAGCAGCAGCAGCAGCAGCAGCAGATGACGACGGTCATGTCGCTGGTCATGGTCACGTCCGCCGAGACGTCGTTCTCCCGGGAGCCTTCGTGACGCTGGCGCTGGCTGATAGCCGACGGACCTTCTTCATGTCGCTCGTGGCCATGCTCTTGATCGAGATCCTGCAGGTGGTGGCGCACGTCAAGGCCAGGCGCGTCATGTCGCGCGTGGTGGACGAGTCCACCGCCGAGGCGCTGCTCGGCGACGATCTGTGCATCCGTCAGTGGCTCTTGCACCAGGAGCTGGGCGAGAAGACGGGCCTGCTCGTGGCGCTGGGCTTCCTCGCGATCGACACGACGCTTGCAGGCCGCGACGTCGCGGCTCTGCAAGCGCTGAGCGCGACCCATTTGGTCGAGCGGGCGGTGGCAATGGTGTTGCTCGAGCTGCTGGGCGACGTCTGCAAGGACCTGGTGACCCAGGCGCTCGGCGTCATGCCCTCCTCGGCGCGGGCCGCCCTGCCGCCACTGGGCGTGGCCATCGTCACACTGGTCTCACTCCTCGCCAGCCTCTGCGTCCAGGTGGCCCTCTCCCTCGGCAGCTCACCTTCCCCAATCACGTGACAAGGGGCTCCCTGTCACGTCCACAATGACCACTCCACGATGGATTCGATAGACAGGTCATTCTGGACGTGACATAGGGGCCCCTGTCACGTCCACAATGACCACTTCACGATGGATGGATCGTCAGAAGAAAGAGAAGGGGCAGGGCAGCGAGGCAGGCAGGCAGCCTCGGGAGGAAGCCGGGCAGGCATCCAGCGGTGCTGAGCCCTGCGCGCACGCCTGGCGGAGGCGCCGGGGCGGGGAAGGCCAGCCCAAAGCTCACGGTCAACGTGCGGTTGATTGATTGAAGGCCTTCCAACTGGCAACTTCCAAGGAAGTGCACGCAACACTTTGGGCTCGATTGCGGCTGCGCGCGTGCCAATCGGCTTCTCTTCGATGCCCTTCTCAGAAAGTTCTCCGTTGATTCGGAGACGCGTCACGTCACTTGTCACGTCAGTCACTCACCTGCTGAACGTGTTTCGTTTCACGTGAAAGGTGAGAGAGAGAGAAAGCCCTCCGTTCGTTCCCCTGTTCGATTTCAAGAGAGAGAGAGTGAAGGAAGTGGAAGAGGAAGGAAGGAAGGAGGCCCGGCTCTCTTTGCTTGCTTGCCTGTCCTTCCTTCCTTCCTTCCTTCCTTCCTTCCTCTTGCTCTCTGTTGTGGTCTCTCCCATTTTCACAAGCAAGCAAGCAAGCAAGCCGAGAGCAGCTCTCTCTCTGTTGTGGCACAGTCACATGATTGATGGCTGGCCTCGTCTTCTCTCCCTCTCTTGTCACGCTTCTGCTGCTGCCCCAACCAACGACCGAACCTGAAGTTCACCTTCTCTTTCCTTTCTTTCGGAGCGACCTCGTGAGTGTCCCTTTGCAACAAGCAAACAAACAACATGGAGCGCCGAGGAGTTTCGCTGCTCACTCACATGTCGGTCAGCAGGAAAGAAAGAGCAGGAAAGAAAGAGAAGGAGCGAGCGAGTGACCGAGGCCTCCGCACGCGAACCAGAACGAAAAACCACCACCACCACCGAAACAAACGAAACTCGGGAGCCGAGTGCTGCTGCTGTCTGTCTGTGAAACAGAGAGAGAGGAAACAAACAGATGGGACGGATGGACGCATGATGATGATGGCGCCCCCTTTTTTCCATCGATCGGTCCAATGATGGACGGAGGAGAAAAGGAAGAAAATGGTCGTCGACAGAGAAAAGAAAGAGAGCCAAGCAGGCAGAGCCAGACAGACAGACGGACAGACAGACAGACCCATATCGCGACCGAGCAGGAGATCAAAGATCCGAGCAGAGATGAAGCTGCTGAGCATCGCCACCCTCGTGGGCGGCCTGGCCGTGGCCCAGGGCGCGATGGTGCCTGACGCCAAGGTGGACATGAGCCAGGTGCTCTCCCGGCACCTGCGCAGGCGCGCGGCGGAGGGGCGCGACCTCCTCGGGCGCGAGCTGGGCAAGAAGAACCTGACGCCCGAGCAGATCGCCAAGCGCGAGGCGCGCCGCAAGAAGCGGCAGGAGCAGGCGCTCCTGGACGCCGAGAACCTCTGCCAGCGCGGCAACCCGGACATCCCCGTGACCTGCCCCAAGCCGCGCGACAACAAGAACGTGGAGGACCGGTACTGCGAGGACACCTTCAAGGCCGGGGCCACCTGCGGCTGCAAGGAGGTGTGCCACATCTGGGGCGACCCGCACGTCTCGCCCTTCTTCAGCGACTGCTCGACCGTGGCCATGACCCGCGGCGGCATGTACACGCTGTACGAGGTGCCGGTGACCGGGTCGCGGCCCGAGGGGCTCAAGCTGGAGGGCATGGTGCGCAAGAAGGACGGGCACAAGATGGTGGAGGAGTTTTACGTGGACGGCGTGCTGCGCATCACCGCGGACGACTGCAAGGCCGGCCTGGTGAACAGCTTTGTGGACCAGCGGCCGCTCGTGGGAGACAACGGCGAGAGCATCACCGCCGTGTACGGCGCGTACTGCGACGACAAGCACCGCTGGCACCTCAACATCACCATCGATCTGGCCGACTCGGAGACGGGCGGGGCCAGCAGCTCGATCGAGGGCCTGCTCGCCAGCATCCGCGCGCGCAACCACCCCAACCCGGTGGGTCCGCACCGTGCCCGACTCGACGCTCTACTTTGCGGACGACGTGGGCGTCTGCGTGGACCCGCTCAAGTACAGCGTGCGCGACGGCGGCGAGCTGGAGGAGGACGAGATCAACTACACGCGCGACCCGTTCTGGGAGCGCGAGGAGTGCAAGCGGCCGAGCGACGGCCCCGACGGCCGCCTCTGCGCCTGCGCGGCCGACTGCGCGGCGTACGGCGACCCGCACGTCGTGGACTTTTACCGCGACGACGACTGCCCCTTCCTCGTCAAGGAGCTGGACGTGCCCGAGCAGCGCAACCTCTACTCGCTCAACCCGTACTTTGCCGCCTTCATGAGCGTGGACGAATGCGAGTACATCACCGCCGTGCACGCCGTCTTCCGCAAGGACGAGCTCGTCGACGCCGGCGACCTGTCCAACCCGGACAACTACTGGGTCGCCACCTACGAGGCCGAGGAGTACTGCAACGACAGCACCGACGTCGACCCCATCCTGCGCAAGCGCATCCTCGTGCCCGAGGCGATCAACCACTCGCCCAACAACCTGAACGAGGAGATCAGCCAGAAGGTGTTCAACCAAAAGGTCGGCGGCTTCTCCACGGGCATCTTCCTCAACATGGTCTCCGTCTCGGACTCGTCCGAGTCCAAGCTCTTCGCCGTGCCGCGCGACGAGGAGGACAACGTCGAGGGCTTTATCGCCGCCACCTCGATCGAGAACGGCGACCTGACGCCCGACACGCTCGTCGAGTCGGGCGGCGTGCAGCTCATCCTCAAGTGCCACATCACCAAGGAGGGCTTCAACGACAACTTCCAGCCGCGCAAGTACTGGAACGTCTGCGTCAACCGCAAGCAGGTCGTCACCGAGAACCTGCAGGACGACGACGAGCGCCGCCGCCGTCTGCAGAACAACATCGACAACATGCAGACCATCGAGAAGACGCTCACCTCGGCCGGCCACTGCGCGCTCGGCGTGGAGATCAAGAACGGCAACTTTCAGCACCGCAACGCGGACGACATCACGCTCTTCCCGTACAACCCCACGGAGGACGCCTAGGTCAGCTCCACCACCACCAACTCCATCTCCACGCACGTGCACTAACGTAAGTAGTAAATGTTCCATTTCCTTTTCGACCTACACGTCCTCTTGCTTGCTGCTCGTGCTGCTGCTCGTGCTGCTGCTCGTGCTGCTGCCCGTGCTGCTGCTCGTGCTCACCGTCACCCGAGTCGGTCTGCTGCTACTGCTGCTGCTGCTGCTTCTGCTCTGCATGCTTCAGACCAGAAAAGAAAAAAAAATCGGGGTACGGTAGTCAGGAATCGAACCCACGACCTCTTGACTGTTCACATGTCAAGAAAAAAAAAAAAAAGAATCCTGTACGGGAGTCGAACCCGCGACCTCCTGAGTCGGAATCAGATGCGCTAATCCACTGCGCCAACAGGACTTGTATCATCCGCGCCACCAAGATGACCTCAGGCCTATCTATAGCCCCTCGCGCCACCTTTCCCACCGGACATGGCGGCACACGTCGAAGCCCATTGCATTCTTCGTGCGCTCAACCCCTCGCTCTACTTTCCTCAAAACCCCCGAGTCCGGCCGAGAGTGATGCTCTTCACGAGTCGAAGACGCGACGACCGACGGCGACGAGGAAGACCCGAGGGCCGCGGCCGCAGACTCGGAAGTGCGTTCTCGCAGTGGCAAGTGGCCTCTTTACCGCCGCCAATCGCCCTTCATGTCGCTGGCCAACCAACGGCTTGCCATTGCCACTGCCACTGCCATTGCCGCCGCTGCGTAGTTACCGTTGTCTGGCCTCAGGCCGCGCGCCTCGGTCCACTGAGCTCGGCCTAAGCTGCTGCTGCTGCTGCTGCTGCTGATGATGATGATGATGATGATGATCTAGATCTAGATCTCTAGATAGCTGTGCGGCCTCGAGACCATGGCCCACGGCGTGCTGGACGCGCTGCGGCTTGCGCTCGCGCGGCAGGCGAGGCAGTCGGCCGTCGCCGTCGCCGTCGCGGCCCTCGCGTGCCTTGGCTTGGCAGGGGTGCTGGCGATGGTCAAGGTGGCGGCAGGCTGGGCTGAGACCAAGCACGTCCCACTGCGAGAGATGGCCATCCTCGCCGCTGGGAGCGATTTCGTGGCCACGCTGGAGGAAGCGGTCTTTGCGCTGATGCTCAAGGGGAACCGCAAGCTGACGCTCATTGTCACGAGCACGACCCTCCTGGTCGAGCTCGCAGCGTGGGCTGTGGTTGCTAGCGTGGCCAGCGCGATGGGCGACGAGGACATCGCCTTGGCGTGCTTCCCTATCTCGTATCTCGTGTACATCCTCGCAGGCCCGCTCGCCGCCTTGGTGCAGCCAGCGCATGGCTGCCGCCAGAGATTGCGACGGGTTGTGCGCGGGGTCAAGCTCATCGGCCTCCGGACGGTAATCATGTGCATTGGCTTCACCGGCGTCCTCTACGTGTACCTGACCGCCCACAGCCGGCTTGGCGCCGTTGGCGAGCTCATGGTCATGGGTGTAGCCGTGCCGCTGCTGCAAACGCTTATTATGTCGCTCATGGCGCGCGGCGCGAGGCTCAGGAACGCACGCACAACCGCCGCCGGCGGCGGCGGCGGCAGCGGCTGGACGACCTTGGAACGCCCGAGAGCGCAGACAAGGACGGGGAGGTCGTGCAAGAAGTCGTCGAATGCCCCTCGCCTTCCTCAGAGGTGGACATTGCCCTCCACGTCGTCCTTGTCGCCGAGCTACTGTGCTCCATGGCCGCCTTCACGACGCTGGCCATGGTGGAGAGCGACACCGTTTTCATGGCCTCGGTGTTGTCCATGCTGCTGATCGAGATCGTGCAGGTGGCCTTGCACATCAAGGCGAGGCGCGTCGTCTCGCGCGTGGTGGCCGAGGCGACCGGCGAGGTCGTGCTGTGCGACGTCTCGCGCCTGCGTGCGTGGCTCCTCCACCAAGAGCTGGGCGAAAAGATCGGCGTCCTGGGCGCACTGGGCTTTCTGGGCATCAACATGGCGCTGAGCCGCGAGACGGCACAGGCCTCAGACACAATAGACGCAAAGCGACTCGCGTACCGCGGAGTAGCCATGGTGCTCTTGGAGCTGCTGGGCGACTTTGGCAAGGACCTGGTCAGTTAGGCGCTTGGCCTGCTCCGGAGGCCGAGGACGCAGGGCGCGTCTCGATGCCGCCTCTGGGCGTTGCCTTCGCGGTCCTGCAGTGCATCATCGCGAGCCTCGCCATCCAGTCCGGCCTGGTCCTCGGTCGAAGCACCGCTTAGCAGCGAGGTCTTGATCAAGAGCGCAACTCTGCGATCGCGTGCCTTGAGCGAGTCGTCTGTCCGTGGTCGGTGGCCATGGATCTGTCACCCAAGGCTCGAAGAAAATAGCAAGCAAGCAAGCAAGCAAGCAAGCAAGCAAGCAAGCAAGCAAGCAAGCAAGCAAGCAAGCAAGCAAGCAAGCAAGCAAGCAAGCAAGCAAGCAAGCAAGCCACCAGAGCGCTTACCCGCCCGCCTTGGCCTTGTTCGTGCGCGGCGCCGCTGACAACGCGCTGTGGCCAGAGCCGACCCGCGCGAATCAACCGCGAGCGCCACGTAACGCTCGGCGCAAGAACGACGCCAAAGTCTCGTGACTGGCCGACCAACGTATGCCTGCCGTACTTTGATTGGGCGACTACGGCAGATTGCCAACTTCCGCACCAGGAAAGCGAAAGATTCGTTGGCCATGAATAAGATCTGCCTCCAAGAAGACCCTGCGCAGAGGAGGCCATGCCCATGCAGCGTCGTAGTGCGCGGCCGCTGCTGCGGCAGGCGCTCCTGCGGCAGGCCAGGCAGTCTGCGACGGCCGTTTGCTTTGCGAGCGCCGCGCTGGCGTCGCTGGCGCCGCTGATCGCGCTCAGCCACGCCGCCGGCCGCCTCGGTGCGCAGTTGCAGGTGCCGATAGGCGAGGCCGCGGTCCTAGCGACGCTGATGACGCTCAACAGCGCCCTGCAAATGGAGCTGGTGATGCGGCTGCTTGGCGAGCGAGCCCGCGAGTCGTCGCGCTGCAGCTTGCCTTGGGCCGCAATCTACCCCATCGCCTGGCGTGCGCCGCGTGGGTCAACTTGCCGATGGCCGTGCTGGTGCTCCTCGTCGTGAGGCCGCTCGCCGTGATTATCGGCCCGGCAAAGGACTGCGCGGCGCGGCTTGGCAGCGGCGTGGCCGAGCTGCGGCTCAGTGCGGTTCACGCGAGCAGCCTCGCCACGGGGTTTACCGTGGTCGCCTACGTATACCTGACCGTGTCCCACGAGCTCAGTCCCGCCGTGGAGGTGATGGCCATGGGGCTGGGCATGCCGCTGCTGCAAGCCGTGACCATGTCTTTGCTGGCGTGGTCGCTGGAGCGCGCGGAGGTTGAGACGCTCTTCGTGGAGACACACCCAGACCGGCGCGCTTGGGCATCTGGAGCTCGAGGCGGACCAAGTGTTGAAGAAGGGCAAGGGCAAGGGCAAGCGGCGCGGCGGATCTCGGTTCTGAGCGAGGATTGGCTTGCCGCGTGCGGAGATAACGCGGGAGCGCGCTTGCCGTTCATCATGGTGGCGTGCGCCAAGGTGGGCTCCGCCACCGCCGCCTTCGTCACGCTGGCGCTGGCCGAGAGCGAGCATTCGTTCTACCTCGCGCTGCTCGCCATGATGAGCATCGAGGTGGTGCAGGTGGCGCTGCACGTCAAGGCCAGGGGTGGCGACGCGCGTAGTCGCCTCTGGCACGGCGGACATGCTGCTGGGCAACGATTTCGTCATCCGCCAGTGGCTCGTGCACCAGGAGCTGGGCGAGAAGATTGGCGTGATCACTGCGTTGGGGCTGCTGGCCATCGACAAAGCGCTAGGCGGCAACGTGACAACCGTTCAGGCTCTGGGAGCGACACAGCTGGCCACGCGCGGGCTGGCCATGGTGCTCTGCGAGTTGCTTGGAGACCTGGGCAAGGACATGGTCAGCCAGGCGCTCGGCATCTTCTCCTCAGCGGACGATAACGTGACGACCAAGTCGCTGCCGGCGCTCGGCATGGGCTGGATCTTCCTCGCGGCGCTCGACGCGGGCTTCTTTGCCCAGTTTGGCCTCGTGCTCGACACCTAGAGTCCATGCTCGTCAGCGAAGAGGTCGTCGATCCACCTCGCCGCGTGAATGCGGTCGCCCCCTTCGCGGTGCAGGCGGCCTCACACGTGAGCCAATCCGTTGGCTCGGCGGCCGCTGCGCTTCGCGGCATAGACGGCACCTCCTGCAACCGACACACTGCGCCCCATACCGTACTTTGACCTTAACGAAACTACGGCAGATCCGGCCGGGTAAAGGGCAGTCACCGAATGTGTGGCGCCGATGCCATGCGAGGTCGCGGTGGCGCGGACGCGGCGGGCGCTGTCACGGCAGGCGCAGCAGTTTGCGCTCGCCGTTGGCTTGAGCGCGCTCGCGCTGCTCGCCTTTGCGCCGGGCGCCGTGCTGAGCCGCGTGGCGGCGCGCGAGGCGCAGCGTCTGGGCTTGCCCGTGGGCGAGGTGCCCGTGCTGTCCCTCTTTAGCTGCCTGTCGCTGCTCGTCTTGGACGAGCTCGTCAACGCGGCCCTGGGTGCCACGCGTCGTGTGCTGCGCTTCCTCGGGCTGGTGGTCGTGCAGCTCTGCCTCTGGGCCGTGTTGGCCGTGACAGTGGCCACGTCGCTGGGCGTCGATGATCTCGGCGCCAGGGCTATCCCGCTGATCGTGGTCGTCACCCTGAGAGCTCGTGCGCCGCACGACACGCGAGCTGAAAGTGGGCGCGGCACGAGCGAGCAGCAACAGCATTGGCTTCACGGTCATCCTGTACGTGTACCTGACCGTGTTCACGGACCTTGGGCCCGTCGGCGAGGTCGTGGTCATGGGCCTGGTCGTGCCCGTGGTGCAAGCGATGTGCATGTCGTTCGTGGCGCTTTTCCTGGAGCGCCAGGAGCGCGTCACGAGCAAGAGGAGGGTGCACGCGGTCGAGGGTGTCAGCACTGCGAGGGCGCCGTCCAGCAAAGGCGGCCTGGCAGCTGGCTCGGGCCTGTCGCTCATCATGGTCTTGGGCACCGAGGTGTGCTACTCGACAGGTGCCTTTTCCACCCTCATCCTGGCGGACTCTGACCAGACCTTTGCGTTGTCCCTCGTGTCCATGATGGCCGTGGAGATCGTGCAGGTGGCGCTGCACGTCAAGGCCAAGCGCGTGGTGACGCAGGTGGTGAGCGAGGACGCGGCGGACACGCTCCTCGGCGACGCGACGACCATGCGCCAGTGGCTTCTCCACCAGGAGCTCGGCGAGAAGATCGGTGTGATGTTCGCCCTGGGCTTTGTGGCCATGGACCAGGCACTGGGGCGCGACGTGCCAGCTCTTAGTGCAATGAGCACAATGCGGCTAGCGTACCGCGGACTGGCCATGGTACTGGCGGAGATGCTGGGCGACATTGTCAAGGACGTCGTGAGCCAGGCTCTGGGCGTCATCCCCTCGGAGCTGGGGGACGATTTGCGGGCGCCTCTCCAGCTCGTGGGCATGGGCATCACAGTCTGCATGTGCGTCTGCGCTGGCCTTTGCGTCCAGTGCGGCCTTGCTCTGGGCACGTGACCACCTCTGCAATCGCGCAACTGGTGCTCGGACTCCAGGATCATAATCATCGACAGGTATACTTGATTTCATGCTTTCCTAAGACGCGCTTGTGCGTCAGCAATGTCAATGCCGTCCGCGTGTTTCGGGCACAGCACGGAACGCGGCTGATTCACAACAGCGTCGCAATCGCGGACAGCACAGCGCCTACCGCCGCCGTGTTGCCGGCACTTGCCGCCCGTGAGGGCGCTTCTGGAGCAGCTCTCGTGCCTGCAGCGGCGACCCGGGCCGTGCGCTGTGCACAAGCCGCCTTCCACGCCCTGCTTGAAGCACTCTGAGGCAGCGTACCTGCACAGTTCGTACGGCGACTTGAGCGGCGTGCCGTCCGACTTTAACGTGCGGTACCGTCTGCCGTTCGGCTTGACGATCAAACCTAGCTGGCGCTTGAGCACGGCCACCGCTTCTGCGGACATGCCCTCGGCCGAGGCTGGCACGATCGTTCTGCCGTCGCCGCGGGGGACCGGGCTCAAGATCCTGCTATTGCTGCGGGGTTCTTCCTCGTCGCCGGTGTCGGTGCTGTCGTCGAACAGGCCAAAGTCCCACATCTTGTCCAGCTGGTCAAGTGCTTTGGCCTCGGCCACTTCGGGGCGGAGCCGCTTCTTCTTCTTGGCCTCCTTCTTGGCCTCCTTCCTGGCCTCCTTCTTGAGGAGCTTCAACTCCTTCTTCCGCTTCTTCTTCCTCTCCTTGGAGGAGGAGGAGGAGGAGGAGGAGGACGCGGAAGCGGAAGAGGAGGAGGAGGAAACCTTCGCCATGACCGACCCTAGCTCCTTCTTCAACTTCTTCAACTTCTTCTCGTTGAGATCCTTCAGGTCTTTGGGCGTCAACTCGAAGGCCGCAGGGACCGCCGCGGCCGCGGTCGCGTTTGCATTCGCGCCCTCCGCTTCCGAACGGTTGCCCATCGCGCGTGCTCCTGTTCCGCAACGCCGCCACCACCCCCGAAGCGAATGCGTTCATTCACCACCAAAAAAAAAAAAAAAAAAAAAAAAAGACACGACCGCAGACTCGTTTTTTTCAGTACTCGGTACTAGTACCAGTACCAGATACTCTAGCTCTAGAATGACTACATTACCCAGTAACCGCAATCATTACTCGATGACCCTCGAGTACCGGTACCGTACTGAGTACCGGTACCGGTACCGTACCGGTACCGTGAAATGCAGGATGGTCCGAGGGACGTTGGCGTTGAGCCGCTCAGGCCGACCGTTGAAGGCGCGCCGCGCAAGGCCGTGGCTGCCGCGGCCAGGTGGAGCGGTTTCGCGAGTGCCCTGGTGCCGTGGTATCGTTTTCGAAATGCACACGTCCTGGCGTGTGTGTGCATCATCTTGAACCTTCTGGAGCTAATTCAGCCGCTACTGGAACGCGTTTGGAGGCCCGGGGAGCGCTTTGTGCCCTGTGCTAGCCATCGCTGGCATCATCTACAGTC
The DNA here is from genome assembly GCA_022244645.1 of Thraustochytrium striatum. NCBI lineage: Eukaryota > Bigyra > Thraustochytrida > Thraustochytriidae > Thraustochytrium > Thraustochytrium striatum. The sequence continues at coordinate 67,611 of JACDIV010000095.1, read as the reverse complement.
GCACTGTCGGGCTGCTCAACAGGACTTTCAACCGCAAGCGGGCAAAATACGCCACGCGCGGAGTCGGCTGGGGTGGTCGCCTTCCGAGGCCTCGCTTCGTACCGGCGCTCGAGGAGCTTGAGGCCAGCCAGCTTGAGTGCGAGAGCGTCATCGAGCCAGGCGCTCCGCGGCGGCAAGCCAAGGCTCGCTCTGCGAGCAACAGAGGCCACACTGGTGGCGAAAACCCTCTCGGGATCTCGGAAGCCATGTCTCTCGGGATCTCGGAAGCCATGTCTCGCGTGTCACAGCCAGTCAGTCACAATCAAGCAACACGCACGCACACAAGCCATCGGTCGGAAAATCGGGAAAAAAAAGGAAAACGCAAAGAGCCAGCGGGGACATGGCCATGCCACAGGTGATCGCATGACCTTGCCGAGCCATCCTCCACGTCATCGCAGGTAGTCCCTCCCCCGAGCCGCAAACCGTGACGTCGAAGAGGGGTCAAGACGTTCGGCACGCAGCCAGAAGGCGGGTGGGGGGTGGCCGGAGTCATTGGAGGCGGTCGCCCGCTTGCCTCTCCTTCCACTTGCTCACCTGGGCGGCACACAGGGCAGCGCGCTGAGCGCTCGCCGGCAAGGTGCATTGACCTCCTTCCTCTCTGCGCGGAGGGAGGGAGGGAGGGAGGCACGGAGGCAGGGGCCGAGGGGCGGAGGGAGGGAGACGCCTCTTCCGAGTGCGTGTGCCGCGCATAAGTCGGCACGATGACGGTGCAGCGCAGGAGCAGCGCCAACAGCGCCGCCGGACTCGTGGCCAGCGCCGCCGCGAACGGCACTAGCGACGCAGGTCGAGCGCCACCAGGCTGTGGAACAGCTGGACGCGAGACGATAGCAGCAGCAGCAGCAGCAGCAGCAGCAGCAGCAGCAGCAGCAGCAGCAGCAGCAGCAGCAGCAGCAGCAGCAGCAGCAGCAGCAGGAGGAGCAGCGGGCGGCGATGCCCACAGCGCCAAGCGACTGGCCAAGGAGCAGCAACCGCCGCGACACTGGCGTCGGTGGCCGCTTGTGCGTCTCAGCTGCTGTGCGACCGTGCTGGTGGTTGCGTTGCAGACGCTGGCCAGGCAGGGCATGCAGTACCGCGAGGACGTGCTGGACACGACCTTTGTTGGCATGCGACTCCGCGCGGGCACGGCGCTTGGCGCGAGGCGGCAGATGTCGGCCGTGCCCGCAACGACGAGAGGTTTGGAGGAGGCGAAGGGGGAGACGCCGCTGGCCGTGCTCATAATCACGCGACGCAATGCTCGCGAGCGGCGGCAGGTGCTGCGCGACAGTTGGGTCAGGGAGCTGCAGCTCCTGGGCGTTCCGCACAGGTTTGTGGTGGGCGAGGAGTGGTGTGACCTGCCGTCCGCGCTGCAAGCGTCGGGGTTCACGTGCCAGCTCAAGAGCGAGCATGGCATTCGGGGCGCCGATCTGCGCGCCCAGCAACGCGCCATCAGCGCCGAGGAGGACCGCACGACGCTGGCGCTCGAGGACGAGCAGATGCGCTACGGCGATCTGATGGTGCTCGAGGGCGTGGTCGACTCGTACGGCGGACTCGCCAACAAGACGCTGCAGAGTCTGGCGGAGGCCGTCACGACGCTGCGTCCGTCGCCGCGATGGGTCTTCAAGACCGATGACGACGTGGTTTTGCGAGGCGAGGCGCTGCTCGACTTTGTCCTCGACATGGAGGCTCGCGACAGCGGCGGCGGGAGCGGCGGCGGTAGCGGCGGCGGCAGCGGCGTCGGCGGCACCACGAAGGCGAGGACGGCGGCAGCGGTGCGACGCGTGGTTGGCGCTATCGCCACCAACGTGCCCGTGCTGAGCAAGGGCAAGTGGGCCGAGTTCAACTACCCCAAGCGGACGTACCGGACTACCCTCGCGGCGGTGCAGGGTACCTGCTGTCGCAGGAGGCCGCTCGCACGCTGGCCAGGCACAGGTACTCGCTGCCGAGCTACACGTGCGAGGACGCGGCCATCGGGATCTGGTTCGAGTCCCTCCGGGTGGCCGTGGAGATGGTGGACACGGACCGCATGGACGTGAGCTGCTTTGCGGACTGTTGCGAGGCCATGGTGCGCGCGCGCAGGCGGCGGCGCAGTCGCCGGCGCCCGAGGAGGCCTTCTTGGCGTCAATGACCGCCTGGCGCAAGCGCATGACCGCAGATCTCGACAGCGGCAAGTGGTTCAAGCAGCAGGACGCCTTGCGCGCGCAGCCGGGCAACGCGGACATCAAGCGCTGGGAGGCGGACAGGTGGTACCTGTACGACTCGGTGCGCTGGGGCGGCTTTGGCGGCCTGCAGACCATCCTCTTTGGCGAGGGCTACTCGGGATCGCAGATTCGCAACTGCACACGTGACCTGCCGCGCGCCGTGGCGCTGTACGAGCGCGCGCTCAAACTGCAGGAAGTCTAGGGTTTTCTTCTGGTTCTATCTTCGGCTGCTGGTGCTGGTGCTGCTGGTGCTGCTGGTGCTGCTGGTGCGTCGTCTCGCTCGCTTGATGCATTAACTTACGTTAGTACGCGCGATACTCTTGCGCGTTTCGTACCTTGTCCTTACGTTGCCGTCAACGCTGATAACACAGACCTTCACTCGGCCTTGCCACGCTCTGGCCTGACAAGCAGCAGCAGCAGCAGCAGCAGCACCAGCACCAGCACCAGCAGCACCAGCAGCACCAGCAGCACCAGCAGCAACCGCGGCAGCAACTTCGCCGGCGTTCATTACCCCCGCATCAAGAAGGCGCGCCTCAACGACGACCTCGTTGCGCTGCACACGCAATGAGCGCAACGTGTTCTGCTGCGACTTCGATCGGCAGCCACGGCTCAAGTGCCTGGTCGCGCTCGCCGTTGCCGCCACGCAGACGCTCACCGTACGCAGAGTCCGCGCTGCGCGCGGTGCTTGTCATGACGCGGCGCGACGATGCCGAGCGGCCGCAGGTGCTTCGCGAGACGTGGGCGGGAGCGCTGCAAGGCTTGGACGCGGCCCACCAGTTCGTGGTGCGACCTGCCACCAGCGATGCAAGCGCACGGCTCTGCGTGCAGCCTGGCGAGGGACAGCGTGGCGAAGGCCATGATCGAGGCGGAGATCGCTGCCGCGCGCGCGAGAGATAGATAGAGAGCGTCGCGCATCGCGAGCGTAAGACTCTGCAGGCGACCGCGGAGGGCGTCAACGCGCTCGAGCCCGTGCCGCGTTGGCTCTTCCATACGGACGGCGACGTCGTGGTCTGGGCACCGAGGCGGCGAGCAAGATGACGGTGAGCAAGATGACGGTGACGATGACGGTCTTTGGCCACATCGCGTATAGCGTTCCCGCAGCTGCGGCAAGTGGGCCGAGTTCAAGTGCCCGAGCGCGACGCTGGCCTCGCGCTTGCTGGAGAGCGCCACCACCTGACAAGCTACGCCTGCGAGAATGCCGCAGTGAACAGGCAGGCAGGCAGGCAACAGCATCATGTTTGCACCGGGTGAGCGACGCCCTGCGCGTTGACGACTGTGCCAACTCACCCGCGTTCGCCAAGCGGGTCATCCTCGAGATGGCTTACGGCCATGCGGCGAAGTGGCCTGCAGCAGTGGCTATGGCAAGATGCCCAGTGGGAGAGATCGCGCAGGTGAGGTCGCGTTGCGCGACGACCGCCGGAAGCTGCGCCTGTTGCAGCGCTGGCAACTCGTGCGTTAGCGCCATGCCATGCAAACCTCTACGCGTGTGTTGGGCGTGGATTTTGACGTGACAGCAGGGTCCTTGTGACGTTAGTTGATGACGTATTGTGGGCATTTTAGAAGTAGTGTGTAGATGGCATCGCGCTTCGCCATGGCGCTGGACGGACAGCAGCAGCAGGAGCAGCAGGAGCAGCAGGAGCAGCAGCAGGACACGGAAATACGTCTGCGGCCGCGTATCGCGTGCGATCTGCTGTTGCGCGGCGTGGGGCCCGCGGGGATGTCCGTCGACGGAGACCTCGATCTCGACGACTGTGATACCCTGACCTGCTTACCAGACGGCCTCAGCGTCGGCGGCGACCTCGATCTCACTGGCTGCTCGGCGCTGACCAGCCTAGGCGACGGCCTCAGCGTCGACGGTAACCTCACTCTTCGAGGCTGCTCGACCCTGACCATTTTAAGTGACGGCCTCCGCGTGGGCAGCAACCTCGAGCTCAGTGGTTGCGACGCCCTGCAGGAGCGGCACCGCGGCGACATGGGCGCCTTCTTCGAGCAGCTTTCGACGGTGCTGGGGCCCGAGGCCGGGCTCTCTCTGTGGGGTTGGGATGCTGTCCAGCAAGTGCCCGATGGCTTTGGCGTCGGCGGCGACCTCGACCTCGAGAACTGCGATGCCCTGACCGGCCTGCCAGACGGCCTCAGCGTCGGCGGCGACCTCGTTCTCACCTGTTGCGATGCCCTGACCAGCCTGGGTGACGGCCTCAACGTCGGCGGCGACCTCAATCTGCAAGGCTGTTCGACGCTAACCAGCCTGGGCGACGGCCTCAGCGTCGACGGCAGCATTGTTCTCCAAGAGTGCTCGGCGCTGACTAGGCTGGTCGACGGCCTCAGCGTCGACGGGGATCTCGACCTCGAGGGCTGTTCGGCGTTGACAAGCCTGTCAGACGGCCTCTACGTGAGCGAGTCCCTCGATCTTGATGGCTGTTCTGCACTAACCAGCCTGGGCGACGGACTCAGCGTTGATGGCCATCTCAATCTCCGTGGCTGCTGGGCTCTTCAGGAGCGGCACCGCGGTGACCTGGGCGCCTTCTTCGAGCAGCTTTCGGCGGTGCTGGGACCCAGCAGCGGGCTCTCTCTCCAAGGATGGGATGCTATCGAGCAAGTGCCCGCAGGTTTTGGCGTCGGCGGTGAGCTCGATCTTCGCGGCTGCTCGGCCCTGACCAACCTGGGCGACGGACTCCGCGTCGGCGGTCGCTTACATCTCGGCGGCTGCTCTGCACTTGAGAGCCTTCCGGCGAGCCTTCTGCAGTGGCCGCGATGTCACAGCGGCCGCCGGCATGACGTTTACCTGGGTGGGTCTGGTTTGTCGCAGGAAACCCTCGACTGGCTGCGCGAGGCAGACGCGCCAGGTCTGCGTTTCCACGTCGATCAAGGAAGCAGCAAAACTGCGAATCAAAGCTTAGCTTCAACGCCGCGGCCTGGTTCTCTTGCTTAGGTAGACCTCGCGACCAGTGTCGACGTGGCTCGAGCAATCAGTTTCATCCTTCGAGCTTTGCAGGCGCTGAGGAAGCCACGGCCTTCTGGGGCGAACAAGCTGGTGTCGAACTGCTGGCGCGGCGCGCGAGCCCCGAGGTGCGTCGCCAGGCAGCCCGCGAGCTGAAGTTGGGGGACCGAGGCCAGGCGTCTGCGCAAGGGAATAAGCCGGCGCTCGAGCCAGCTCGACGTCACTGGCGACACGATGGTCGATCCGGTCACGCTGGACGGCGCCAAGAGCGTGCAGAGCCTTTTGCGGCCTGCTGCGCAGCTGAAAGCGCACCGGTCTGGACCTTTGCAACAGTGCTGTCAGCGTGCAGCAACTGCAAGAGGCACTGTAAAAAGCCATCTGTCTCAGCACTTGCTGGCGCTCGTGCTCGTGCGCAGGCACTTACGATGGCGAATGCTGCCAAGGCTCGTGCGCACGCGCTTGCGGGGCGGCGAATCGGGCTGCTGGCGGCAAGGTGACGAGAGAGCTTTCGTACGGTCGGCGGGACACAGTGCTCCTTCGTGCACGGCCTTGATGTGTCTGCGAAGGCTCTCCGCCGTCGTGTTGGCCTTGCCGCACAGCTCGCACGAGTGCTTGCGCAGTCCTTCATGCACGGCCTTGATGTGCCGGCTCAAGTGGCCAGCTGTCGTAAAGGCCTTGCCGCACAGCTCACACGAGTGCTCGCGCAGTCCTTCGTGCACGGCCTTGATGTGCCTGCGGAGAGCTCCAGCTCGCGAGAAGGCCTTGCCGCACAGCTCGCACGAGTGCTCGCGCAGTCCTTCGTGCACGGCCTTGATGTGCTGGCGCATGCCGCCAGCTTGCGTAAAGGCCTTGCCGCACAGCTCACACGAGTGCTCGCGCAGTCCTTCGTGCACGGCCTTGATGTGCTGGCGCATGCCGCCAGCTTGCGTAAAGGCCTTGCCGCACAGGTCGCACGAGTGCTCGCGCAGTCCTTCGTGCACGCCCTTGATGTGTGCGCGGAGATGGCTCGCAGCCGTGAAGGCCTTGCCACAGAGCTCGCACGAGTACTCGCGCAGTTCTTCGTGCACGCCCTTGATGTGCCGGCGCATGTGGCCAGCTGTCGTAAAGGCCTTGCCGCACAGGTCGCACGAGTGCTCGCGCAGCCCTTCGTGCATGGTCTTCAGATGCTGCTTGAGTTTGCTCGCCGATGCGAGCGTCTTGCCACAGACCTTGCACTCGTTCTTCCTCCTGTAGTCGGGGAGAGGGTTGATCCCACCATACTTGTTGCGTTGTTGGTGCTACTGCGGCTGCTGCGGCCGCCGGTGGTGGTGCTGCTCTCGCGTCCTCTGGATCTTTTCTGGAATCCAAAATCAGACGAGGTCAATTTTAGTCATCAACTGACGTGACACGGAAGTCTCAGTGACGTCAACCAATGACTTCACAAGGTGATTGGCGCCAGCTGGCCTGGGCCAACCTGGGCCAGCCTGTTGCGATCAAGCAGCACCAGAGCCTACCGCCGAGCCAGCCGCCGAGCCAGCCGCCGGGCCAAGAGCATTCCAAGCGCGTTCTCTTCGCGACCATGGACAAGGAGGAAGAAGAATAGTTGGTGGTTCTCGTTTGCGAGTGCAACGACGCCGCTTGGCTTGAGTCTCAAGTGGAGGTCGTGGCTGTGCCAACGGGAGCACACAACGCGACGTTGGTGGGGGCTTTGTGCGCTCTTCAGCGCGGTGCTTGCGAAGGAAGAGCTCCTGCGTACCTGCTCCAGCAGAGCAGGTGCGACGTTACCCCTGGCCCAGGTGCCGCTCGGCCTGGGGTAGCGAAGCCGCTCCACACCCTTGCGCACAGAGTGCCAAGGTCAGATATATATATGTATAATCATGGGGGCTTTGTCGCAACTGCGCGGCGCCAAGGATTTTGGCATTCTGGAGACGCGCAAGGCGCTCGCCAAGCGCGTGGTCGATGTGCTCGAGCTGCCCTCTGGCGACGATGAGCACGTGCGCGAGGAGCTGCTCCTGCGGATGGACGACTCGCTGGACGCGTGCGGCGACAAGCCGGCGTGGGCGCTCAACCAGATGCACCTGGTCGTGGAGGTCGCCAAGGCCCGAGAGAGCGCCGAGCAGCTGCAGGACCTCGGGCGCAGGGTGATGCGGCTCATGGTCGTGCACGAGCACGCCAAGCGCAAGGTGGACTCGCTGCGTTGGGTGGACGACGTCTGCGTGTACTTGCGCTTCGAGATCGACCTGCGCGAGGCGATGGACCTACCCGTGCCCATGCCCGTGGCTGGCACGGCCATGATCTACCTACGCTGCATCAAGGTCGAGGACGCTGTGGGACGTGCTGCAAATGTCAGAACCTGCTTCACATGGTGCCTCAACGATTGGCAGATTTGCCAGCCGCGTTGCGCAGACGAGGTACGCAGACGAGGTAAGCAGACGAGGTACGCAGACGAGATACGCACATTGCACAGGCAGTACGAGGTGGTGATCAGAAGGGAGGTGGCGTGGGACTTGCAACACGATGGTGGGGGGCAAGCAGCACCAGCAGCACCAGCAGCACCAGCACCAGCAGCACCAGCAGCACCAGCACCAGCAGCACCAGCAGCACCAGCAGCAGGGCATGGTGAGAAGCTTGCCGTCGGGCGAGGCGCGCGAGCTTGTGTTGCGCAGCGAGGCGCCCGCAGGAATGCACGTCGACGGCAACCTCGTTTTTTTTGGATGCCCGGCCCTGACCAGCCTGCCGGACGGCCTTTTTGTCGGCGGCGACCTCGACCTCAGCCACTCGGCCGTGACCAGCCTTGGTGACGGCCTTAGCGTCGACGGCGGGCTCGAATTAGAAGGTTGCCGGGCCCTGACCAGCCTGCCCGACGGCTTGAGCGTCGGCGGCAACCTCAATCTCAGCCGCTCGGCCGTGACCAGCCTGCCAGACGGCCTTAGCGTCGACGGCGACCTCAATCTTCGCTACTCGGCCCTGACCAGCCTGCCAGACGGCCTCAGCGTCGGCGGCCATCTCGATCTCGTGGGATGCCAGGCCCTGCAGGAGCGGTACCGCGGCGACATGGACGCCTTCTTCGAGCAGATCTCGGGGGCGCTTGGGCCAAGCTCCGGGCTCTCTCTCAGTGGATGGGATGCCGTCAAGGATGTATCCGATGGCTTTGTCATCGGCGGGAGCCTCAATCTCAAAAGCTGCTGGGCCCTGACTACCCTAGGCGATGGCATCAGCGTCGGCAGCAATCTCTGGCTCAACGCCTGCTTGGCACTGACCAGCCTGCCAGACGGCCTCAGCGTCGGCGGCAATCTCGATCTTCGTGGCTGTTCGGCCTTGACCAGCCTACCAGACGGCCTCAGCGTCGGCGGTGACCTCGATCTTGGCGACTGCTCGGCTCTGACCAGCCTGGGCGACAGCTTCAGCGTTGGCGGCAAACTCAAGCTGCAGGGTTGCCGGAAGCTCACCAGCGTGCCCGAGGGGCTCGTCGTGGATCGCGACCTGAACTTGTGCGGCTGCACAGCTCTGACGAGCTTGCCAACGAGCCTTCGTGTCAACGGCACGCTCGACCTGGACCAGTGCACGGCGTTGGAGGCGCAGCACCAGGCGGACATGGGGGCCTTTCTGGTTGCGCTGCGTGAGATCATTGGGCCAAGTAGTGGTCTGGACCTTGGTGGGTGGACAACCATCCGCGAGCTGCCTGAGTGCTACGCCGACTTTGGTGGCGAGCTGGACATGTCCGGGTGCACCGCCCTCACGCGTCTTCCTGAGGGCCTGCACGTGCGTGGCAGTCTGCGTCTTGAGGGATGCACAGCGCTAGGTCGTCTGCCCGAAGGCCTTCGAGTGGATGGCCAGCTTGGTCTCACGGGCTGCACGTCGCTAGCAAGTCTGCCAGCCGGTCTTCAGGTCTCTTTTCGCCTCGACGCCAGGCAATGCACTTCTCTCACGAGCCTGCCGGAGGACCTGTACGTCGGTTGGGACCTTTCGCTGGAGCAGTGCATGTCGCTAGCAAGTCTACCAGCCGGTCTTCAGGTCTCTGGTAGCCTCAACGCCAGGCAATGCACTTCTCTCACAAGCCTGCCGGAGGACCTGCATGTCGGCGGAGGACTTCAGCTGGAAGAGTGCACGTCGCTCACGAGTCTTCCAGCCGGTCTTTGCGTCTCTGGTGACCTTAAAGCCGCGCGATGCACTTCTCTCACAAGCCTGCCGGAGGACCTGCATGTCGGTGGAGGACTTCAGCTGGAAGAGTGCACGTCGCTGGAGAGTCTACCAGCCGGTCTTCATGTCTATGGTAACCTCGACGCCAGGCAATGCATTTCTCTCGCAAGCCTGCCGGAGGACCTGTACGTCGGTGGGCACCTGTGGCTCGAGCAATGCACGTCGCTGGAGAGTCTGCCAGCCAGCATTCTCGAGTGGCCGCTGCGTGAAAATGGCAATCTGCACGACATCTACCTGGGCGGCTCGGGGCTCTCGACGGATACGCTTGAGTGGCTTCGCGAGGCAGACGCGCCAGGTCTCATATTCCACGTCGACCTCCGTTCGGGCGGCCAGTCTGAAGCAAGGTCTGGTTTTGCGAGCGCTGCAGAGGCCGTGGCGTTCTGGAGCAGCGAGGCTCAAGTGGAGGCCGTGCCTGTGCCAACGGAGGCCGACGACGCGACGCTGGTGCGGTTCCTGTCGCGGCTGCGCGACGCCAAGGAGTTTGGCATCGCCGAGACGCGCCAGGCGCTCGCCAAGCGCGTGGTCGATGTGCTCGAGCTGCTGTCTGGCGACGACGAGCACGTGCGCGAGGAGCTGCTGCTTCGCATGAGCGACTCGCTGGACGCGTGCGGCGACAAGCCGGTGTGGGCGCTCAACCAGATGCACACGGTCGTGGAGATCGCCAAGGCCCGAGAAAGTGGCGAGCAGCTGCGGGACCTCGGGCGCCGGGTGATGCGGCTCATGATCGTGCACGAGCACGCCAAGCGCAAGGTCGACTCGCTGCGCTGGGTGGACGACGTCTGCGTGTACCTGCGCTTCGAGATCGACCTGCGCGAGGCGCTCGACCTGCCCGTGGCGGCCACGGCCATGATCTTCCCGAGCTACATCAAGATCGAGGATGAGGAGCTGGAAGCGGCCAAGGACGACGCGCTTGCCATCACGGACGCGCAGTTTGAGGCGTGGCTCGCCGAGTGGCCCGAGTTGCAGCGGCACGAGCGGCACCAAGTGGTCGCCGAGCTGAGGTGGCAGGAGCTGGCCGAGATCAAGCGGCGGCAGAGCCTCCGCAAGCGCGTGAGTCGTCGTCTGAGTCGGCTGGTGAGCGTCGTGGGCGACAAGGTGGTCGACCCGGTGACTCTTGATGGCGGCAAGAGCGTGTGGAGCCTGAGCGACCTGCTAAAGCACTGGGAGCGCACGGGCCTGGACCTGCACAACGCGCCGGTGTCCGTCGAGCAGCTGCGCAGCGACCTCAAGCGGGTCGTCGCTTAAGCAGATCAGAAGAAATGAAAAACCAAGAGAAAGAAACTATTCTCTCCCCACCAACCGCTGCACACGCACACGCCCTCGGTCTCCGCCGGCGGCACCCTGTGCATCCCGTGGCCTTGCCCAGCATCGGCGCCTGGGCCGGGTAACGCTTCCACGATCAGGCACCTTGCTACTCCGGCTTGCCTCCCGTCGTCGGGAACGTTGGCGCTACCCGTCTGCGCCGGAGCGCTTCGGAAGCGGACCTCGCGACGAACGACGTTGCCAATGGCTCTCGCCTCTGGCCTCGCGACGAGCTCGCCGAGCTGCCAAGTGTTCGTTGTTGAAGATTACTTACGCCAAGTTAAGACTGGTCGCGAGGTTAACAGCAAGCTAGAGTTGCCCAACGCCCACTTCGATGCCGAGTGGGGCTGCAGGGAGCACAGGCTGCCACCGGTATAAACCGAGGTCTTGCGCATGTGCCACCGCTGGTGGGGCGAGCGGCTCCTGGTTCGCTAGGAGCGCGCGCAATAGGTGCCGCTGGTGCTGGAAGATCGTCTCCACGAGGAGGCGACGGCTGGCAGCGAGGCCGTCGAGTTGGTGCTTGTCGTAGTAGTCGCGCACAATGCGGCGGAGTGCGGGCCAGTCGCCGGCCGTGCCACCTGCCGTAGAGAGGACCGGGGTGAGGAGCTTGTTGGAGCCAAGGGCGGCGTCGTACTTGTCGTGCTTGGCCTGGCATGCGGCTGCTGCGACGGTTGGCAAAGAGCGCTCCGTGACAAAGCTCGTTGAGCTGATAGTGTTCACGGCAGTCACATCAATGATGACCGGCTTGGCAGGTGCTTGCAAGGTAGCATGGACGTCGACGCGGAGGTTGTCGCTCACCCACACTTCGGTGCGAGCGGTGCCTCCCAGCTTGTTGAGGTGCTTGCAGATGACGTCGCGGGCCGCGTTGTGGGCCACGGTGGCGGTGTTGACGTGCTTGCAGTGGAGCGCGTGGAACCAGTTGGCGCTCGGCTTGCGCATCTCGGTCGCGCCGCAGCCGCACGTGGTTGGACTGGACGCCAGATCGGGACGAGCTTGGCCAGTGCGCTTGCGGAGGTAGGCGAGCCAGAGCTTGTTGGGCAGCTGGGTCACGGCAAGCGACGGCGTGGTAAGCAGGATGACACCGGCCGAGGTCTCCTGGTTGGCCGCGTGGATGCGGCGAGCGAGGAAGGCCCGCTCTCGGCGTCCAGGGTCGGGTGGTTCGGCGTCGGCTGGCGGTGGCGGCTGCACGGTCTTGTCGCCGCAGGTGATGTCGAGCTTGCGTTGAAGTCGTGCGGCGTTGCCTTTGCTTGTCAAAAAGAAAAAAAAATCACGGCGGATTCGAACCTGCGGCCCCCACAACATCATGCGACACAATCAAACCACCAAAACAAAAGAAATTGTCCTGGCCGGGAATCGAACCCGGGGCCCAACGATGGCAACGTTAGATTTTACCACTAAACCACCAGGACTTGATCGTTGAACAAGCCTAGCGAATCGTATTCTTGGCAGCTGCAGTCCATCGTTATTCTTCGAAGCACCCCAAGTCAATCCCCAGACCTCCCCACGTCATTACCCACATGCCAACCGTCGCGGCCGCCGCTTGCAAGGCCAAGCATGACAAGTACGACGCCGCCCTTGGCTCCAACAAGCTCCTCATCCCGGTCCTCTCTACGGCAGGTGGCACGGCCGGCGACTGGCCCGCACTCCGCCGCATCGTGCGCGACTACTACGACAAGCACCAACTCGACGGCCTCGCTGCCAGCCGTCGCCTCCTCGTGGAGACGATCTTCCAGCACCAGCGGCACCTATTGCGCGCGCTCCTGGCGACCCAGGAGCCGCTCGCCCCACCAGCGGTGGCACATGCGCAAGACCTCGGTTTATACCGGTGGCAGCCTGTGCTCCCTGCAGCCCCACTCGGCATCGAAGTGGGCGTTGGGTAACTCTCTAGCTTGCTGACAACCTCGCGACCAGTCTTAACTCGGCGTAAGTAATCTTCACAGCTCCTCTCGTCAATCCATCAATCCACAAGTGTAGCAAGCGCAGCAGCGCCAGCAGCACCACGACCAGCACGACCAGCACCACGACCAGCACGACCAGCACCACGACCACCAGCACCAGCACCACCAGCATCACACCAGCTCCACCACCAGCTCCACCAGCACCACACACCCAATGTCGCTTGCGCCCTTTCCCACCGATCTGGACAACTGGATCAACGGCGCCTCCGCCCCTTGCAGCGCGCGACTGGCGGTGCTGCAGCCTGCGACCGGCGCGCCACTGGGTTCCTGCCCGGCCTCCAGCGGCGCCGAGTGCGACTCGGCCGTCGCGGCGGCGAGCGCGGCCTTCGCCGGCGGCGCGTGGTCCCGCGCGGCGCCGCAGGAGCGCGCGCGGGTGCTGCGGCGCGCGGCGGCGCTGCTGGAGGCGCACCTCGAGCCGCTCGCCGAGCTGGAAAGCCGCCAGACTGGTCGCCCAAACCGCGAACTCCGCGTGCAATTGGCCCGCCTTCCCGAGTGGCTAGAGTACTTTGCGGCCATGGCGCTCACGCACTGCGGCCGCGCGCCGCATTTGCGCGGTGGTCTGAATAACGTTGTAACGCGAGTGCCGCTGGGAGTGGTCGTCCAAATCACGCCGTGGAACCACCCGATGCTCATCGCGGTCAAGAAGCTTGCGCCGGCGCTGGCCGCCGGCAACTGCGTGGTGCTCAAGCCGAGTGAGCTGGCGCCGCTCACGCCGCACGCGCTGGCGCTGATCTTCGCCGCGGCCGGCCTGCCGCCCGGCACGCTCAACGTCGTCCACGGCACCGGCGCCGACGCCGGCGCCGCCCTCGTGGCCTCCGCGGTGCCGCGCCGCGTGGACATCACCGGCGGCACGGCCACCGGGCGGCTCGTCGCGGCCGCCGCCGGGCGCAACCTGTGCGCGGTGTCGGCCGAGCTGGGCGGCAAGAGCCCGGTGATCGTGTTCGACGACGTGGCGCCGCTGAGCCGGGCGGTGAACGGCGCGGCCTTCGCGGCCTTCATCGCCGCCGGGCAGACCTGCGTCATGGGCAGCCGCGTGCTCGTGCAGAACGCGCTGCTGCCGGCGTTCCTCGACGCCTTCACGCGCAAGGCCGCGGCGCTGCGCGTGGGCACGCCCTTCCACGAGGACACGCAGGTCGGCGCGCTCATCAGCGGCCGCCACCGCGACAACGTGGCCGCCTTCGTGGACCGCGCGCGGGCCGAGGGCGCCAAGGTGCTCTGCGGCGGCCGCGTGCCCGCCAAGGCCGAGGTCGTCGGCGCCGACGAGCAGGCGGAGGGCTTCTTCTACCTGCCCACGGTCATCGCCGACGTGCGCCCGGACATGCAGGTCTGGCGGGAGGAGGTCTTCGGCCCCGTCGTCGTCGTCGTGGGCTTTGAGGACGAGGACGAGGCCGTGCGCCTGGCCAACGACTCGGACTTTGGCCTCGGCGCCGGCGTGTGGACGCACGATCTGGGCAGGGCGCACCGCGTGGCCGACCGCCTGGAGGCCGGCCTCGTCTGGGTCAACGACCACCACAAGAACGACCCGGCGTCGCCCTGGGGCGGCATGAAGCTCAGCGGCATTGGCCGCGAGAACGGACCCGACGCGTTCCATGAGTACACGCAGACCAAGAGCGTGGTCATCAACACGGCGGAGGCGCCGGCGGCGGACTGGTTTGAGGACAAGTCTGCGAGGTACTCTTAGCGGAACGGCACCAGCGTCCATGACGACGACAATGACGACGAGGACAACTATTTGGCTGGACCTGAGCTTGAGCTTGTGCTTTTGCTGCTGCCGCCGCCGCCGCTGCTGGGCTTCGATACCGGGATGGATGGATTCGTTGATTGATTTATTTTGATGCATCTGCTTGTCTTGTTGTTGTCTGCGCGCGAGAGCAATCTCGAGCAGCCAGCTACTGGTTGGACGTGCACTGCTGCTTGTGCCCCTGCTGCCAGTGGCGCACCTGGCAGTCGCGCGAGCAGTACTGCGCCACATGGCACTGCCCGCAGCGCGTCTCCGCGGGGTTCATGCACCCCGAAGCGTCGCAGCGGCTCGTGCCGATGGGCGACGCCGGCGGCTCGTCGCCCGGGCGCACGGCGGCGCCCGCCGGCGCCCGCCGGCTGGCGGCGTCAAAGCGGCTGTAGTCCGGCCCGCGCGGGCTCTCCGCCGGGTCATAGTACTGCCGAAAGGGGTCCTCCGTGTCGATCATCGCGGAGCTCCCCGTGCGGGAGATGCGGCTCGGCTGCTGCGGCTGCTGCTGCGGCTGCGGCTGCTGCGGCTGCAGCAGCATGAGCTGCTGCTGCTGGAGCTGCTGGTGCGGGTCGGAGCCCGAGGTGTCAAACTTGCTGGGCTCGTGCGGCGCGGCGTGGTCCGGGGAGCTGAGGTCCAGCTCAAAGTGGTCGTAGAGCTCCTTCGTGTCGTTGGCTACCCCGCCGAGGCCATCGCGGCGCCAGACCTGCGAGATGTGCTTCCAGTGCTGCAGCACACCCGCCAGGAAGCGCTCGTCCAGCGGGTGCAGGATGACCGAGTGCGCCATCTGGCTGTCCTCCTCGCCGTGGTCGGCGATGCGGTCCTGCAGCTGGTCGTCCAGGCAGTAGCCCAGCACGGGCAGCGAGTAGGGCTTGCGCGCGTAGGTGCGCTTAAAGTCGGCGACCTCGTCGGGCGCGTCAAAGTACGGGCCGAGGTTGATCAGCGCGGCGTCAAACTCGTGCAGACGGCTGCGCGAGATGGTCTGGCGCGCCTGCTCCATGCTAAAGGCCATCACGGGCGTCACACCGGTGTGCTCGCAGGTACATGACGAGCCGCTGGTAGGCCGCGTTGGGCTCCACCACCAGCACGGTGGCCTGCACCTGCAGGCCCTTGCCGCCCTCCTGCTCCTTCTCGTTGGGGTCAAAGTCCTCCTTGTTGAACTGGCCCTTGGTGCCGGCAAACTTGGCCTCCTCCTGCCGGATGTACGTGTAGATCACGCGGTACCGCATGTGCCAGATCAGCAGGCCGAGCGTGTTCATGGCCACCATGTCGGCCAGCGCGTGAGCCGCGGCGTCGCCGCCAGGACCGACCAGGGCGAACAGCGGCGGCCCCAGGAAGAAGAGCGCGGGGAAGACGGCCCAGGACAGCAGGAAGAGGGCCGTGACGCCCGTGATCCAGGCCCAGAGGCGGCCCGGGTAGGCCGAGCGGCGGTTGAGCACGAGGCGCACCGTGTCCCAGACGACCGAGACGCCCACGGCAAAGCTCATCACGATAAAGGGCGCCTTGTACGGCGGCGACCGCTGGAAGGAGGCCTCCACGCCGCACACGACGATGATCAGGTACCGCGTCACGAGAAAGTTGATCTTGGTGAACGGATGCGAGGGCCCATCAGCCGATCGTGTTGTAGTAGGCCATCATGATGCCGGGCAGGTGCAGATCCAGGTCATGTAGCGCCCGATGGGCAGCTCGCGGATGCCCTCGGGCAGCATCACCCAGGGCCGTCTGGAACTCGTCGCCCGAGACGACCAGCAGAAAGTACACGATGGTCAGGACGATGCTGTTGAACGGCAGGTACAGCAGGCAGTGCCCGCTCTTGTACTGGTACACGTAGAAGAAGGACAGGCCCATCGAGTACAGCGCCATCAGCAGCCGCATCGCGAACGCGCCGCCGCCGTCGCTGAGGCCCGGAAAACCGTCCTCGCCGCCCACGCCGCCCATGCCGCCATCCTCAGGCATGATGGTGATGTTGCTCATGGTCGCTCTCTCCCTCTCGCGCGTTCTCTATCGCGTTCTCTGTGCTACGCTGTTGCCAACCAATACAGGTTCTGCTGCGAGATCGATCGATCGATCGATATCGATCGATCGAACCTCAACGGATCAAATTCGACCACCGGCGTGACGTCTCTATACAAATCTCATCGACCCCAAATCAATCCATCTAAGAAATGTCTTGCGAGATTCAAAACAAGATGTCGAATGCGTGCGCTAGTGTCCGTTGAGGCTGGGCAAGACTCGCGCCCCGCGAGAGAAATTGAGCGAATTTGGTTGAGATCTTGAAAGAGAGAGAGAGAGAGAGAGAGGCCGGGTCGTGGGTTTGGGGCTCGCTGGGCCGTCTCCGTGCGTGCTTGTTGTTGTTCTGCCGACTGACGTGAACGTAACTGAGCACCGTGTGTGTGTGTTTGCGAGGAGAAGGGAGGAGGGAGAAGGAAGCCGGTGTCGGCCTTTACCAGCTCTCTCCGCGCCGCTCTATCTTTCTGCTTGACCTCCTTTTCTCTCCCTTTGCTCGGGCCACCGAAGGGTAACCGACAGCTGCTCTTGCTTGCTTGTTGTCATCATCGCTCGAGCAAGCACTGCGTTGCCTGCGTGCTATCCGTTCGGGGCCTGATCCTCTCTATCGCGGGCCGCCTCTATTTCTCTCTATCTCTCCGCGCTCTGCTCGGAGAGGTCGGCAAGGTGGTGGGAAAAAAGGGAACGAGGCCCCGCGCCGTGTCTCCGTGCCGTCGTCGTTAACGGCACCGTAAAGGTGGACCAGAGACAAACGCCGCCGCCGTTGCTGTCGTCAGCCACGGACACGACCTCTATCTCCTCTTGTTGGTGATGATGCTTGGCGTTGGCTGGTCGTCGGGGGGGGGCGGACACAACGAGAATATAGTCTGTTGGCGTCGGAGAGAGTTGACGTTAGAAGTGTTGACGTGACCGACGTCAAGAAGGAACCGGTGACGGCGATCGATCTCTCCATTCTCCAACACACCCAACTCTTTGTCGAGCAGCCGTGCCCGAGTACGTTTCATGTCAACCAAGTCGAAGGAGCCAGAAGCAAAGTACGGTACTATACCAGTACCGTTACCGTTACCGTTACCGTACCACGCCTCGCGAGGTTCGCTGCGCGACGGAGGACAGCACTCGCACGTGCCGAAGCGAATTGGCTTTTTTTCTTCCCTTCCTTTCGCCTCCGACTGGACGCGACATGTGACTGGCGACTTTCGAGGCGCAGTGAATGTTGGGTGTCGATCACATCATTTGCGATTTCCGTGACAGCCAGTCTCCGTCGACTCGGCTCTCACATGTCAGTATTCCACTGCATTCTCATCGCGGGTGCGTTCTTCTTCCCACCATTCCCTTTTCTGGGCAGATTAGGCAGTGTCCTCGAGCGCTGTGGACACCCGAGTCGCGTCACATACGCCGGTCATGAACGAACAGCAGATGCCAACCCAAGTTACGATGGCCCTCCTCCGTCCATCGACGAAAGCGATGCCTGCCGCGACCATCCATCAAAACCTGATCTACGCGATGAAGCCTTCCAGATCTGTGCTGCCACTGACTGTGCTGCTGCTGCTTCTGATCGGTAATGCAAGCGGTCGCGGAGGCCGCCTTCCATCACCAACAGCAGTGCTGTTGAGCGCTTCCAACGCAACGACGGTGGTCCTCGACAGCGGCGCCTTGTTCGCATGGGGCGATTCCAACGCCGTGCTTGGCGTCCCACCCCGCAACGACACAGGCTTTGGCCGCTTCATCGGCGACGAGGCCGGTGAGATGGCCAACGGCCTGCCGTCCCTCGAGCCCAAGCTGCTGCACAGCCCCTCTGGCATCAGCCGCGGCTGCAGCTCCAGCATCACATGCATCTGGGACGCAGCCGCGCCGCCGTCGTGCGCCGTGCAGTGCTGGGGCCGCTGCCAGCCGGCCGGCATCTGCGGCCACGGCTCGAGCGCCGCGCACGTCGCGCTGGCGGAGGCGCCGCTCGTGGACCTCGGCTCGGACCGCGCGGACCGCGTAGTGGACGTCCAAACCGGCCCCGCTGCGGCCTGCGCGCTGTTCGCGAGCGGCGGCGTCAAGTGCTGGGGCTCGAACGACCACGGGCAGCTCGGCTTGGGCGACACGAGGGCCCGAGGCCTCGCCCCAATCGAGATGGGCGACGGCCTGCCCTTCGTGGACCTCGGCCAGGGCCGCCGCACGGTTCAGGTCGCGCTCGGCGGCGACGGGGCCGTCTGCGCGGTGCTAGAGCCGCACGCAGGTCGTCTGCTGGGGCCGTGACAGCCGCGGCGGCAACCACATCGGCGACGAGCCCGGCGAGATGGGCGACGCGCTGCAGGTGCTCGAGCTGGGCGGCGAGATCGAGGACATTGGCCTGGGCCTGTCACACGGCTGCGCGCTGCTCGACGAGTCGCGCGAGGTCAAATGCTGGGGCGAAACGACAGCGGGCAGCTTGGGAACAACGCCACCACCGACTTGGACATGGGCGACCAGCTGTCGATGGACGCCGAGCTCCCGGCGGTGCACGTCGGCGGCCGCGTGGCCAAGCTGAGCGTCGGCGCCTCGCACAACTGCGTGGTCCTGGAAGACACCGGCGCGGTAAAGTGTTGGGGCGCCAACCACGATTGGCAGCTCGGCACTGGCCAGGACCTCGCGTCCAAGTCCTCGCTGGGCGTGCTGCCGTCAGATAGAGGCCGTGGCGGTTGGCAAGCCAGGCGCGGTGGCAGTAGACATCAGCGCTGGGACTCGGCACACCTGCTCACCATCGACGGCGCCGTGGGCTTTGTGCGCTGCTGGGGCTACCTCCCCATCCTTGGCCACGGCGAAGACCGCGAGGTGCCCTGGGAGGAGCGGCACGAGCACATGGGTGCCAACCTGCCCAGCTCGTACTATCTGCCGACGAGGACGTCTGCGCCGACTCTGAGCCCAACGTCTGCGCCGACCCTCAGCCCAACAACCAAGCCGAATACCGTCCTGTTCTTTGGAATCGGCGCGGGAAGCGCCTACATCGTGTTGGGGTTGATCGCGACGGTGATCTACGCGCATCGAAAGCCGACGGCCGTGCGACCCACGCCGTCGCGCAATCAGCAGCAGCAGCAGCAGCAGCAGCAGCAGCAGCAGCAGCAGCAGCAGCAGCAGCAGGTGTAAGAGCAGAATGAGCTTTGTGCTTTATGCCCGAGGGTGATCTTGCCCAGCGACGTGCGACCGAGAGGCCGCGCCACTTGTTGCCGCTATGTCAGACATCAACTCGCACGCGCGCTGCTCGACAAGGCGGAGCTTCTTCTCTGTTTCGTGGCAAGAGAACACCGCCGCTGAGCACGCCGCTACCGCCCGCGACGATGGAAGGACATCGACGGTGACCTCATCCTCCAGGGCCGCGTGGCGGCGCCGCCTGCGGCCCGACCTGCTCGTCTGGCCGGCGCACATTGACCGCGCCAAGTGCACCTGCGCGGCCCGGGCATAACGATCGATGGCCGCTGGTGTATAAAACGCGCCATGGTGTGCAGATGTGCACGCGCCCGTCCGCTCACCTGCGCGTCGACAGTCCGTCGCCGCGCCACGCCGCCGCCGCCGACGGCGACAGCGACGACGATGGCCTCGTGAAGCGCTTTCGCGCGGCAGTTCCTGGCGGCAACTGGGCCCGAGGCCAACTCCGAGGCCGACTCCGAGGCCGACAATACGCGCACAACGGCTCTCTCAACGGATCTCTCGTCGGCAGCAAAGGCTGTGTGCAAGGCTGTGTGCAAGGCGGCGGCACTGTGTGCGAGTCGGCGGCGCTGTGTGGGCCGCGAGGCGCGCGAGGCGGTGCTGCAGCGTCTGGAGGATGTGCGCGGACGAGGCGATGATGTGGGCCTAAAAAAGCTCGGGCAGCCAGCCGTGGCGGGCGCCGCCAATGCCGCGACTCGGCCATGCGCCCGGGCATCGCGCACGAGCACGCCGCGCAGGCGCTCACGAAGCGCTGCGCGAGGCGCGCCCTGCCCGGGCCGCGCGGACGATGTGTGCGAGCACGCAGCGCGCCGCTGGCTCTGCCGCTGCCCGAGGGCGTGCGCAAGCGCCACGCCGGTGTGGTCCCGCTCGGCGCCGGGTCCGCGGCCGCAGCGGCGCAGGAGGCACTAGCGGCTACTCCGTTTGGCTTTTGAGCTGCGGCCGGCCGACTGAGAGCCATACGGCTGCGTCTGCAGCGCAGTCGCGTGGATGAGCTTGCGCAAGCTTTCGTGCGACCTCTGCGGCACGGCCTTCTCGCACGTTGCCGCCTGAAGCGCCCTCTGCTGAAGGCCTGGCTTGCTTGGAACCCCGTTTCGACTTGCTGACGACGGTGGCGCTTGGGCGACCTGATATCAAAGTCGCGCTTCTTCTTCCTTGTCTCTCGTCGTAAAGTGGACGCGCCTGGCGCGTTGCTGGCTCTGGCTGGCTCGGCAGTAGGCTCTGCAGCATGTTGTGGTGCTGCTTGAGGTCAGCAGGCAGGTCAGGGCCAGCCAGATCTGCTGCAACAAGTAACACCTTGCGGTAAAGGTCATTGAATGACGTGACTAAGACCCCCTGTCACGTTGGCTGATCGTCAAACATTGACCTCCTCGGATCTTGGAATCCACCAGACGAGAAAAAAAAAAAGATCTGAAGAAGAGAAAAAGATCCAAAGTGGAGAGCAGCAGCTCGAGCAGCAGCAGGAGCAGCAACAGCAGCAGCAGCAACAGCAGCAGCAGCAGCAGCAGCAGCAGCAGCAGCAGCAGCGGCAGCAGCAGCGGTAGCAGCAGAGGATGGTGGGCATCATCCCATCTCCCGACCGCAGGAGGAAGAACGAGTGCGAGGTCTGTGGCAAGAGGCTCGCATCGGCGAGCAAACTCAAGCAGCATCTGAAGGCCGTGCACGAAGGCCTTCGCGAGCACTCGTGTGACCTCTGCGGCAAGGCCTTTACGGAGGCTGGCAACCTTCAGAAGCACATCAAGGCCGTGCACGAAGGGCTGCGCGAGCACTCGTGCGACCTGTGCGGCAAGGCCTTCACGCAGGCTAGCAACCTCCGGACGCACATCAAGACCGTGCACGAAGGACTGCGCGAGCACTTGTGCGACCTGTGCGGCAAGGCCTTCACGCAAGTGAGCGGCCTTCGCACGCACATCAAGGCCGTGCACGAAGGGCTGTGCGAGCACTTGTGCGACCTCTGCGGCAAGGCCTTCACGCAGGCTGACAGCCTTCGAACGCACATCAAGTCCGTGCACGAAGGACTGCGCGAGCACCCGTGCGATCTCTGTGGCAAGGCCTTCACGACAGCTGGCCACCGCCGGGCGCACATCAAGGCGGTGCACGAAGGGCTGCGCGAGCACTCGTGCGAGCTGTGCGGCAAATCCTTCACGGAGACAGGTAACCTTCGCAGGCACATCAATGCCGTGCACGAAGGACTGCGCGAGCACTCGTGCGAGCTCTGCGGCAAGACCTTCACGCAGGGGGCAGCCTGAAGCGCCACCTGAGAGCCCTGTACCCCGTACGACTTGCAGACGACGCTGGCGCTTCGGCGACCTTGGCCTCGGAGACGATATCTGCCGCTCGCAAGCGTACGCGAGGCGCTCTCAGCGGTGGCGACCGTCAAGGCAAGCGGCGTCGTTGAACTCGCCAATTGATACCAAAGTCGCGCTTCTTCCCCCTTGTCTCTTGTCGTGAACCGGACGCGCCTGGCGCGTTGCTGGCTCGTGGCTGGCTCGGCAGTGGACTCAGCGATAGGCTCTGGTGCTACTTGGTGCCAACAGGCAGGGCAGGGCCAGCCAGATTAGCCGCAACTAATCACGCCTTGCGGCGAAGGTCATTGAATGACGCCACCTGGACGCAAACCGCCTGGCGCGAGGTTGCGGAGAGGCCAGGTGGTTTGGCGGCAGTCGCTCGAGGTCGGCGTAGATTGGATGCTTGCGCCGAGCTGGGCGGCCAAGCAGACAATAGGGAAACTCTTTCATTTCTTCTGATGGCTCAGTCAGGCAACGACCCGCTTGAGGTCGCTGCGCAGCTGCTCGACGGAGACCGGCGCGTTGTGCAGGTCCAGGCCCGTGCGCTCCCAGTGCTTGAGCAGGTCGCTCAAGCTCCACACGCTCTTGCCGTTGTCGAGAGTCACCGGGTCGACCACCGGGTCGCCCACGACGCTCACGAGCTGGCTCAGACTCTGGCTCGCGGGCTCGCGCAGGCTCTGCCGATGTTCGATTTCGGCCAACCCCTGCCACGTCAGCTCGGCGACCACTTGGTGCCGCTGGTGCCGCTGCCACTCGGGCCACTCGGCGAGCCACGCCTCGAACTGCGCGTCAGTGATGGCCAGCGCGTCGTCCTTGGCCGCCTCCAGCTCCTCGTCCTCGATCTTGATGTAGCTCGGATAGACCATGTCCGTGGCCGCCACGGGCAGGTCGAGCGTCTCGCGCAGGTCGATCTCCAAGCGCAAGTACACGCAGACGTCGTCCACCCAGCGCAGCGAGTCCACCTTGCGCTTGGCGTGCTCGTGCACGACCATGAGCCGCATCACCCTGCGCCCGAGGTCTCGCAGTTGCTCGGCGCTCTCTCGGGCCTTGGCGATCTCCACGACCAGGTGCATCTGGTTGAGCGCCCACACCGGCTTGTCGCCGCACGCGTCCAGCGAGTCGCTCATGCGCAGGAGCAGCTCCTCGCGCACGTGCTCGTCGTCGCCAGACAGCAGCTCGAGCACATCGACCACGCGCTTGGCGAGCGCGTTGCGCGTCTCGGTGATGCCAAATTCCTTGGCGTCGCGCAGCCGCGACAAGAACCGCACCAGCGTCGCGTCGTCGGCCTCCGTTGGCACAGCCACGGCCTGCACTTGAGCCTCGCGGCTCCAGAACGCCGCGGCTTCTGCAGCGCTCGCAAAACCAGGCCTGGCTGCAGCCTCGTCGTCAGACTCGTCGCTTTCGAGGTCGACGTAGAACCGGAGACCTGGCGCGTCTGCCTCGCGAAGCCACTCGAGTGTCTCCGCCGAGAGCCCCGAGCCGCCCAGGAAGATGTTGTGCGGATAGTAGTACCCGTTCCTGGGCAACTCCCACTCGAGAATGCTGGCTGGCAGACTCTCTAGCGACGTGCACTGCTCAAGATAAAGGCCCCAGCCGACGTACAGGTCCTCCGGTATGCTCGCGAGGAAAGTGCATTGCCTGGCGTCGAGGTCATTTGAGACCTGAAGACCGGCTGGCAGACTCGTGAGCGACGTGCAGCCCGTGAGGTTAAGCATACCATCCACTCGAAGGCCATCGGGCAGATGACCTAGCGCTGTGCACTCCACGAGACGCAGATTGCCACGCACGTGCAGGCCCTCAGGAAGACGCGTGAGGGCGGTGCACCCGGACAGGTCCAGCTGGCCACCGATGTCGGCGTAGCAGTCAGGCAGCTCGCGGATGGTTGTCCACCCGCCAAGCTGCAGACCACCGCTCGGCCCAATGATCTCCCGCAGCGCCACCAGAAAGGCCTCCATGTCCGCCTCGTGCTGCGCCTCCAACGCCGTGCACTCGTCCAGGTAGAGCGTGCCACTGACACGAAGGCTCGTCGGCAAGCTCGTCAGAGCCGTGCAGCCGGCCAAGTTCAGGACGCCATCCACGACGAGCCCCTCGGGCACGCTGGTGAGCTCGTTGCAATCCCTCAGGTCAAGCGTGCCGTTCACATTGGTCAGGCTCGCGGGCAGGCTGGTCAGGGCCGCGCAGCCAGAGAGGTAGAGGAAGCCGCCGACGCTGAGGCCGTCGCCAAGGCTGGTCAGCGCAGAACAGCCAGAGAGCCAGAGTCTGCCGTCGACGCTAAGGCCGTCGCCAAGGCTGGTCAGGGCCGCGCAGCCCTCGATTTGGAGGCCGCCGCTGACGCTAAGGCTGTCCGGCAGCCTAGTCAGCGCAGAACGGCCAATGAGGTAGAGGTCGCCGAGGACAAGCATCCCCGTGGGTGCCGTACCGCGCAGCAGCAGCTTGCGCGCCGTGCCGGAACGCCGAGGGCCCTTCGTGCACTGCCGGATCTCATGCCAGTGCTGAACGGCATCCCGCGCCGCAGAGCAGCTCGCGCCCATGTGCCGCGCGCACGCTCCCGCTTCTTCTCACTCAGCGTCGGGAAGTACGGTACCGCGGTACCATACTACGGTACTGTTACGGTACACCAGTGCGGTACCAGTGCAGTACGTACGGTACGGTAACGGTACGTTTTCTTTTGCTTGCGATGGTGGATCGCTCCCGTCACACGACGGGGGCCGTGTCACGTGTACCAGGTGTGTCACGGTATGCGGCGGCGCTTGGCCAGGTGTTGTTCATCCGGGTCAAGCGGCGTCGCCTGGGGAGAGGTAGATTGGAGAGATGGTACGGCCCGTCCGCCGCGCCTCGGTGGGCGGGCTATGCCTTTAGACGACGTTACGATCGGTTAAAGGCATCGGGATGGTGGCGGGCGAAAAATATTAGCTGGCGGTCGCGTGCGTTCGGGCTCTGCCCTCGACGCGCGCGCCCGCTCAGAGCCACTCATCGCTGGCGCACAGAAAACAAGCGTTCCAGTCCGCGCCCGGGTCTCTTCTCGCTACTCTCGTGGCGCGACCGGGCGATGTCCTGGAACGGGAAGGTTTTCTTTTGCTTGCGATGGTGGATCGCCCGTCACACGACGGGGGCCGTGTCACGTGTACCAGGTGTGTCACGGTATGCGGCGGCGCTTGGCCAGGTGTTGTTCATCCGGGTCAAGCGGCGTCGCCTGGGGAGAGGTAGATTGGAGAGATGGTACGGCCCGTCCGCCGCGCCTCCCCAACCTCCGGGCCGTGGGCGTTTCTCCGGTCTGCCTCCCCAAATCCGCACGTAGTGCCGCAGGCGAGGAACGCCGCTGCGCCGCCCGGGCCGCGCCCGGGGGCTCCACCTGCGCGTCGGCGTTGGGCTCTGGCCCGGCAGGTGGATCGGGCACCTCCCAGGGGGCGACCGTGAACGGCGAGAGGACGTCGAGCAGGTCGTCGGTCCAGGCCCCGGTCCCTGGCGGCGGCTGGCGGCCAGCCGAAAGGAGGACGCCAGCGGAAGCGCGCTTGTAGGTGAGGACCGCGGCGGAGCTCCATCTGCCCATGTCCATGATGATGTCCAGGGTGTACCCGGCGGCGAGGGCCGAGTTCACCTGGCCCGCCCGCAGCGAGTGCACAGAGTACCGGTCGACGAAAACGGCCGGGACGCCGGCTGCCGCCGCAGCCCGCCGGACCCACTTCCGGAGGGCATTCGTCGTCAGGACGAAACCAGGGGCCCGCAGCACGGGGCCCTTCGGGTCTGGCGGCGCCGCTGCCGGGAGGAGCTCGCGAAGCAGGCGCCTCGGGCACAGGGCCGGGTGCCGCCGCGCGGCGGGTAGGAGGGTGCCCTCCGCAGAGAGCAGGGGCGCGTCAGCCCCCGCCCGAACCGCGGCGGGCTCTGGTGCCCCCGCGGGACGGTGCTTCATCCGCCGCGCCGGGCGAATGAGGACCCCCGTGTCGTAGAAGACGACCCGGTCCCACGTCAGGTGCCGGTCCGGGTTGAAACCAGTGAGGGTCGTGGGGCAGAGCTCGCCACCCCGGTACCCGCCGATGAAGCCAAGCACGAGGGCACACAGCACGTCCGGTGGCGGGCGGAGGTCGAGCGCCGCCCGGAGCATCTGCGCCGTGAACGCCATCATGCGCCGGACCGGCTGGGCCGTCGGAAGCCGTGCGAGCGTCTTCCGGTGCACGGCGAGCTGGCCGTGGTCCCCCGTCGGCGGATCGAGACCCGCCGCGAGGTGGTGCATCCGGATCGCGGCCGCGACGCTGCGGAGTGAGGAAGCGGACCGCGAGATCGAGCGGTCGTGCATGTAGGCAAGGACCACATCCTGGTGGCGCTGCCCGGGTCGGAACTCGGTGATGTACGTCGGAAGGTTCCGGGCGGCGGTCCACTCGCGCCAGCGGGCCCACTCGCTTGCCTGGGCAGCGGAAATACCCGTCGAGATGACCTGGCGCGCCGCAGCCGCGGCGGCAGCGACCCGCGGGTCGAGGGCGCCGTGGCCACCGGCCTCTGGCGCCTCGGTCACGCGGGGCCCGCGCCATGGGACGGCCCTAGCCGAGTCGGCGCGGTCGAGAAGCCGCCGCGCGCCAGATGTCGAGGGGGCGCCGAGAAGGCTGGACCTGTCGCAGGCGTAAGCCTGGGGCCTCTACCTTGATCTGCGCGGTAAAGTCAGCGGCCGTGAGTCGGGAGCACATGTCGGCAAGCAGGTTGTCTTGGCTCGTCAGATGTGTGGCCCCCATCGTCGCGCCCTGCGTGTTGAGGATCTGCATCGCGTCGACCAGCATCCGGGCGGACAGCATGTCCCGCCGGGTCCTGCCGCGGGTAAGGAAGAACTCGGCGGCCTTGTTGTCGATCCCGAGGCAGGCGTGGCCGTCCTTAGGGGCCCACAGCTCGAGGCCCATCACCGCCGCGCACACCTCCGCGCGTGTGATGTGGATCTCTTCGCTGCCGTGCCCGACGTATTCGCGTTCCTCGTCGTTGTACGGGACGGAGAAGAAGTAGAGGCAGCCGCCTCGGAGGCAAACCCCGCCCACGCCAAGCTCGCTCGCGTCGGTCAGGATGCGGGCAACCGGCCGTACGCGGTCCGTCCGTGTCAGGGCGGGGACCGGCTGGGCCAGGTCGATCATGTCAAGCCACAGGCGTGCGTCTTCTCGTAGGTGGTCCGGTGCCGGCTGCGGCCGCCCGGCCCGGCGCGCGATGGAGATCGCGTGCCACAGGGAGCCAAGCAGGACCTGCCCGCCCGGGCAGGCCGGTGCAACGAAGGACAGGAACCCAGCGATCTTGGTCAGGGCCCGCTCGCCGAGAGGGGCGCCGTCTAGGAGAAGGCGCAGGCGGGCCCGCGCCTTCTCGCGCTTCTTCGGCGGGGGTTCGATGGTGTCCGCTGCTAGGTCGATGAGCAGGCCGCCGAACTCGATCCTGTCCTGGACTTCGCCCTCCAGGGCGAGCTTGGTCTCCTGTATGGTGAGGCCCCACCTCTTGCAGACTCGCAGGGCCACATCCCGGTAGTGTTGCACGGCGGCTGGGGGGCCAATCAGGGCGGTGTCATCGACAATGGAGCAAAACTCAACCTGGTCGACCTGGAACGGGGTGGGGCGGAGCCCACCCTCGGCATCGCGGCGGGCCTCACGGGCGATGACGACTTGGGCCGCCAGCTGGGTGCGCACGAAGTAGGCACAGGAGGTGCGCGAGCCGAAGGTGAGGCAGCGGTCCATGAACACCCGGTCACGCCAGTGGAGGGTCACCGCGCCGACATCCTCGGGGCGGATCCGGAGGAGCCTGTACGCGTCCTTGTAGTCGAGCTTGCAGCCTTGGAGCGGTTGACCCGGATTGGTCATCCGCGCCCGGCGGATCAGGCGGAGAAGTGTGAAGGCACACGGGTTGCGGCACTGCGCCGCAAGCGTGATCCGGCTGTTACTCGGCAGCACCCAGAGGGGGCCGGCTTGGAGGCGTCCTCGATCCGTCGGAAACGGCCCCCGCCCTTGGGGACAAGGGTCAGCGGCGCGCAAAGGGCGAGCGTGATCTGCTCGCGTCGGATCAGCTCGGTGAACTCCTCCTCGTCTCGGGCGTCACCCACGTATCGGATACGTCCGAGTTCCAGCTCCGCCGCCGTGGATTCGTCGAGGGCCAGCATGCCCTCCTCCCATCGGGTCGCCGCGGGGTGGTTCTTCTGGAAGCACGCGGAGGTCGCCGCCGGGCAGGTCGAGCCGATGCCCAACCGGCCAGCCTTCATGCAGGTAGCCGAGCAGCGCTTGGTCGGCGTAGGGCGGGGAGCCATCCGCAGGGCGCAGGTCTGCCGCGACCGCGGCCCAGTGCAGGGAGCTTCCACACGGATAGTCGGCGCGCAACGGCAGCGGGCGTGTGGCGGGGATGAGGTGCGGGAACCGCACCACGTCCCGCGTGATCACGGGCAGCGCCAGGCGACGTCCGTGCGCGTCCGTGGCGGTGCCCGGGTAGTGCTCCGTGTAGTATGTGCCGCATCGTCGGCCGTCCGGCCACACCGGCTGGGACTGCCTCCGCCGGGAGGCCCTGGATGGCAACCGGGGGGTCGCACAGCAGGACGCTCTCAAGGCGTGGCGGCCATTCGGACGCGTCGGGCTGCATCCGCGCAGGCTGCCAGAACCTGTAGTGGGCGGGGTCGCTCCCCATGGCCGGCCTCAAGTACTGGAGCGCCGGCCGGAGGCGCGTCTGCGGGGACGAGCCGGAGGGAGCCCAAGAAGCGCTCGAACTCCGCATCGTCGGCCCGCTCAAGCTCCGCGCGCGTGCCTTCCCACGCCAGGGGCGCGTCCATCGTGCCGGGGCTATCCGCCCCCGTACGATTTGTCCGACCAGTCCAGCTCCTGGGAGACCCACACCCTTTCGGGCCGCTCGACCGGGGCGCGACTGGGGGGGGGGAGCTACGTTTCGCGCTCAACCCACCGTGGGGACCACGCATGTCTCCAGCGCAGTGCGCGGGCAGCGTGTCCGGGTCCATAGGACCGGCAGGAGGGACCGCCTCGCCCTGCACGCCCGGCACACCGCGCCTGGGAGACAAGCGGCGCAAAGCCGCCGCTCGACCAGGGCGGGCCTGGGCGGGGGAGCCCGGGGGGCTCGACCCGCAGGGGGGGAATCTCGTGCCGCCACGGCCGCCTATGGGCAGCGTGGACTTTCCCGGCGACGCGCCCTGTTTCACTCTCGCCGGAGAATCAGGGGTCGCGGGTGGGGCCACTGACGTCTGCTGCGACGCGCCCTGGCGCACGCCGCAGGGGGTCCAGGGGTCGCAGGTGTGGCCACCGGTGATATGCTTCGTCGGGCATTCACCGCAACCGCGTCCGCGGCTGCCAGGGTGCCCCGACCTCGCGGTCTGGGGCCACTCGTAGTGCGCTGCCCAGGCCCAGACAGGTCCACCCTCAGGGGATCGTCGATGGCGGGACTCGCGCTCTCGTCGTGGGGCACCGAGCGTACGGCCGGCGAGCCGGCCTGCTCGCCCTACGCCGAGTCGGGGCCGGGCTCGGACTTGGGTCGCTTGGCCTCAGTCGTAGTCTGGGGGCCTCCCGTCCCGGCCGCGTGGGTACGTCCACGTTGTTCTTCCGTCGGGGAGCTCGTCCCTGTCGGGACCTCCCAGTCCCCGCCTTGCCCTGGCCTTGCCAGACCGGGCCCGACTGGGTGGGGGGGTCGCGCAGGAAGAGGCACGACTGCTCGAAGGCGCGGACATGCACATCGAAGAGCGGGTGCTCCCACCCCTCGCTCACCGCCTTCCGGATGGCCTGGAGGGGGGCATGCAGGTGCCGAAGGGCCCCCGCGGCTTGCTGGCAGGGTCATTCGGCGCGTGGGGGAGTCTATCGTCCCCCCAGTCGACCACATTGTGGGACAGCTCACGGGCAGCGGCCTCCACAAAGGTGGCCGCACCGAGCGCGAGCTCCGCCTTCTTCGTGTCCTTCTCCGTGACCGGGAAGAACGCATCTGGCTCTCCCGGGAGCCAGTATAGGGCCCGGAGGATGGACGCGACCTGGAGGCCGGCAGCCGCCACGCGGGATGGCCGGAGCTGCCCGTCGCACCGAGAGGGCCGAGTACATCGTTTGCGAGGCCGTCGGTGTCGGTCTGGAACGCGCTCATCCAGCTGGTGTCCTTGATCTCCTTCCACGGTAACAGGGCCCGTGCAGAAGCGCCCGCCATGACCTTTTGCGCCACGAAGGTAAGGTGTAGTACACACAAGTACTGTGGTTCACCTCGGGCATGTAGGGGCTACCCATCTGACAGCCAGACACTCTTGCTTCCTGCCGAATCCGCTCACGCAGGCTCCCGAGCAACGTACCTCGGTCGCGCACGTCTGCCGCCCAGGCCAGTACCAGAGGCTGTCGTAGCGCATGGTGGGCCTCGTACACCTTTGGGTCGAGGTCCGGGTCGCGGCCGTAGTGGAGGCGGATCTGATCGAGGTGGCCGTTTACAACGTCCACCGCGTCCTTCCAGGTCGTGCCCAACGTCACAAAGTCCTCGGGAACCGACCGGCGTGGGGGGTCAGGGACGCGGTCCTCGTCCACATCTGGCATTACCTCAGAAGGGGCCGACTGGTCATACGGGCTCGTCTCCGTGCGGTTGTATGCGTGCTTGATAAGATCGAGCACCGAGAGGCCCGTTGCGGCGAGTACGACCGCCGCATGCCGGTCCTGGGGAAAATGCGGGGGCGCGTTCTTGAAGAGAAAACGCAGGTTCGTGACGAGGAAAGGTCTGACCTGATCGGTCGAGGACCTGATGAACCTGTTCGGGTCCTTGATAGCCTCGTCGATGAGCTGCCGCGGTCGGGAGAGGGGCGGCCGAAACGGCCGAACATCCTCGATTGCACTCAGCGCATGCACGGCACCCTCCGCCCCCGCTGGGGGCGGGGGTGCCCCTTCCACCAGGGCGAGGGCGGCCCGCCGGCAGGAAGGGTCGGGCCGGGGGGCGCCGCGCGGCATATACCCGATGGTCGTATGTCCTTGCGCAGCCACAGGCACCCCCGAGCCTATACCGGGGTGCCTAGCACCCCCCGTCAAACGGACGATGAGCGTCGCCAGCACGCGACGCGAAGACCACCGCGGAGGCACCGGCCAGTACCCGACGTGCCTCAGCGGCCGCATCAGGATCCGGGCCCATGGACACAGAGGCCCCTTGCTGATGCGGTGGCCCATTCGGGCCACCATCCACATCCTGCTGCACCTGCGGCGGGCTCGCCGTAGGGGCCTCGTCTCCACCTGGACCAGCCGGACCAGCCGTCGATCCCTCCGCCTGGGGGGCGTTCGTATCCTGCTGGACCGCCATCTCTAACACCCAAGCTCGTCCTCGAGCTATCACTTGGCGAAAAATATTAGCTGGCGGTCGCGTGCGTTCGGGCTCTGCCCTCGACGCGCGCGCCCGCTCAGAGCCACTCATCGCTGGCGCACAGAAAACAAGCGTTCCAGTCCGCCCGGGTCTCTTCTCGCTACTCTCGTGGCGCGACCGGGCGATGTCCTGGAACGGAAGGGTACCAGTGCCGACCCTAATCCGGAAGGCTATGCTTAGCCTAAATAATACACGTGGTCAATATCAGATGTATCAGGAAACTACAGCTTAACACAATTCTAATGCACCATATCCGGTAATTGTTGCACTAGAATTGGCAAGCAGAGCAAGATCTTGCACCTGCTCGTGTGCAGGGCGTAAGGCATCAGAGAGAGTATGGGCCCACAGGCGGCCACAAGAGGTGGCACAGTAGCCCCTCGTCCACCGCCTTCGTCGCCTTCTGATCACATTCGGTCTCTATGGACTTGAGCTTTTGATAGGTTTTGAAGCAGTGAGATGGGTTCAGAGAGCCGTTGGTGTAATCAGATTCGGACGCTGGAAGTCACCACCAAGACACATCAAATCGACGTGGGCCTGGCTGCTGACTGGCTGTGAGTCAGCTCTTGTCAAAAGAAAGGTCAACATCATTCAAAACGAGACAATGAAACTCAATCACAGTGACGTGTCAGTCAGGTGAAACCTTTCTTCGCTTTGCGAGCTGCTCCTCGTGCGTCGTCGCCGCAAGTTTTGCGGCCTCCCGCTCCCCCGGTGTTGCGTTTCGCCAGGCCTCAACAGCGCTGGAGGACACGCCTATCTCCTTGAGCAAGTCGGTCTCGGGGCCGTCCTTGTTCGTCACCTCCGGCCTCGTTGCCAAGAACGCCATGCGATTCTCCAGGAGTTCCTGGCCTGGCATCTTGAAGGCAGATTTGAACATCTCGTATGCGGCATTGTCCTTGCCGCCCGATGTTGCCCGCTTCACGTCAGAGACAAAGCCCCTCATGAGGCCCACGTTTAGATGCAGTCCGAGGTGATAGTCAAAACGTGCAGCGATCAAGTGCACCGTCTTCTTGTCGAGCTGAATGGCTTTGCCGCCCTTGTCAGTCGCCTTGCCGCGTGCGAGGTTGGCGAGAGCGAGGTACGTTCGCACGAGCGGGCTCGTCTGCAGCGTCGTGTTGGTCTTCATCGCAATGGAGGTCGGCGTGTCCAGCCGACCCATCAGCTTGCTGGCAGAAGGCTGGACGGGCGTTTTAGATATCTGGGCCGCGTCGGCCTGGATGAGGGGGGTGTTGCTGAAGCTGCTGTTCCTGCTCGGCGGCGTGTACTCAACGCGGTACTTGGGGAGCGGGGAGACGCTGTGGTCGGCGTTTCGCTGGGCCGCCCTCGCGTTCTGCACGATCTCAAGCGCCGTGGAGGCATCGATGCACTGCTTCTTGAAATCCCGGTGCCCGCGACCAAGTCTTCCGCTGTCTTGAGGAACGCGAGCTCGTTCCGCATGCTCCGCTCGTACTTGGCCGGGCCGCGATCGGCCTCGTTAATTGCCTCGCTCAATTGGCGCTCCAATTCGCTCAATTGGCGCTCTAACTCGGCCTTGGCAGCCCTCATTTTGGCGTCAATCTCGGCCTTGGCCTCCTTCTTGCGCTGCTCCGCCTCCTCGACCTTTTGCGGCAAGCACCTCTCGATGGCCATGTTGATCACCCTCTCGAGCGACTTGACTTGCGACTTGACGCTCTCCTGTACACGTGCAAGGTCATCGGGCGTCGCCACCTTGCAGAAGGAGAAGTTCGTGTCGAGGTTGCGCGGCCGCTGGCTGATGCTCGAAAACACCGAATCGAGCGACCCAGAACTCGGCCGGCTGCCGCTCGTGGGTGTCGACGCAGCGCGGCCTACTGGTGTTGCTGGAGCAGTCGTCGCCGCTGCGGGCGGGCCAGGAATGTGGCTGAGCTCGTCCGTCTCCTGTGATGCCATCAGCAAGTCCTCGTCACAGCCACTGGCGTGCACCGCCATCACACCCGCGGCTTCGCGCGGCTTGACGACGTCCGCGAGGTGCGCGTCACCCATCTTGATCATCGGGTTCAGTAGGTGAGGCTTACGCGAGAATGGACGCATGCCCGTCTTGAGGAGGCCTTTCTCGAGCCTGGACTTGCACTTCATCGTCTCGACCCACGCATGCGCGGCGTACTCGATGCGATGACTCCTCTTCAGCTTGCCAGTGAACTCACCGCCAGCCCGAAGCTTGGCAATTAAAGCACCTCGACAGCCCTCCATTTTGCTTCAGATGCCAAACTGCACCACGTCTGGTGGCTGGCACTGTGAGGTGGTGTTGGGCAGCCACACGAACATGTGCACGCCAAGGTCAGCGAGTTTGTTGAGCATCAGCGGGTCCTGCCGGCTTGTATGGCCGTCCACGAAGAGAAAGACCGGTTTGTCTGGGGACACGTCTGGGTACGTCCGGCGGATGATGGCGCTGTAGATCTCGAAGAAGTTGGCCTTGTTGACACTGCCGGTCTTGGACGCAAAGATGAGATCCCTGCTGTCAAAGTAGGGGTGCTTGTGAAACGTGTCGCCCATCTCGAAAGACGTGAGGCGTTCAGTGGCGACCTGGTTGAAGTGACGTCGCGCCTCGGAAGACACTTCGGTGCCACTGATGACCAGGGCCACTGCTGGGGAGCAGCAGTCGAGCGTCATGCCGCCGACAAGAGTGACGTGTGAGTCATCCTCGGAGACCGCCGAGTGCCGAGCCCGGCCACCCTCGGGCACTAGAGACAGGTCCACCACGCGCTTCATCTGCGCCTTGGTGCTCTGTCTGGAGGGTTTGAAGTCCAGCCCCGACTCATCGAGAAAGAGGACGCGCGGAATGACACGGTCGTGCCAGATGAACTCCCCACGGGCGTCTGAGTCATTGTTCACAACACCTGCGCTGAGGTCCACGAGCTCTTCTTGGTCACGTCGTACCACCAGTTGACTGTCGCCGTGCTATAGCTCTGCACGAGCTCCGGCTTGACGGTAGCCGAGTAGAGGTGGGCCAAGCCTGGCTCCCACTTCTTCATGCGCCGTAGCCAACCTTTGAACCAGTTCTTCGACGGCACGTTCTCTCTGGTGGCCATCATTGCCTGCGCGAGCTCGCAGACCTGTGGCCAGGTCAGCGGAAAGCCACGACGGTGCGAGAGGAGGACATGCTTGAGGAGGTTAACCTCCGCCTCGATGGGCACCACCTGCGGACGACCCTGCGGCCGGGGCAGGGTGTTGTTGTTGATGCAGGAGCTCAGGGTCGCCACGCGCATCCTCAAATCATATTTGGTCTTGAAGTACGCAACCACCTGCTGCTGGCTCTTGATGTGCGCCAGAAAGTGCTGTAGCCGATGCTTCTCGAGCTCGGAAACCCACTCGGCCAGCCGTTCCTCTCGCTTTTCGAGGGTCTCCTCTCGCCGGTCAATGCGCGCCTGCTCAACGTGCTTCTCCAGCTCCGGGCTGTCGTCCAGCGCCTCCTGGTCTAGGTCGAGCTTGGCACGCTGGGCCACGAGTCGCTGCTGCTGGGGCTTGATGGCAAGGCTGAGCTCCGTGAGCTGCCTGCGGGCCCTGACGTAAGCGATGGCCAGTTCAAAGATGGCGTTGGGCGTTCGCTTCCCGTCGGGTTCCGCGTTGCGCTTGATCCACTCCACGCGGGCCGCCTCGAGGTCAACAAGCCGTACGCGAGCCGGCACACCGCTACTCCGGAGCTCCACGGTGACAAAAGCGTCTCCGAGCCCCAGTCCTTGCACAGTCGCTTCCTCATCGTGGACAAGGACCTCCCTTCCCTCGAGGCAGGCGACCACCATCTCTTCGGCTTCGGCGAGGGCCTTGCGCTGCTTCGGGAGCCACACGTCAAGGTCTCCCGCGTGGCTGGCCAGCCCGGCCGCCTGTCTGGACATGCTAAGCCAGCTGCCACACTCC
The DNA here is from genome assembly GCA_022244645.1 of Thraustochytrium striatum. Classification (NCBI taxonomy): domain Eukaryota; class Bigyra; order Thraustochytrida; family Thraustochytriidae; genus Thraustochytrium; species Thraustochytrium striatum. Next base: position 32,641 of record JACDIV010000095.1, on the reverse strand, counting down.
GCCGCCCCTTCTCCCCGCTCTTCCACACGACCAAGCCTTTGCGCTAGGTTGCTTCCGGGTTTCTGTACTAGGGGCTTAAGCAGGCAGCAGACATTTCCAGAGTTTTGGGTAGCCAGAGGCATAGAGGAGGGCCAAGCTTCCGGATTAGGGTCGGCACTGGTACGGTACTGGTACCGTACGGTACGTACCACGTAAATCTAATTTTTAAAATTAATTAATTAAAATCTAATGTTAATTAAAATAGCAGAGTGACCAACATTTTAAGTACAATATTGTACTTCAAATAGTTTATACGGGGAAGCAGGGCCTATATCTCAAGGTGTGTCAAGTACAATATTGTACTTAGTGAAAGAAATTGGGCTAATTATTGAAAGTGTAAAAATGTAAAAATTTTAATTAAAAAATAATTAAAAAAATAATCTTCATCACAGCTGGAAAAAATAATACCGTAGTGAAAGATGGACTTGTGCGAGGCCTCGATCAAGCAGCGCCAGCGGAGTCTGGATGCCCTCGCTCGTCTGCGACGCCCTCGCTCGTCCGCGACGCCCTCGCTCGTCTACTTGATTGCGATGGACAGGTCCAACCAAACCGCAAACCGCGCCGGACCTGGGACTGGTCTTGCTCTCTCAAAGAGCTCTTGTTGATCGCGCTTCCTCCTTCTTCTCCACCGCCTGAATCCGCACAGGACGGGTACTGGCTCCTCGTTGTTCTCTCGGACGGGTCCAGGGTCCGGGCAGGCTGCTGTGCGCGCACTTGTGCGCGCGCAAGTGCAGCTCTCGAAATCCATTCTGGTCACTGGCTGGATTTGACTGTGAATCACGTAACCTGCGTGACCAGAGGACTACGTCGGGAAGGTCATCGGACGTCGGAGGAACTACTGCGGCAGTCAATCGAGAACGACAAAGCGTTCGCCCCATCGATCGTGCGCGACGCGGACGAGGGCAGGAAGTCACGAGGTCACGAGGCCGCCATCGACCGTGGACGGCGCGCTGCATCTCGCGCGCGCGACCTTGGCGCGGACGCGCCCGAGTCGGCCAGCGACGATGCCGGCCAGCGCCAATGCCGGCCAGCGATGGTCGTTGTGGCGGTCATGTGCGCGCTCTGGCGCGACCTGGGCTACTGCAGGTACGCCGGCATCCTGGCGTCATCCAAGGCGCTCGGCGAGGCCTTCAAGCGCGCCGCCTGCCGCGCCGGACTGCCAGGGCGTGCAGGTGCGCGAGCTCCTTCTCGTCCGAGGCCGAGCTGACCCGCCTCGCCGCCGCGGGATGGCCTCAACGTCGTGCTCTGCATAGTGGTCGCCGAGGCGAACGAGGTCGTCGCCACGACGCTCCTGGAGGACGTCTTTGACGCCGTCGCCGCGCTGCGTGCTGTCACGCAGTGACCTTTCTCCTCCTCCGCCGCCGCCGCCGCTGCCGCCGACGCAGCCGCAACGCCGTTGCGAGCGCCTGGATCATCGTGGAGCGCTCCGACGTGCGCCAGGCGCTCGGCGGCTCGGGCGCCGTCCGCGCAAGCAGCGCACGGACCTTGCAGAGCCGCGCGGCCTTCCCTGGAGCACTTTGAGGCCGCCTGACGGACAGCCGAGGCGGCGCTGGACCCGCGGCTCCCGCACGCGCACGAGACCTCAAGCCTGAGAGCGAGGCCTTCGCCGCGACGCCGACCGACATGTACGACGCCAGGATGACGGCGGGCCGAGGAGACCGCGGACGTCGGTGTTGTTCTTCATCTCAAGTGTTCTGAGCGACGAAAGGCGCTTGCAGCATGAAAGTGCGTCAGATGCGCGAGCAGGAAATCAGGGAGCAAGGAAACCAGAATGCCAGAATGGTACCATTTGGGGAGTGAGCGTGTCAAAGTCATGCGCTATGGTTCCGCAGTAGGGTGGCGATGGCCTCGTGGTCCTTCTGGCAGGCCAAGTCTAGCGCCGTGTCGCCATTGTTGTTTTTCGCGTGCACATCGGCGCCGTCGTCCAGCAATATCTTGGCGACACCCTCGTGGCCGTTCGCGCAGGCCAGGTGCAGCGGCAGCCACCCGTCGTTCTTTTTCGCGCGCACATCGGCGCCGTTGTCTAGCAGCAGCTTGGCGATGCCCTCGTGGCCAAAACGGCAGCCTAGATGCACCGGCAGCCAGCCATTGTTGTTTTCCGCGTGCACATCGGCGGCGCTGTCTAGCAGCAGCTTGGTGACGCCTTCGTGGCCATTGTGGCAGGCTCTGTGCAACGCGGTGTCGCCATTGTTGTTTTCCGCGTGCACATCGGCGGCGTTGTCCAGCAATAGCTTGGCGACGCCCTCGTGGCCGTTCGCGCAGGCCAGATGCAGTGGCAGCCAGCCATCGTCCTTTTTCGCGTGCGCATCGGCGCCGTTGTCCAGCAATAGCTTGGCGACACCCTCGTGGCCGTTCGCGCAGGCCAGATGCAGCGGCAGCCACCCGTCGTTCTTTTTCGCGCGCACATCGGCGCCGTTGTCTAGCAGCAGCTTGGCGATGCCCTCGTGGCCAAAACGGCAGGCTAGATGCAGCGGCAGCCAGCCATTGTTGTTTTTCGTGTGCACATCGGCGCCGCTGTCCAGCAGCAGCTTGGCGGCGCCCTCGTGGCCGGTCGCGCAGGCTCTGTGCAACGCGGTGTCGCCATTGTTGTTTTCCGCGTGCATATCGGCGCCGTTGTCCAGCAATAGCTTGGCGGCGCCCTCGTGGCCGTTCGCGCAGGCCAGCTGCCGGCAATAGCTTGGCGACGCCCTCGTGGCCGATCGCGCAGGCCAAATGCAGTGCCGTGTCGCCGTTGGTGTTCTTCGCGTGAACATCGGCGCCGTTGTCCACAGCACTTGCTTGGCGACGCCCTCTTGGCCGTTCGCGCAGGCTCTGTGCAGCGGCAGCCAGCCATTGTTGTCTTTCGCGTGCACATCGGCGCCGTTGTTGAGCAGCAGCTTGGCGACGCCCTCGTGGCCGTTCGCGCAGGCTCTGTGCAGCCCGTGTCGCCATTGTTGTCTTTCTCGTGCACATCGGCCCCGTTGTCCAGAAGGACACTGACGAGAGCCTTGCTGCCCTTGGCGGACGCAGAGTGCAGGTCACCCTTGGTCCACTGCGAGCAGGCACGGACCGAGTCGTTGTCAATCCTGCCGCTCTTGCCTGCGTCAACCACGACGTCAATGCCCGCCACGACCTCCTCCGTCACTGGACACGTCGGCATGAGCCCCGACAGCGCATTGGGGCTCGCCGACCAGCTCCACCTTGCGCTCGAGCTCACCCGTCGACGCTCTGCGTCAGCGTCCACAACGAGCTCTGGCCGCACACCATCTCCGAGCTGCGACTGGACGGCCGACAAGAACGCGCCACGCCGCAATAGACTGTCTGTGATGTCCGCGAACACCAGCGCTCTGACCTTGCGCGTGAGCGTGACGACCTCAGCGCGGTCCGAGTCGAGCGAGCCTGGCAGTCTTGATCATGCCGCGTGCTTTCAGGAAGCTTTCAAAGCTTCCTCTACAGCAGGGCCCCAGTCCTAGTGAGTCTTAGGCGTTCTTCCTATCTGTATGCTTAAATCCCTATGTATTAAATCGCAAGAAATGAATCAGAACCATTGCGGAACCGGTGGGGCGGAGGAGAGGCAAGAAGATTGATCTGATCAAGATGAGCAGTTGCTTTAGTGCGGTTGAGGTTGGTGAAGAAGCACAGCACGCTGGTGATGCCCTGCATGGATTCGCTTGAGGTTGATGGACAGGTTGTTCATGCGCGCGAGCTCGGCGGCCTTGTCTTTGCTGTGTGCCACGGCCTTGCGGATCTTGGCCTCGTTCTGACGATCAATCTTGCGAATCAGGCCGATCTGGTTGATGTCTTGCACTCGCGAGAGCATGACCAACATGGATTCACTCTTGATGCTCGCGCCGCTCGGCGGGGAGATCCATCAGGACCTTGGCCGGGGACTTGATGGTGACGCACTGGCAGTTGTAGTCTGTCTTGACGCAAGCTGGCCAGATCTGGGTGAAGCCGACGCGGGTCACGGAGAAAGGTCTGCCATTGTCGGGATTGACGTTGAAGCTGGTGGAGGACTTGAAGAGCATGAGCTCGTTGTAGCCGAGCTCGTCGTGGATGCGAAACCTGATGGGCGGCTTGGTCTTGACCTTGATGGCGAGGGGCTGATGAGAGAGACGCACGACTCCACCCGAGTCCAAGAGATGCTCGTCGTCTGGATGCAGCTCAATTGCTAGTCCATGAGCCTCCCCTTGATTGATCCAGCCGAGCATGGGCAGCTTGTTCTCGTGGAAGACGTACGGGATACCCGTGTAAAAGACACTCGTTGGGAACGTCTTGGTGTCCTTGAAGTGAAGCTTGGCCGCCTTGATGCGCTCCAAGTGCGTCAGCAGCTCGAGGCCCTTGGTGTTGAGGTCGAGCGAAGGCCACACGTACACGGTCTTGCCACTGGCCCCCTGCAGACACTTGCATGGAAACCGCCGCCTGTCGAGTACGTGGTTGCGCGTGCTGAGCAGGGTGGCTTGCCGCCACGAGCTGTCCACATCACTGTTGCAGATGACTCGCTCGTTGAGGGACTTCATCTCCACATCCATCCTGCCAGCGCGTAGCTTTTGCACGATGGAGGCCAACTTGCGGCCCCCATCTGTGTCAGCAAAGCGCCGCACTTCTTTGAGTTGGCAAACCTCAAAGCTTGTCCAGAGCTTGCGAGCAGTCACAATGGTGGTCTCTGTGCTGTTGGCACGCTCGGGCAAGTTCACGGCCCCTGCTTCGCAGTTCGTCTCTTGTTCTGGTGTAGAGCGGCATGCCAAGCGCAAGCTGGCTCTGGTCGCCAAAGAAGGACACAGCGCCCGGCAAAGGGAATGTCGCACCTTCGCGCGCTCGACAGCTGTTGCATCTGCTTGTCCATCTTGACCAGAAAGTCCGCTGGGATGAGAGAACACTCGTCCACGAAGAGAAACAAGGCAGACGAGAGGTTGCGGACGACATCCTCCCGGTGCTTGCTCTCGTTGGCACTCCGAGTCCTTGACGCCACGGGAACCGAGAACAGGTTGTGGTTGGTGCGCCCGACGAGCACCGGCGTGGACATGTTTGCAGCCGCCCGGCCGTCTGCGCCGAGGCGCGCGCAAACTGAATCAGGCCATGCTGGAAGAGCCAAAACTGCATGGCCTTGAGCACTCTGGACTTGCCCGCTCCAGGTGGCCCATCGATGACGAGACGCAGAGGGTCCGGGGCCAGCGATGCCAAGTCTTCGCTCCCGCTCGCGAGGAAGGCCTTCATCTTGGCGGCGTAGCTGGCAAAGATGAAGAACGGGAAAGCCTGCTCGACTGTGAGAGTGAACGCTCGTGCGATGGCCTCGTCTGTTGGGACCTGGTCCAGTCGCCCCCAGCGGTCTGCATCCGGCATCTCCTCGAGTGTCGGCGGAGCTAGGCCTGTTGCGAGTTGCTCCCCGTCACCGCCAGCAGCCGCGCGAGACGCAAGCTCTGCTAACGCCTCCCACGTCAGGCCGTCGATGGCCTTTGCGCTCTCGTTCGTGTGCCACTTCAAGTCGGACACGAAACTCTCTCCTGGCCGAGCGATGCCAAACATGCTCGCCTCCTTGAGCCGAGCGTTCTCGGAGTTGCAGAGCTCTGTAAATTCTGCGGCGGAGCTGCTGACCGGTGAAACGTCTCGTGCACAGCCAATGGCCAGCCCTTGCGTTGGGGTCTCCTTTCTAGCCGTCTCGCCCAGCGTCTGGCACAGCGCCGGACAAAAGGACGCGAGCAGCGTGGATTGGGTCCCTGACAGGAGAGTGCACAGCCGAGCAAGACTTGGGCGCGCCCAGTCCCAGAGCTGTCCACAGTAGACACTGTCTGTGCACAGCGCAGCTTCAGCCTCAGCATCAAAGTGGCGATGGAAACTTGAGACGTCTCCATCTGCCATCTCAAACATCTGTTGCATGGCTGTCTGGCTCGCACGGCCAGAGCGCTGTTCACCAGAGACAAAGTACTCGGAACGCTCAAAGACCGTGGGCTCCACGCCGTCCTCATCATCTTCGCTGTCCTCCTCGTCCGTGTTTCGTGGTTGTTGGGCGGCCTCCTCAGCAGCGTTTGCCCAAAGCTCCATCCGGCGAAGTGCAGCGCATACCCACTTCCGTGATGTCGCTTGCTGCCTGTAGGCCTCCACGAGCTCCGGCGTCACCTTCCGAGGGCGTGTTCGCACGTCTGCGACAAGCGTCGAGAACACACTTGCAACAAAGACGCTGTACGCCGGATCTGACGGTCGTGGAAGCACGAAACCTCCGCTCAGAACAGGAACGACGGGCTCAGCCCTCTTGCACAGGAAGCCTTGCTTGCCCCCTGCGCATGCAGGGTGCGCAGGGTCGAGCAGGATCCTTTCTTCGGCCTTTTCGGTCGCCGTCGTTCGTAGAGCATGACAAGCTCATAAGGCGAGAGCTTCGACTTGGCCAAGGTCTGGTCGTCCACCCGAGAGTACGAGCCCGTTGAAGTGACCTTGAAGCGCCGCTGGCCCAGGTCATCAAGACCGTGTTGTGCTGGCCAGAATGCCTGCTCGTCTCGCTGGTCCCGGATCTCAGTGAGGACCCTCGCGAGATCTCGCCAGTCCAGGTACTCCCACTGGTGGCTACAATGAAAGTCCTTGAGACCCAGCATAAACTGTGCGATCTCTGTGCCCGCAAAGCTCCGCGCCCCAACCAACGCGTTCAGGACGGACGAGAACACGGAGGGCATTCTCTCGTTTTCGCCATCGATCCGCAGCAGTACGCCACTGACCTTGTTCTTGAGCTTGGCGATCGTGTGCTGGTCGCGGAACTCGTTGTCGTCGGTTTTATGCAGGTACTTCATCGTGTAATAATGAGCACGAAAGCAGCCACCACAGTGGAGGAATTGCACGTTGCAATTGGAGGCGCAGGCCAAAAGCAGCGGTAGAGACGTCTGCACGAGGCGGCGGTGGTTCCTCCTCAGAAGCACCACGCCCTTCTTGCTGATGCTCGTACGCAGCCGCAGGCGCTTGCGATCCATCCGAAATCTGCAGCGCCGCTCCTCGCCCTTTCTGCACTTTTTGAAGCACGTCGCCATGCAGCGATGCATGAGGTAGCCTCGTCGAAGTAGAGCAAGAAAACGTCGAGCCCTCTTGCTGCTCAGGCCCTTGGACACGGACAGCGCTGGGGGAATGCCCATCAGAGGCGGTTCATCGTCTGGCATTGGCTTGCACAGCCGCTGCTTGCCCGGCTTGCGTCGCTTGAAACCAGCGCTGCATCGGTGCCTTTCTTCGTCCTGGAACCGCTCGGTCAGCAAGTCCTGGCCCCGGTCGCTGACGTCGTACTTGTCGTCCATGCTCGCACTGACGCACGAGTCGAGGAACGCGCACAGCTGCTCCTGAAAGCCCGTTGTTGCCAGGTGCTTGGAGATCAGACTCTCATCGTAGTTCTCGATGCGCATGAGCGAATGCAGATGAAGCGACGCACGTCCATTGAGCTCTGTCTGGCTGCAATAGTATGCAAGGCGACCGAGGATACCGCCTTGCTTGCTCCCGAAACGGAGCAGGTGCTTGTGGAAGTTGCGGACGAAAAAGTCAAAGCATGACGCATTCGCGACAGCGTCGGAGCATGCGAGCTGTCGGCGCTGCCTTTCTGTCGTGTTGTGCTCGACTGCCCTCCACCCAAAGCGCTTGAAGTTGTGCCCTTCATCGAACCCAGGCCGGTCGAATCGAACATTGACGCCCGCAAAGCTACAGAAGACGACAGACCGAGCCATCTCCCAGTTCACAGTCACAAAGCAGTTTGGTGGGCCCTTGTGGATCACCAGGCCATTGCTTATGATGTGTCGCCGACTTCGCATCGTTGCAGGCGACCTCGGCATCGGCGTTGCGGCTTGCCTGACCACGCGCTCGAGTTGTCGAACACGCTCTGGGACACGACCGTCGCTCGGGCGGATTTCTTGCGCCAGAACCTTGGTCAGTAGTTCCCGCTCGTTCGCGCGCTGAGGAGCCTCAGCCGCTCAATCTTCTCCTTGTCGAGACTAAAGTGCACCTTGCGGGCGACACGGCTCCGTAACGAATGGTTGAAGGCAAATAGATGAATGTTGGATCCCGCGCAAACCTTCTGTCCCTTCTTCGAAAAAGGAGGCTCAGCCAGCGGTCCACAGAGAGAGCACGCTTGCCATTTGATTGCCTTGCTGGCTCGCCACGACCGTACGGAAACAGGTGTGTGAAAGCACAGATCCAAAAGCGATCGGCGTGAGCGTTGGCCGGTCGCATCCCGGTAAAGACCACTCGCCGCGAAAGAACGGACGCAGCAGGGCCTACACCATGTCCGCTGGTGTCCACAGTGTACGCCATGGTTGCAGCAGCCTGCCCATCGTGAAAAGCCTCGTCGCCAGCTGCTGCATCCACAGGAGACTCGTATGCCTCCCCAGTGTACGAACTGTGGGAAACTCTCTGCGCAAACTCGTCCGCTGATTCGAGAGACTCGAGCTTGCCGCTGTTGGCGCTCGCAACGAGAACCTCGGGAACTCCGTTCTCGTGTGGCAGAGCACTGCTTGCAGAAGTCATCATAGCGGCCGAGTAGTCTGGACAATCGGGCCAGAAGCGCTTGATGAAGTCGAGCCAAGCCTTGATGGTTCTTGCGCAGACTTGAAGGTCGCGCGATGCTCGAATGTATCGTTTCACTGCGCTTTCGTCTTGCATTGGACCGAGAAACGTGACACGAATGACTGTTGTCACAGCGTCGATCCCATGGCAAATTAGAGGCGTTCCTGACTCGCCTGCTTCCGAGAAGAGCACGTCAACCGAGCCTCGCGTGAATGCAATCACGTTGCCTTTGATCCTCGGCATTCTCTCGTCAGCCCTGACGCCGCCAACAGTGACGTTGTACACGAAAACTGCAGCGTAGACGACTGATGAGTACCGCCTCCGCAAATGTCAGTTTCGGTAGATGCTCTGGCCGTGGTCCTGGGTCGATCATCAGCAGGGACAGCTCTGGGACTACTTTCCGCTCGAGAGCCTCGTTGCAGTCTCGGCACACCTGTGCTCGTGAACCGCAGGCATCCATTTGGACTCCATGCTCATCGAGGTGCCAGAAACGCCCGCCGATGACAACCAACGTCCTACTTTCCCGAGGTCTCCCGCCCTCACGACCCGGCGCGTATGCCAAGACGTCCAGACGGTTCATGCCTACCCACAGCAACTCATCAGCTGTGCAGAGCTGTGAGCAGCATGCGCAGGCGTGTACAGGGTGGTTCTGTTGACTGTACACCTCCTCTCTGAACGCGTTGACGCAGTCAGCTTGCACTTCCTTCGGGATGGGCTTGAGGTCTTGCATCTTCTCCTCCTCGTTCGATCCGCGCACATCAAAGCGCCAACAAGAGCATCGGACTCTTGAGCAGCCTGCTCAGTTCGATGTGCTGTCTCTCGCTCACACGTTCGCTTCGGTCGACCACAGCGTGACAGACCCACCGTAGTGCAAGCACAATCACGACCCCTTGGGCGGCCCCGGTGCCTTTTCGCTCGGGCACAATGAGAAGGCGGCTTGTCACACCGCTCCTCGCATAGACAAGCTTGTGCTCGCTTGCGGCCTGGTGACATTGTGGTTCTGCTTTTGGATTCTGCAAGTGCAAGAATGGGTGGCTGTGACGTGCTAAGCAAGAATGGGTTCGATTGGTTGATGGATTGATTTACTTGATTGATTGATCGATCTCGCTGTCAAGGCACTCTGCTCCGGTGCCTTCCAGCTCAGTGACGAGCGTGTCACAGTCGCAGCTCTTGGTAGCGAGGACCGTTTGTTGGCAGGTAGAAGCGCATCCCTGTCGGAACAAGACGGTAGATGCGAGCCTCCTGGCTCTGGTACTTCTCGACAATGGTGAGGCGCTCAATGACATCCTTGCCTGCCAGCATTTTGTTGAGGATGAGCTTAACCGGGCCTTTGACCTCGCTCACGTTGGAATCACTCTTGACCGAGCACAGCACTCCAGCTAGCTCACGACGCGCGATGATGTAGTTGTTGACGACCGCGTCGTCTGTGGTCTGGCCCTGCTCAGCATCGTCCGGGTTGTGAAAGGTCACATACTTCAAATAGCTGTTCAAGTAGCCCTTGTCAAGCTGCGGGATCTCAAAGCAGGTCGTCGAGACCTTCTCGGCAGGCACTTTGTCCAGCAGGAAGTTGACAAGGCCTTGGCTCACAATGGTTGGCATTGCACATTGCAGGACCAGAGCCAGTATCATCATCAGCGCACGCTTCTTGTCCATGGGACTCTTGAGGATCAGCCGCCGATGAGCCCGAAGATCCAGACGGTTGGCGTCGCGGTTGCCTGCTTCCCGTGTCGGCACGTCTGGGCGCACGAACTGCCACGCCTCCAGCTCCAAGTTCCGTAACTGGTAAGAGCTGTGCTCGACCCGTGCGGGATCTTCCAGAGTCGCTGGAACGAACCAGAGCGTCAAAGGTGAGCGCTGAGCCGAACCGTCGCCAGGCGGACCCAACAGCCTTGGATCGAGCTCCAGGAGCGCCTCTCGGGCTGCTTGGCGGTCTTTGAATTGACCTGAAAACACCTTCGGCGGCTTGTTGTCCTGTTGCAGGGTCGAGATCATGTCCTCCAGATCGGGCAGGCCATCGCTTGGCTTAGCATCAGCTTTGCCTTGACTGGATGGCGGCGGCGCGCTCGTCGAAAGCTCGAACTCGACCTCGCTCTCGGCCTCAGCCTCAACCGCGAGTGGCTTGGCGGCGGCGGCGACGGCGGTTGGCTCGCTCGGAGTGCTACCTTTGCTGCGCTTGGAACGCTTGCCCTTCCTCAGGCGCTTGCTCTTGCGACGCTTGTTCTTGCGACGCTTGCTCGACCGCTTGGCCTTTTTCTTTTGCTCTTGCCGCTGCCACCGCCTCGGCTGGTGCCATGGCCGTCGCTGTCACTGTCGCTGTCGCTGCTGTCGCTGCTGCTGCTGCTGTCGCTGCTGCTGCTGCTGCTGCTGCTGCTGCTGCTGCTGCGACGGCTATCCTCCACCTCCTCCGCCTCACTTTCGATCACCTTCACTGGCATTGCTCTCTGGATTGCCTGTGAGCGCGCCGCTGCCACCAAAAAGGCTTCGAATTGCGCTGATTCCGAACTGCTCGAGTTTGTCGCGGACGCTGGCTGGGCAAGATAGAACTTGCGCTGCTTAACGATACGTCGCCCTGCCTCTCGGCGAACAAAACTGGGTTGGACACGATCAGAAGTCCACATTTCGGCACTAAGGTTGTGCAAAAAGCGTCGTTGATTCTTTCTTTCTGTTCAATTCACACGTCAAGTCGTTAAAAACAAAACAGTTGAGCTGACGCGACTTTTTCGCTCTTTTGTCCGGGACAAGCTCGATTCAGTGTAAATTCAACTGAATCTTTTGGTGCGCGTTGTCCGACAGCCAAGAGTGGCACAGAAAGGTGCCGTGGCTCTCAGGCACGGCAATGAAATAGGCAGCAAGCAGGGCAAGGCTCGATTTCCACGGCAAAGTGATTGTTCTGGCTGCTTGGGGCGATGTTTCAGCCCCTGGGTGCCGCACGGAGCTCGCTACTCATCGGCTCGACCAACATTCCACCCGATCTGCTCGTCTGGGGCCTCGTGCTGGCTTTTCAGCCGCGATCTCGGCTCGAAAGCCGCTCCTTTTGTCCGGGACAGCGACTTTTGTCCGGGACAAGCTCGGTTCAGTGTGAATTCAAGTGAATCTTTTGGCGCGTTGTCCGAGAGCCGAGTGGCACAGAAAGGTGCCGTGGCTAGACGCCACGGCAATCAAAGAGGCAGCAAGCAGGGCGAGGCTCGATTTTCACGGCAAAGTGATTGTTCTGGCTGCTTGGGGCGATGTTTCAGCCCTGGGTGCCGCACGGAGCTCGCTACTCATCGGCTCGACCAACATTCCACCCAATCTGCTCGTCTGGGGCCTCGTGCTGGCTTTTCAGCCGCGATCTCGGCTCAAAAGTCGCTCCTTTTGTCCGGGACAGCGACTTTTGTCCGGGACAAGCTCGATTCAGTGTAAATTCAAGTGAATCTTTTGGTGCGCGTTGTCCGACAGCCAAGAGTGGCACAGAAAGGTGCCGTGGCTCTCAGGCACGGCAATGAAATAGGCAGCAAGCAGGGCAAGGCTCGATTTCCACGGCAAAGTGATTGTTCTGGCTGCTTGGGGCGATGTTTCAGCCCCTGGGTGCCGCACGGAGCTCGCTACTCATCGGCTCGACCAACATTCCACCCGATCTGCTCGTCTGGGGCCTCGTGCTGGCTTTTCAGCCGCGATCTCGGCTCAAAAGTCGCTCCTTTTGTCCGGGACAGCGACTTTTGTCCGGGACAAGCTCGATTCAGTGTGAATTCAACTGAATCTTTTGGTGCGCGTTGTCCGACAGCCAAGTGGCACAGAAAGGTGCCGTGGCTAGACGCCACGGCAATCAAAGAGGCAGCAAGCAGGGCGAGGCTCGATTTTCACGGCAAAGTGATTGTTCTGGCTGCTTGGGGCGATGTTTCAGTCCCTGGGTGCCGCACGGAGCTCGCTACTCATCGGCTCGACCAACATTCCACCCAATCTGCTCGTCTGGGGCCTCGTGCTGGCTTTTCAGCCGCGATCTCGGCTCAAAAGTCGCTCCTTTTGTCCGGGACAGCGACTTTTGTCCGGGACAAGCTCGATTCAGTGTAAATTCAAGTGAATCTTTTGGTGCGCGTTGTCCGACAGCCAAGAGTGGCACAGAAAGGTGCCGTGGCTCTCAGGCACGGCAATGAAATAGGCAGCAAGCAGGGCAAGGCTCGATTTCCACGGCAAAGTGATTGTTCTGGCTGCTTGGGGCGATGTTTCAGCCCCTGGGTGCCGCACGGAGCTCGCTACTCATCGGCTCGACCAACATTCCACCCGATCTGCTCGTCTGGGGCCTCGTGCTGGCTTTTCAGCCGCGATCTCGGCTCAAAAGTCGCTCCTTTTGTCAGCGACTTTTCCGGGACAAGCTCGATTCAGTGTGAATTCAACTGAATCTTTTGGTGCGCGTTGTCCGACAGCCAAGAGTGGCACAGAAAGGTGCCGTGGCTAGACGCCACGGCAATCAAAGAGGCAGCAAGCAGGGCGAGGCTCGATTTTCACGGCAAAGTGATTGTTCTGGCTGCTTGGGGCGATGTTTCAGTCCCTGGGTGCCGCACGGAGCTCGCTACTCATCGGCTCGACCAACATTCCACCCAATCTGCTCGTCTGGGGCCTCGTGCTGGCTTTTCAGCCGATCTCGGCTCAAAAGTCGCTCCTTTTGTCCGGACAGCGACTTTTGTCCGGGACAAGCTCGATTCAGTGTAAATTCAAGTGAATCTTTTGGTGCGCGTTGTCCGACAGCCAAGAGTGGCACAGAAAGGTGCCGTGGCTCTCAGGCACGGCAATGAAATAGGCAGCAAGCAGGGCAAGGCTCGATTTCCACGGCAAAGTGATTGTTCTGGCTGCTTGGGGCGATGTTTCAGCCCCTGGGTGCCGCACGGAGCTCGCTACTCATCGGCTCGACCAACATTCCACCCGATCTGCTCGTCTGGGGCCTCGTGCTGGCTTTTCAGCCGCGATCTCGGCTCAAAAGTCGCTCCTTTTGTCCGGGACAGCGACTTTTGTCCGGGACAAGCTCGATTCAGTGTGAATTCAACTGAATCTTTTTGTCCCGACAAAGGTTGGATCGAATCACAAACCGGAGTTGCACAGAAGGTTGTGACAAAACCCCAACCTCAGCAAATGAGTGAATCAAGCGAAGTGGCTGCAATCTGTGCGCAAGCTGAGCAGCACAACATGCTGCTGCTGCTGCTGCCGCTGTTCCTGCTAACGACAACAGCTCATGTGCGTCCTCTTCCTCCTCGACCGCTGGGCGGCCTGCAGGTCCATCTCGCGTCGGCAAATGCGCAAGCAAGGTCGACTTGCTCCGCACAGCATCAACCAGCAAGGGCAGCAACCAAGCCGAGAGCGCCGACGAAAGTGAGGGTAGTAGCGACAGCGACTGTGACACAGAAAGCCCCGTCGGCGCCAAGCGGCCGAGACCACCCCGCACAACAACTTTTGCGACGACCGTAACGGACTTTGGCTCTGTGCTCTCGGCAGGTCTTGGCGAGCTCTCCGATCTTATGACTGCGTACAACGATCGAGTTCGGCCCGCCGCTGAATTGCTTCGCTCCTCGCTGGCTCCTCATGCTGACCTCATTCAAGCCTTCGAGACTGCTTCGTCCGTCGATGCAAAGCGTGCACATGGACTCATCGCAATCGACCGTCTTTCAGTGGCCATGGCTCGTGCGTGTGCTGACGCCAAAGAGCGTGGGGAGCAGTTAGCACTAGCTGACAAAAACGCCCTGGAGTCTGTCGTCGCCCAGGCCGCTGCGAGGAGAGCGACACTCGACCAGCTGCTCCCCAACATGACTGCTCTCGCCAACCGTGACGCCAAGCCGTTCACCGTGCCCCAGCTTGAGAGCGCTTTTTCCCGAGCGACCACGACTATTGCGCAGGTCAACATCTGTCGCGTCGCCCTGGTCCATCATCTGCTTATTGACGATAGAGGCGTATATACAGCTCTGTATCGTCTCCTCGGAGACAAACGCGACCGTTCGACGAGAGCCCGATCTGTGCTTGAACTGACTCTGAATGCAACCGTTGATAGTACCTTGTGGCGTGAGATTCAGAAACGCATTCGCCATCCTGCTCCAAAGCGAGCTCGTGCTATTGATTCAGACGGACAAGAAACTTAATTTCATCTTCAAACCGCCCCCCCCCCCCCGCCAAGCGCGAGCAACACTGAACACCGCAGAGCCCGGCTCTTGAGAGCGCCAAAGCCAGCTGTGTAAATGCTGGCCGCAGACTTGCGGCGGAGCTCGGCTCTCAAGAGCCGGACTGAACACCGCGGCTTGGCCACGCGAGACATTTAGACCGAAACCCGCTCTAACGGACGGCAACGGCAATCCCATTGCGTTTCTCCGCGCTGAGCATGAGACGGCGGACCTGCGGCGGAGCCAGGGCCAGCTCTCAAGAGCCGGACTGAACACCGCGGCTTCAGTGCCAGGGCCAGCTGTACGGTACTCTCAAGAGCCAGACTGAACACCGCGGCTTGGCCACGCGAGACATTTAGACCGAAACCCGCTCTAACGGACGGCAACGGCAATCCCATTGCGTTTCTCTCCGCGTTGAGCATGAGACAGCGCGGACCTGCGGCGGAGCCAGGGCCAGCTCTCAAGAGCCGGACTGAACACCGCGGCTTCAGTGCCAGGGCCAGCTGTACTCTCAAGAGCCAGACTGAACACCGCGGCTTGGCCACGCGAGACATTTAGACCGAATCCCGCTCTAACGGACGGCAACGGCAATCCCATTGCGTTTGTCCGTGCCGTCCGTTGAATCTCACTGCGCTGGTATGCAGATTCGAACCTGGTCCCTCTCCTTGCCCAGCGTCACTCTGTGAGCTTCGGAAGACAGAAAAAAAAAATCGTTTTCACGAACATGCAGCCTCGAGCCTGGTCCCACGGGAAGACTTCTCATCCAGCGCCACCCTGAACGAGCCGCTTGAGACGGCAGCGGCCAAGGCGCGCGCGATGGAGCAAGTCCGAGCGCTGCACGAGCGTGGGCGGGGACACGTTAGAGGCGATGACGCGGCTCTCGGAGACCAAGAGCGAGGCCGCGGGAGTGCGCGCCGCGTCTCCTCATTCAGCGCCGGCCAGCAAGACTGTCAACACGACTGCATAGCTGCTGGCCGGCGTTCAGCGCCAGCGCCGGCCAGCAAGACTGTCCACAAGACTGTGTAGCTGCTGGCCGCCAAGGGTCACAAGACTGTGTAGCTGCTGGCCGCCAAGGGTCACAAGACTGCATAGCTGCTGGCCGGCGTTCAGCGTCAGCGCCGGCCAGCAAGACTGTCCACACTGTGTAGCTGCTGGCCGCCAAGGGTCACAAGACTGCGTAGCTGCTGGCCAGCGTTCAGCGTCAGCGCCGGCCAGCAAGACTGTCCACGAGACTGTGTAACTGCTGGCCGCCAAAGGTCACAAGACTGCGTAGCTGCTGGCCGGCGTTCAGCGTCAGCGCTGGCCAGCAAGACTGTCAACACGACTGCATAGCTGCTGGCCGGCGTTCAGCGTCAGCGCCGGCCAGCAAGACTGTCAACACGACTGCATAGCTGCTGGCCCGCGTTCAGCGCCAGCGCCGGCCAGCAAGACTGTCCACAAGACTGTGTAGCTGCTGGCCGCAGACTCGCGGCGGAGCTGTTCAGTCCGGCTCTCAAGACCGCGGCTTGAGCGCCAAAGCCAGCTGTGTAGATGCGGGCCGCAGACTCGGCCGGACTGAACACCGCGGCTTCAGTGCCAGAGCCACAGCTGTGCTCTCAAGAGCCGGACTGAACACCGCGGCTTGGCCACGCGAGACATTTAGACCGAATCCCGCTCTAACGGACGGCAACGGCCATCCCATTGCGTTTGTCCGTGCCTTCCGCTGAATCTCACTGCACTGGTTGACTGCGAAAATGACAGTACCGGTACTGGTACCGTATTCAAGTACCGTGCCAGAATGGAACCGGCACTGTGAGCACGCAAGGTCCAACACTGAACACCGCGAATTCACGAGCCGCCAGCGCCAGGCTCGCGAGCGGGCAGCCGCTGCCAGCGCGCGCGCGCGTCGACGGCGACGTCGTGTTGCGCTTCGTCAGCGCCCCGCTGTTCCTGCCGCGCGGGCTACGCGTTCTGGGCAATCTCATCCTCTACCGCTGCACCGGCCTCGCCGCGCTGCCGGCGGGCCTCGACGTCGCCGGCGACCTGCAGCTGCGCGGCTGCTCGTCCCTCACCGCGCTGCCCGCCGGCCTCCGCGTCGGCGGCGACCTGGACCTCAGCTCGCTCGCCCTCGACGCGCAGGACGGGCCCGCGCACCTCCATGCCGACGGGAACTCGCCGCCGCTGACCGCGCTGCCGGAAAACCTGCAGGTTGGCGGCCGGCTGGACCTGCGCGGCTGCGCGTCCCTGGCCGCCTTCCCTCGCGAGGTCGTCCTCGGCGGCGACCTGCTGCTCGGGCACTGCCACGCCCTGCGGCATCTGCCGCTGACCGAGACGCCGGGCACGCTCGACATGGCGCACTGCACGGCGCTCGAGACGCTGCCAGCGCCCTGGGCTCTAGATTCACTGAAAGCTTCCGTTCTCCTACAGGGGTGCAACAGTTCTTGCCAAGTAACGTACTGTACGTACCGACCTAGCCCCGTCTACTATTCCCCTCCACACCCAGCCAGGGCTTGGGCGAGGCTCAGAGGGGCGAGAGGGAGAAAGAAGCTGGTGGACGGTGAGCTCGAACGCTCGATCGCATCTCCTTTGGGGCATTCCGCAAGCGTTCGTTGGTGTCGGCAGCTCGGTCAACTTGATTTCAACCAACTTTTTGCTAAGGCTTGAGCCTGCCGTAGGTGCAATCACGTGCAAGCGTTCGTTGGTGCCACACGAACGCTCCAACGCTCCAACGCTCGCAAGCCGTCACTTTTGGGGCGCGTCTGGCGCCTTGGCGTGGCGTGCCATCGGGCAGAACCCAATCGACAACAGGAATAAGAAGAGGAATAGCAGCAGCAACAGCAGGAAAACAACCAACGATGGCCAAGATCAGCATCATTCTCATGCTCGCTGCCGCCGGGCAGACGCTCGCGAGCAGCTTGCGCAAGACCAGCGCGACCACTTGCGGCAACGGCGTGATCGACATGGGCGAGGAGTGCGACGGCGGGCCGTGCTGCACCTCGGAATGCACCTTTGCCAGCTTTGGCTCGACGTGCGAGAGCACCCTGCCGACCGGTGCGGCCGCCTCGGGCATGTGCGTGGAGGCCGAGTGCGTCAGCTACGAGGCGCAATGCTCGGCTGCCGGCGAGCTGTTTGGCATCTCGTTTGACGCCAAGCCGTGCAAGACGGACGCCAACGCCAACCCCTGCCAGATGCTAACCTGCGAGGAGAACGACCAGTGCCGCGAGTACTCGCTCGGCGACGACAACATCCCGCTGACTGTGCAGCCGGGCACGCCCTGCGGCGACGCGAGCATGTGCTGGGACGGCGTGTGCACGCCTGTGGCGGAGGTCGCCGCCAAGGAGGAAGCGGCAAAGCTGGGCAGCCCGCCGATCGTGGAGCTCAGCCAGGTGGAGGTCAAGCCCGTGTCCACGGAAGAGGACGGCGACGGGCGCCTGCTCTCGAGCGGCACGTACTACCAGATCAAGAACCCGGCCAGTGGACGCTGCATGACGATCAGCCACGACGGGAACCTGTACATGCAGGTCTGCCACGGCGGCTGGTCGCAGCGGTTCCGGGTCGATGCTTACTGGCGCATCGTGGCGGGCAACAGCAACCAATGCGTCGACTACAACTTTTCCAACGGGAACCTCTACTTGCATGACTGCCACAGTGGCAGCAACCAGCGGTTCATTGACTGGCGCAACCGTATCGTGACGCGGTACAACGGTCATTGCGTCGATCGGCACATGCACACGAACAACCTGTACGTGCACTCTTGCCACATGGGCTCCAACCAGGTGTTTCACTTTGAGCGCCTGTAAATCGAATCGAAACGAACACAGGAAGAAGATTCGTTATCTCCAGAGCGAGTAGCGAGCGCGCGCGCGCGCGCGATGACAAGCCAGCTTGCTCACTTGCACGCTCGCATACCGGGCCTGTCAAGCAGCTAACTCCAACTGGGGGACGCCAAAAACGCTGCCGCCCAATGCGCGCGGCTCACAGACGGCAGGTGGGCGCTCGACGGCCCCAGCGACGACTGTGCTGGAGACGGAATGTCACTCCAGGACTCGTACGGCGCTGGTGACGCTGGCGCGAGTGCGGTTATGTGCTCGACTTGCCTAAACCGTCGAGACGTGGCCCGAGGACCAAGTTGCTCGGCGCCGCGGCGAAGCAAAACCGCAGCTCTATCGCCACGGGCTCTGACATGGGCGCGGACAGAGCGCCAGCACGGCCAGCGCCACGCGAGGCAGCACCGGCGGCGGCGAAAGCTGTGACGAGCAAGCCGAAAGAGCGTACTCCAAGTACCGCACTTTTGTACCGGTAATCTGACAAAAAGATCATCAAGGAGCCTGGTGGAACCATGCAGCAAAATGGGAAAAAGCAAGCGCAGCGACCAGGAGAGCCAAAAAGAGTGCTTTGCGGGCGGAGCAAAAACAAGCAACACTCGCGCTTCCCACCTGGTCCCCCACGGTAGTACTAGACGAGCCCTACGGGCTTAATTACGGAGTTCAGATGAGATCCGATGCTTGAAATACCCGTGGTATGATCGCTTGTGTTTGATTGTCGACTGCTCGTGCTCTTTTATTGCCAGCCACTCATTTCGAAGTCCTTAGGAGAAATGTATAGCGAAAACACTAGGACTTGACAAAGAAGCGACACGAACGCCAACTCCACAACGGATCTGGATCTTAACGATTGCAGTGTCTCTCGGCTGGGACGCCGAGCAGCTGCTTGCGATCGCGGCGTCGCAAGTGAGCGGAGGCGCCGCCTGTGCCGCATAGGCCGAGGGACAGTCGGTGCTAGAGCGCCAAGTGCAAAGCTATAATCTTGTCCACGTTGATTTTGATCATTTTGGGCTCGACGCGACTTGCTCAATCAAGAGTGCCTTTTTGTTTGCCGCTGGCCGCAGCAAGAACGACGATGGTGGTCAAAGCTAGGAGTTACTGCGAGTAGACAGACGCTGCCAGGCCGTCTGCCAGGCCCGCGGCGCATTGTGGCGCGTCCAAGGAGAGAAGTGCAAGTTGATGGTTGGGCGGAACACAAGGTCAGCACACGCCCGAGCAAGGTCGTGTAGAAGACGAGAAAGATGTCAGGAGGCTCGATGGTCTCGGGGAGGCGGTGGCGGCCTTTGACGGCTTGACTGCCTCGCTTCTCAGCTTGGGCGCTCTGCACAGCGCGAGCCAGAGCGAAGAGTTGGCCTCCGCGTCGAGGCGAACGATCGACGAGTGGCGAGTATTGAGGCCAGGTGACGCAACGATGGGCGCGGCTTCACATGGGTGGAGGGCGCTAGAGCGTTTGCCGGGCTCTGGGCGCGATGTGGCTAGCTCATGGGTGGTTGCCCAGAGCAGCGGAAACGAGCTCATGCAGAGGACGAGCTATCGGCGCGGAGGCCGGAAGAGGACCTTGATTGCTTTGTTGGACGAGTGGAGGGGCCTGCTGACGGCCTCACGGCACGCTGTGTGGGCTGGTTTACTCTGAGCAAGTTGAACACGGAGAACAAGCCCACGACGGTGCAAAAGCGAATCAGCGACACGAGGCAAGTACCGGGGGCATTAAACGCAACGGTGGGCGCGTCCTCACTCGGGTGGAGGGCGCTAGAGCGTTTGCCGGGCTCTGGGCGCGATGTGACAGGCGCGAGGGTAGTAAATTGATGGTTGCGCAGAGCAGCAGAAACGAGCTCATGCGGACGCCGAGATACGGGCGGAGAGGCCCGTTGGGGGCCTTGGTTGCTTTGTCGGGCGAGCGGAGGGCTGCTGACGGCTTCGTGGCGCGCCGTATCAGCTTGCGCACTCTGGGCAGGTTGAACGAGGCCTGCAAGGCTGTGACGGTGCGGAAGCGATTCAGCAACAAAGAGCGAGTACAAGGGGCAGCAGACGAAACGATAGGCGCGGCCTCGCCTGAGCGGAGGGCTCTAGAGCGTTTGCCGGGCTCTGGGCGCGATGTGGCTTGCGCGAGAGCAAGAAATTGATGGTTACGCAGAACAGCGGGAACGAGCTCATGCTGAGGCCGAGATACGGGCGGAGAGGCCCGTCGAGGGCCTTGGTTGCTTGTCGGGCGAGTGGAGAGGGCTGCTGACTGCCTCGCGGCGCGCCGTATCGGCTTGCGCACTCTGAGCAGGTCGACCGAGGCCAGCAAGCCTGTGACGGTGCGGAAGCGAATCAGCGACAAGGAGCGAGACCTGGGAGTAGGGAACGCAACGGTGGGCGCGGCCTCGCCTGGGTAGAGGGCGCTAGTGCGTTTGCCGGGCTCTGGGCGCGATGTGACAGGCGCGAGAGCAAGAAATTGATGGTGACGCAGAACAGTGGAAACGAGCTCACGCCGAGCACAGGCAATGGGCCGGCTGGGTGAAATGGAGCTTTGCATGCTTTCTTCGACGAGTGAAGAGAGGCACTGACTGCCTCGCGGCTCGTTGCATCGGCTTGCGCACTCTGAGCAAGTCGATCGAGGCCAGCAAGCCCGTGACGATGCGGAAGCGAATCAGCGACAAGGAGCGAGTACAAGGGGCAGCAGACGCAACGATGGGCGCGGCCTCACCTGGGTAGAGGGCGCTAGAGCGCTTGCCGGGCTCTGGGCGCGATGTGGCAGGCGCGAGAGCAAGATATTGATGGTTGCGCAGAACAGCGGAAACGAGCTCATGTAGAGGACGAGCTATCGGCGCGGAGGCCGGAAGAGGGCCTTGGTTGCCTTGCCGAACGAGTGGAAAGGCCTGTTGACTGCCTCGCGGCTCGTTGCATCGGCTTGCGCACTCTAATCAGGTCGACGACCGAGGCCAGCAAGCCCGTGACGGTGCGGAAGCGACACAGCGGCAAGGAGCGAGTACAAGGGGCAGCAGACGCAACG
Organism: Thraustochytrium striatum; assembly: GCA_022244645.1. Classification (NCBI taxonomy): domain Eukaryota; class Bigyra; order Thraustochytrida; family Thraustochytriidae; genus Thraustochytrium; species Thraustochytrium striatum. The sequence goes on along the minus strand of JACDIV010000095.1, from coordinate 11,177 downwards.
GTGGGCGCGGCCTCGCTCTGGTCGACGGTGCCAGGCACTTTGCCGGGCTCTGGGCGCGATGTGACAGGCGCGAAAGCAAGAAATTGATGGTTACACAGAACAGCGGAAACGAGCTCACGCTGAGGCCGAGATACGGGCGAAGAGGCCCGTTGAGGGCCTTGGTTGCTTTGTCGGGCGAGTGGAGAGGGCTGCTGACTGTCTCGCGGCGCGCCGTATCGGCTTGCGCACTCTGAGCAGGTCGACCGAGCCCAGCAAGCTCGTGACGGTGCGGAAGCGACACAGCAACATGGAGGTGGGCCTGGGAGCAGGGAGCGCAACGATGGGCGTGGCCTCACTCTGGTCGACGGTGCCAGGCACTTTGCCGGGCTGGGCGCCATGTGGCTTGCGCGAGGGTAGTAAATATATGGTCGCCCAGAGCAGCGGGAACGAGCTCACGCCGAGCACAGGCTATCGGCGGGGAAGCCGGAAGAGGACCTTGGTTGCTTTGTCAGGCGAGTGAAGAGGGGCACTGACTGCCTCACGGCACGCTGTGTGGGCTGGTTTACTCTGAGCAAGTTGAACACGGAGAACAAGCCCGCGACGGTGCAAAAGCGAATCAGCGACACGGAGCAAGTACTGGGGGCATGGGGCGCAACGGTGGGCGCGTCCTCACTCGGGTGGAGGGCGCTTGAGCGTTTGTCGGGCTCTGGGCGCGATGTGACAGGCGCGAGGGCAGCAAATTGATGCTTGCCCAGAGCAGCGGCAATGAGCTCACGCTGAGGCCGAGATACGGGCGGAGAGGCCCGTTGGGGGCCTTGGTTGCTTTGTCGGGCGAGTGGAGAGGGCTGCTGACAGCTTCGTGGCGCGCCATATCGGCTTGCGCACTCTGAGCAAGTTGAATGAGGCCAGCAAGCCCGTGACGGTGCGGAAGCGAAACATCGACAAGGAGCGAGTACAAGGGGCAGCAGACGCAACGATGGGCGCGGCCTCGCCTGAGCGGAGGGTTCTAGGCGTTTTGCCGGCTCTGGGCGCGATGTGGCTAGCGCGAGAGCAAGGAATTGATGGTTACACAGAACAGCTGAAACGAGCTCATGCGGACGCCAGGATACGGGCGGAGAGGCCCGTTGGGGGCCGTGGTTGATTTGTCGGGCGAGTGGAGAGGCCTGTTGACAGCTTCGTGGCGCGCCGTATCGGCTTGCGCACTCTGAGCAGGTCAACCGAGGCCAGCAAGCCCGTGACGGTGCGGAAGCGACACAACGACAAGGAGCGAGTACAAGGGGCAGCAGACGCAACAATGGGTGCGGCCTCGCTCTGGTCGACGGTGCCAGGCACTTTGCCGGGCTCTGGGTGCGATGTGACAGGCGCGAGAGCAAGAAATTGATGGTGACGCAGAACAGTGGAAACGAGCTCACGCCGAGCACAGGCAATGGGCCGGCTGGGTGAAATGGAGCTTTGCATGCTTTCTTCGACGAGTGAAGAGAGGCACTGACTGCCTCGCGGCTCGTTGCATCGGCTTGCGCACTCTGAGCAAGTCGATCGAGGCCAGCAAGCCCGTGACGATGCGGAAGCGAATCAGCGACAAGGAGCAAGCACAGGGGGCAGCAGACGCAACGATGGTGCGGCCTCGCCCTGGTCGACGGTGCCAGGCACTTTGCCGGGCTCTGGGCGCGATGTGGCTAGCGCGAGAGCAAGGAATTGATGGTTACACAGAACAGCTGAAACGAGCTCATGCGGACGCCAGGATACGGGCGGAGAGGCCCGTTGGGGGCCGTGGTTGATTTGTCGGGCGAGTGGAGAGGCCTGTTGACAGCTTCGTGGCGCGCCGTATCGGCTTGCGCACTCTGAGCAGGTCAACCGAGGCCAGCAAGCCCGTGACGGTGCGGAAGCGACACAACGACAAGGAGCGAGTACAAGGGGCAGCAGACGCAACAATGGGTGCGGCCTCGCTCTGGTCGACGGTGCCAGGCACTTTGCCGGGCTCTGGGTGCGATGTGACAGGCGCGAGAGCAAGAAATTGATGGTGACGCAGAACAGTGGAAACGAGCTCACGCCGAGCACAGGCAATGGGCCGGCTGGGTGAAATGGAGCTTTGCATGCTTTCTTCGACGAGTGAAGAGAGGCACTGACTGCCTCGCGGCTCGTTGCATCGGCTTGCGCACTCTGAGCAAGTCGATCGAGGCCAGCAAGCCCGTGACGATGCGGAAGCGAATCAGCGACAAGGAGCAAGCACAGGGGGCAGCAGACGCAACGATGGGTGCGGCCTCGCCCTGGTCGACGGTGCCAGGCACTTTGCCGGGCTCTGGGCGCGATGTGGCTAGCGCGAGAGCAAGGAATTGATGGTTACACAGAACAGCTGAAACGAGCTCATGCGGACGCCAGGATACGGGCGGAGAGGCCCGTTGGGGGCCGTGGTTGATTTGTCGGGCGAGTGGAGAGGCCTGTTGACAGCTTCGTAGCGCGCCGTATCGGCTTGCGCACTCTGAGCAGGTCAACCGAGGCCAGCAAGCCCGTGACGGTGCGGAAGCGACACAACGACAAGGAGCGAGTACAAGGGCAGCAGACGCAACAATGGGTGCGGCCTCGCTCTGGTCGACGGTGCCAGGCACTTTGCCGGGCTCTGGGTGCGATGTGACAGGCGCGAGAGCAAGAAATTGATGGTGACGCAGAACAGTGGAAACGAGCTCACGCCGAGCACAGGCAATGGGCCGGCTGGGTGAAATGGAGCTTTGCATGCTTTCTTCGACGAGTGAAGAGAGGCACTGACTGCCTCGCGGCTCGTTGCATCGGCTTGCGCACTCTGAGCAAGTCGATCGAGGCCAGCAAGCCCGTGACGATGCGGAAGCGAATCAGCGACAAGGAGCAAGCACAGGGGGCAGCAGACGCAACGATGGGCGCGGCCTCACCTGGGTAGAGGGCGTTAGTGCGTTTGCCGGGCTCTGGGCGCGATGCGGCTTGCGCGAGGGCAGCAAATTGATGGTTACACAGAACAGCGGAAACGAGCTCATGCGGACGCCAGGATACGGGCGGAGAGGCCCGTTGGGGGCCTTGGTTGCTTTGTCCAACGAGTGGAGAGGGCTGCTGACGGCTTCGTGGCGCGCCGTATCGCCTTGCGCACTCTGAGCAGGTCGACCGAGGCCAGCAAGCCCGTGGCGGTGCCGAAGCGACACAACGACAAGGAGCGAGTACAAGGAGCAGCTGACGCAACGGTGGGCGCGGCCTCGCTCTGGTTGATGGTGCCAGGCACTTTGCCGGGCTCTGGGTGCGATGTGACAGGCGCGAGAGCAAGAAATTGATGGTTACACAGAACAGCGGAAACGAGCTCACGCTGAGGCCGAGATACGGGCGGAGAGGCCCGTTGGGTGCCTTGGGTGCTTTGTCGGCGGGTGGAGAGGCCCACTGACAGCTTCGTGGCGCGCCTTATCGGCTTGCGCACTCTGAGCAAGTCGACCGAGGCCAGCAAGCCCGTGACGCTGCGGAAGCGACACAGCGACAAGGAGCGAGTACAAGGGGCATGGAACGCAACGGTGGGCGCGGCCTCGCCTGGGTAGAGGGCGCTAGTGCGTTTGCCGGGCTCTCGGCGCGATGTGGCTGGCGCGAGAGCAAGAAATTGATGGTTGCGCAGAACAGCGGAAACAAGCTCACGCTGAGGCCGAGATACGGGCGGAGAGGCCCGTTGGGGGCCTTGGTTGCTTTGTCGGGCAAGTGGAGAGGCCCATCGACAGCTTCGTGGCGCGCCGTATCGCCTTGCGCACTCTGAGCGAGTTGAACGAGGCCAGCAAGCCCGTGACGGTGCGGAAGCAAAACATCGACAAGGAGCGAGACCTGGGAGCAGGGAGCGCAACGAAGGGTGCGGCCTCGCCTGGGAGGGCGCTAGGCCCATTGCCGGGCTCTGGGCGCGATGTGACAGGCGCGAGAGCACCCAAATCGAAATTTCGTGGCCTTGGACACTGGAAACGCACGCTGAGGCCCCGGATGCAGGGTAGAGGACGGAGCAGCGCGCTGCACTCTCAACAAACAGATGAATAGCACTGCCGCCGGGCTCGCAGCTCCGCGTTTCACTTGTGGCGACCTGTCGAGCAGGCTTGAGACGCACAGTTACCCGAAGACGACCTCTCTGGGCTGGTAAGGAGCGCTTGCAGCGCGGCAGAGAGTGCGGCAACGCTCGCGTCCGTGTGCTAGACTAGCGGTTTCATGAGCTGGCCTCGTCGCTCCTCGAGGCTCGATCCTCTCCAGCGGGCTCGTCATGGTCGTCGTCGTTCAGGCTTGATGGACTTGTGGTGTGACGGCTCGCAGGGGACCAAGAGGGGCAGGGGCAGGGGCAGAAGACGGCATGGGGCTTGGGCCGGCAGGCGGTGATGGTCACTGGCCAGCTTGGCGACTCGTTGCTGGTGGCAACAAGACCGCGGCGGTGCTTGTCGCCTTTGATGACACCGACGTGGTGGGCTTGGCCAAGGAGCGGCGACCAAGTGAGACGAACTGGCGAAGGGGCCGGGTGCTTGGGCTCTGGGCCAGGATATGGAGCGCGTCGAGGTGTTGCGACGGTTTGGCGACGCCCTGCAACACTGTGGCGCCGGTTGGACATGGCATGAGGAGGACAACGCGGATGAGGACGATTGCGGCCACTTTGATGATGCACCACGGTGCGAGGCGGGCGAGTACGAGACGTCGAGGGCGTTCATGGCCACGAGAGGGAGGTGGAGGCGTGCATGATCGTCCTCGCCGCCGCAGTCATCGTGATGGGCAACCCCACGAGACGCTCCACGACGACCGAGATGAATAGGTGGAGAAGCAAAGGAATAGACGGACACCAGCCAGTGCAAGGCGCGGGCAGTGCAACCAGGCTTGGTTCGTACTGTGCCAATAGCGGCACGCCAAGCCATCTGATGGCTTGGCAAGCTGGACGAAGAGCAAGAGTGAAGTCGACGACGACGTCCAAGGCGCAGGCCTCGTGCAAGGCAGAGAGCAGACCCACAAGCACCCTGGGGAGCTTGAATGGCTCAAAGCGCAGGTGGAGAAGAGCGCAAGCAGTGCCGCTGCGTGTCTGGTCGGTCTGAAGGCTGGAAGCAACGAGACGACTAAGGTGGACGTGCTGGTGATCTGGTCGATGGAGATCAAAGCCACCAAGGAGGCCGATGGCGCGGCCAGAAACACGGCAGGGCTCAACAGGGCGCGTGGGAGAAGCGCTTTGCGGGCTGCAGCATTGTCGCAGCGTGGCGCAACGAGCTTGGAGAGACATGTTGCCAGCAACGCAGAGAAGCAAGCAAAGGTGGGGGCGGAGCGCGCGCAAGAGAACTCGATCGCGTCGTGGCGCAGGTAGACGAAGGCTGTGTAGCGCTCGGCGGCATTCGTCTGGCTCTCGAGTGGTTCTTGTGCCGCCGTGGTTGCTTGGAAGGGCAGAGGTGGTTGTTGGCGTGGCTTGATCGTGAGTGATCCAGGAGAGGCGATAACGAAAAGGTAGAGGAGGTCAAGACGGAGGGGTGGGGAGGTCGAGGCAAAGCGTTGGAGGATACTGCACGGCCAAGTGCGTCTTGTTGCGTTGCTGGGCGCCGTTCGTGGCGTTGACGAGCTGGAAAAAAAAAGAAAAGTGGAAGATTGCTGTCAGCAAGGTCGCAGGGCGTGCAGACGCAAGGATAGAGGGCCGAGAACACGATGATGAGCAGGATGTACGGTCGGGGAGGTCGCCAAGGCGGATATTGGTGACATCGTCGTCGTGAGTCATGGCGAACTCGAGGACAGCAAGTGGAGGAGAATGAACGTGTCGGTGGCAGGCTCGTGCGCAAGGCACACAGACGGATGGAGTCACACAGGCGGGTCCTTAGGAGCTCGGGACATGGGCGCAGAGATTGTCAGCGGTGCCGCGCATTCTGTGGTTGCGTGGTGCGCTGAAGCACATTGTCCGAGCCGAGCAAGTTGCGGTGAAGTGGAGGTGGCGTGGCGAAGGGCAGGGGCGTTGCGGGGCTGGGAACAGGGCGGTCACCATTGGTCAGAGCAGGGAAGTACACTCCAGTCTCTCGTGGGTCCTCTTGCGTGTCCCAGAGCAGTGGAGTTGGCGTGGCTGTGGCGGTGCTGGTAAAGACCTCTTTGCGGCACGGCCAAGGGAGAGCGACGGGTGGAAGGGTCATGGAAAGGTGCGATGGCGACCCGGCCCAGAAGGCGATGACGCTGGGCGAGTTTGTCGCTGTGGCCTGGAGTAGGGGGGGTGGGTTGTTGCAAGTTGAGAAAGTATTGAAGATCTTGGTGTGGCTTGGCTGTTCCGAGAGGCGAGCACGAGGCAGTAGGCGGTGGTCAACAGGCGGAGGAGCACGGAACGGGGGGAGATGCTGGTTCCGAGGCCAGCCGACGCGTTTGCTGTTCTGAGCGCTCTTGGCAGCGTCTCAGACGAAGGAAGGGTCCCTGTGATGGCAAGGTAACGCCGTAGAGCGCAGAGAACCGCCAAAGGATGGCAAGGAAAGTGGCGCAGGGTGGTTTGGAGAGGAGACAGAGGCCGCGAGCTTGCTCATCAGTGCCATAATGGACCAGGGCGTGCTCACGCAGGAGGAGAAAGCTTGGTCTTGTTTGGGCCGAGAAGGAGCAGAGGCCACCTGTGCAAGAGGAGGCGGTGTAGCGCCAGGAGGAGTGTAGGGAGCTAGAATCGGCGCGATGGAAGAGATGGGCGCCGCCCACGCGTCTTGCTGATCGGATCGCGCGTCTTGGAGTGTCAAGAACGAGAAGAGGGCGGGCGACCAGGGAGGGTTGAACGCACGCACGTGCGAGCCAGGCTGCGAGAGGAAGAGTGCGATGGACGGACTGCGGGGACGCGACGGATAGAGTGCGGTCATCGTGGTGCTTGGCCGCAGGCTTGGTTGTCTGGGCGGCTGCAAGAACAATCTGAATGCTTGGGTGTGGTCGAGTCGGGCGTCTAGGGGGAGAATCGGAGGCAGTGGATGGCAGGGACGAGATGAGGTGGCGCAGGACGAGGATGGAGAGGCTCGGCAGCCGAGTCGAGTCGCCATGCTCGCAGTGTCAGCCGCGTCGGCAAGTTGGAAGGAGATGGACAGTGGCAAAGGGAGATGAAGAGCCGAGAGCGAGTGGACGGAGGGCAAGCAAGCACGACGGATGGGTGGCAGAGATGGAGGTGACGCAGACCGAGGCGTCGAGCCGCACTAGCGGCATTGCCGTGAACCATGGCGTGATTGCAAAGAAGCACACGTCCAGGCAAGCAAGCAAGGAAGAAGGATGGTTGGAAGCAGGCACGACGAGATGGCTTGAGAAGCAGCGCAGACGGGTGCAGGCCACGGCGGGGCTCGGGACGCAGGTGAAGTTGGCAGCCAGCGCCACTGCCGCTCCTTGGGTCGTGGTGCGGCGTTCGAGGAGCAGCACAGAGCGAGAGGGTTGTCGAGGGTGGGCATGTGTCACAGGCAAAAGACTGCACGGGGCTGGAGACGAGCTGAACGCCGCAGATGGATGCAGGGGCGGCTGTTCATGGCTTTGCCGGTGGCGTGGCGTCGTTTAGGATGAGCGAGTGGCTGAGTTGGGCGAGATGAGGAGTTGTCGAGAGTGCATGGGCAAGCCAGGCGGGGCGAGAGGGAGGAGTGGATCGAAGGCTTGTTGGGACGTGGCACAGGTGGATCAGAGCATCGGCACGGCTGAGAGCTCAGAGATCTGGCGCAGGTGGCTGCTGTAGGTGGTTGAACAAACAGAGCACTTGTGGCAGTGCGGTTGGTCAGTCTGGGAGGCGAGGTTGAGATCAAGAGTGGCGGTGAACAGGTCGAGGAGCCCGGCAGAGGGTGGAGGTGAGCGGCAATCATCTCGACACGGCGCTTGGTGGGTTTGGCAAGATCAGCAGCGTCGGCGACTTGCGCGCGCTTCAAGACGATGATCGAAATGGAGCAAAGGAGCCTTGAGTTGTGAAGCCGGAGGGCTCGGAAGGCGGTATGGGACAAGAGGACGAGCGATCGAGGCGGCAGACTCACGGGCAAGCGTCAGAATGAGACAGAGCGTGGTCGCGAGCAGAGACAGCAAGGTTGTTTCTTGGGGTCGTGTAGCGCTTCCGAAACGGAGAGAGTGCGAGGCTGAGAAGAGGTCAGTCGCGGTAAGGCGAAGGAGGTAGCCTTGGTGGCCATTGGCAGCCTCGCTATATCTCATGGCCGTGCGCGAGAGGTCGTGGACTTGTGTGGCGCTGGTGTTGGTCATTGTTGTTGTTGTGAGAAGCACGTCGACAAGAGCGCACGACTCGGCCGAGGACTCGGTTGGGCGATCAGCCAGGAGCCGATCCATGACGAAGGCCCTTCCTCGGGAGCCAGTCTGTCCACAGATCGGTCAGCGAAGATTCGGCGAAGAAAGATCTTTTTCGTCATCAAGATCGTGAGGAGCTTTGGGTGAGCACAGGCCGCCACGGGCGAGGCTGCGATGGCAAGAGCGCAGGGGTGCGTGCGGGCGCGGGGTTGGTGTCCACTGGCTCCAACACACGGGGCTCGACTCGGGCAGAGCGGTGGTGCGGAGTGCTGGTGTTGGAAGAGCAGGCTGGTGAATGAGTGAATGAATGAACATTGGCGAAGGGAGGTGGCAAGAGACGAGTTGTGGCGGCGGCGGTGGCGGCGATGGTGGTCTCGGGGCGTCCCGCACGCGGGCGTCGGCACAGCATCCAGCGCGGCAGGCCATGGGAGGGCAGAAGAGGCTGGCGAGGACGCATGCTGAGACTGAATGGAATGGAGCTGTC
>JACDIV010000094.1:80000-95476 GCA_022244645.1 Thraustochytrium striatum | reverse complement strand
CCGAGCTGCGCGAGCTGCACAAGCTGCGCGACAGCTGCGCGAGCTGAGAAGCGTCTTTTGGGAGCAGTCCGGCCGGCCGGCCCTCATCGGCAGCGCTTTCATTTCGACCTTGATCAAGGTCAATTTCTTGATGATCTGATCGAACAAATACTACCTCTAGAGCGCCGCTGGACACGGCTGGCTCTGGCCCAGCCGCACCTGTCGCCGCTTTGCGCGTGCCCCTTCCGAGGCTAAGAGCCGAGCGCAAGGCCGATCTGCACGAGGAAGCCGGCGTTGTAGCCCATCAGGACCGTGACGGCCACGCTAGCGCTGTGAGCAGGACGCGATGCATGCTCGCTGCGCCGTCCGTCGGGAGGATGCCGAGAGCTTGCCCAACCAGGTCCTTGCCAAAGTCGCCCACCAGCTCCAGCGAGACCATGGCGAGCCCGCGAAAGGCCAAGCGCGGCAACGTCAAGGCTTGCTCGGCAAGCACGTCGCGCCCGAAGGCGCGGTCTATGCCGAGAAAGCCGATCGCCACGAGCAAGCCGATCTTCTCGCCCAGCTCTTGGTGCAAGAGCCACTCCCGGATGGTCCGGTTGTCCCCGAGCAGCATCTCCGCCGTGCCCTCCGCCACCACACTCGCCACCACGCGCCTGGTCTTGACGTGCAGCGCCACCTGCACGATCTCGACGGCAAGCATGGCCACGAGTGCGAGGTAGAACGCCCCGTCAGACTCGCTCAGCGCCAGCGTCGCGAACGCGCTCGTCGAGAACACGATCTCCGCGCTCAAGACCACCCCAGCGCCGGGTTGGCCTGGTGCTGCTTCATCTTGAGTCCCGAACGCTCCACCTCGCCCGGGGCCCTAGCGCTCTTCCTGTGGCCGCCTCCTCACGTTGCGCTCCTGGCGCCCATGAGCCAGGCTAGCGCCGACATGAGGACGGCTTGCAGGACCGGCATGCCCAAGCCCATGACTATGACTTCCATGGCCGGAGAGAGCTGCGTAAACACGGTCAGATAGACGTACAGCACGGCCAGCGCGGCCGTGCTTACGACGCTCAGTCGCAGCACGCCAGCCTTGATCTCGCGAATGGTGCGCCTCAGCCGCGCTTGGCACGTCTGTCCTGGCATGACAAGGTTGGCCAGCGGGACCGTGACCAAGTAGATCAGCAGGTGGATCAGTACGCCGCTCGCGGAGATCTCATCCACCCCCAGCAGCTTGCCCGTGATCGCCACGGCCACCCAGGCGACTAGCTGAATGATCAATACAGTGGCAGCAGCCGCAGCCGCAGCGCGCTGCTCGAATAATGTGGACGATAGCTCCTCGGCGGTGACGAGGCGAGCAGGAGGCCAGGGCCTAAAGCGTTGGGCCCTCACACTCCTCATGGCACCTGGTGCTCTGGCCAGTGCCACGAGGGCTCGCGGCAGCGCGGCGCCAGCGCAGAAAAACGCGAGCAGCTGATGAACCCGGCCACGAGCGACTGCGAGACGCAGCCGGATGGCGCAGCAGGCATCGGAGACCGGCGCTCATCGCAAGGCTCGGCTCGGTCGCTGCCACGACGTCGTGCCACCCAGAATTGCTGAGTTTGGATCAACTGGTTAATAAGTCAGCAGTTCTTCGTCGTCGTCTATCGGTGCTACTCGCCGAGGGCCAGGCTGGTCTGGGACGAGGCCGCCGTTCACGCTCATCACGATGGCCAACAACACCTCGAGCCCCGACAGCGAGATGTGGCCTGCGCTCGCGTTCTCCGGCGGAATGCCGAGCGACTGGTGATCAAGTCCTTGACCGGCAACGAGCTCCATCACCAACATCACCAGCCCGCGCATGGCGAGCTGCGTAGAGCCAATTTTCATGCTCTGCACCTCGCGGCCTAGTGCCCTTTCGATGCCAAGCAAGCCAAGGGCCATGAGCAGGCCGATCTTCTCGCCCAGCTCCTGAAAGAGCAGCCACTGACGGATGGTGTCGTTGTCCCCCAGCAGCGTGTTGGCCGTGTCCTCGGCCACCACGCGCGTCACAACGCGTCTGGCCTTGACATGCGCGACCACCTGGGCAACCTCGACGCCCAGCATCGCCACGAGCGAAAGGTAGAACGAGTTGTCGCGCTCTGTCAGGACGAGCGTGGCGAAGGCGCCCGTGCAAAAACAGATCTCGGCGCTGAGCACCATCATCAACGGCATGTGCGACGCATCGTGACCCGAGGGCGGCGATGACGCTCCGCGCAGCTGGCTGCTGCTGGCGGTTCCGGCGACGTTGCTTTTCGGGTGCACTTTCGCAGCGGCTGCGGTCACTACAGAGGCCGCAGCCGCTGACGCAATCGCTGTCCTGTGGCGTACGAGGCGCTCGTGTTGCTCCATGAGCCATGCCATGAGCATCATCATGACAGCTTGCAGCATTGGCATTGCCAAGCCCATCACCACGACCTCGCGCATGGCGTTGAGCTCGGTGAACACGGTCAAATACACGTACAAGACGACCAACAGAGCGGTTCCAAGGGCGCTCATGCGCAGCAACCCGGTCGCAAGCTCGCGCACCGTCGCAGACGCGCTTTGCAGCTCTGGCGTGGCCGAGCGAAGACCGCAAGCGGCTTGGACACCATGTACACCAGCGCAAGCACGGGTAAACCTCCCGCCGCAACCTCCTCTACGCCAAGCTGCTCTGCCGCCACATCGTCAGCGCCCACGCCGCGATCTGCACAAACATCGCGCCAAGCAGCAACCTCGTTCGCAGTCTGCCGCTGATCATGACGACGATGAGCTCCTCAACAGCGGTGATACTGAGCACAATGACCGCCAGCAGCGCGGGAATCTCCCCAAGAGGAACGCTGTGCAGCCTCGCGACGGCCACGGTTGCCCCCGCGGCTGCGACCAGCGGCGCCAGCGCAAGCAGGCCGAGCACCGCGACGCCAAGAGCCAGTGCCGACTGCCCCGCTTGCCGCAGCAAGGCGCGGCGCGCCATAGCAGCGGCACGGCCGTCCGCCATGGCTTGCAGCGCCGTCGAGCTCGCGGCGCTCGAGCGCGGGGTCGATGTCAACCCCTGACCGTTCACGACAGCGGTGAGCACCGTGCCTACGGACCTCATCGCAAGTCAGACAGCCTCAATCAACGATACTTTTTCACCTGGCCTCTCCTCTTCCTCCGGATGTCCACGAGTACGTGCCGTAGTCCGACGGTATCGTACCGGTACCTTAGCGTACTTTGTGCCGTACCGGCTATGGTCCCGAGCAGTCCCGTGTAGCACCTTGCGTGCTACTTGCCGAGGGCCAGGCCGGCCTGGACGAGGAGGCCGCCAATCACGCTCATAATGGCGATGAACACGATCTCGATCTCCGAGAGCGAGATGTGGCCCGCGCTCGCGTTTCCGACGGAATAATGCCGAGCGACTGGCTAACCAAGTCCTTGGCCAAATCGGCAACGAGCTCCATCACCAACATCACCAGCCCGCGCATGGCGAGCTGCGTAGAGCCAGTTTTCATGCCCTGCACCTCGCGGCCTAGTGCCCTTTCGATGCCAAGGAAGCCGAGGGCCATGAGCAGGCCGATCTTCTCGCCCAGCTCCTGAAAGAGCAGCCACTGACGGATGGTGTCGTTGTCCCCCAGCAGCGTGTTGGCCGTGTTCTCGGCCACCACGCGCGTCACAACGCGTCTGGCCTTGACATGCGCGATCACCTGGGCAATCTCGACGCCCAGCATCGCCACGAGCGAAAGGTAGAACGAGTTGTCGCGCTCTGTCAGGACGAGCGTGGCGAAGGCGCCCGTGCAGAAACAGATCTCGGCGCTGAGCACCAATATCAAGGGCACTGCGACGACGCATCGGGAGTCACGAGCGACAAGGCAGATCTGCCAACAGCACGCAACTGTGTGCGCTGTAGGCTCTGGGGTGCACTTTAGCAGCGGCTGCGGCTGCAGCGGCCGCGGCCGATGACGCCGACTCCTTCTTGTAGCGCACGAGGCGCTCGTGCTTCTCCATAAGCCACGCCATGAACGCCATCGTTGCAGCGTGCAGCACTGGCATCGCCAAGCCCATCACCATGACTTCGCGCATGGCGTTGAGCTCGGTGAACACGGTCAAATACACGTACAAGATGACCGGCAGAGAGGACGCAAGAGCACTCATGCGCAGCAGCCCGGTTGCAAGCTCGCGCATCGTCCGTCGCAGCCGCGCCGCGCCTCGCAGCTCTGGCGTGGCCGAGCGAAGACTGCAAGCGGCTTGGACCATGTACACCAGCACGAACACGGGGAGGCCTCCCGCCGCGACCTCTTTCACGCCAAGCTGCTCCGCCGCCCACATCGTCAGCGCCCACGCCGCGATCTGCACAAACATCGCGCCAAGCAGCAACCACTTTCGCAGTCTGCCGCTGATCATGACGACGACCAGCTCCTCAATAACAACCATGCCGAGCAGCGTAAGCGCCAGCAGCGCGGGGACCTGCCTGAGAGGAACGCCGTGCTGCCTCGCGACGGCCACGATGGCCCCCGCGGCTGCGGCCAGCGGCGCCAGCGCAAGCAGGCCGAGCACCGCGACGCCAAGGGCCACGGCCGACTGCTCCGCTTGCCGCAGCAAGGCGCGGCGCGCCATAGCGGCGGCACGGCCGCGCGCCATGGCAGGCAGCGGCCGTCGAGCTCATGGCGCTCGAGCGCGGGGTCGATGTCAACCCCTATCCGTTTCCGACGGCGGTGTCCACCCTGCCTACGGCCGAAGCCTTCGGCCGCAGCCTCAACGATACTTTTCACCTGGCCTCTCCTCGTCCTCCATGTTCACGAGTACGTGCCGTAGTCTCGTACCACACCGCACTCTGTAACGTACCACGTTAGAGTTCGCTTTTCCACGCCGCGAGCTGGCTCGAGGCCGGCCTGACCACGCCGCCCTGGCAGCCAGCCAGCGCCCCCGAGGAAGGCGCCGATCAGCCCCATGAGCATGGCTGTGACCGCGCCGACGAGCGAAAACGCGACATGGCCCACGAGTTTCCTTGGGGCATGACGCCAAGCAGCTGGCTCACGACGTCCTTGCCCAAGTCGCTCACCAGCTCGAGCAAGACCATGGCGAGGCCGCGCTGGGCCAGCTGCGTTGCGCCGAGGAAGCGGGTGCCACTTGCTTCGCGGTCCAGGGCTCTGACCGCGCCCAGGAAGCCAAGCGCCACCAGCATGCCGATCTTCTCGCCGAGCTCCTGGTACAGCAGCCTGTCGCGGATGGTCTTGTTGTCCCCGAGCAGCGCCTCTGCGGTGTCCTCCGACACGACGCGCGAAAGCGCTCGGCGAGCCTTGACATGCAGCGCCACCTGCACAATCTCGACGCCCAGCATTGACACGAGCGAGAGTAGAACGCCTGGTCCGACTATGTCAGCGTGAGCGTCGCGAACGCGCCGGTCGAGTAGAGCACCTCGGCGCTCAGCACCGCCATGAGCGACATCTGCTCCCCGGAAATCTTCTTCTCGCTGCTGCTCTGGCCTCTGGCACGGGCGCGGTTCTTCCCGTGATGTACCCTGCTGCTGCTGCTGCGGCTGCTGTTGCTTGTCTTGCCGGTGCCGCCGTCGTGATCGTCTTGCGCCTCGGCGACGTCTTGCATAGCTCTGGACGAAGCCCTGCGCTCGGCCGCTCGCCGGACTTTGGTTCCGTGGCGCTCAAGCAGCCACGCCATGAGCGACATGCAGCCCGCCTGAAGCAGCGGCATGCCGAGGCCCATGATCATGACCTCGACCGCCGGGTGCAGCTCTGTGGAGACTGTCAGGTACACGTACAGTACGACGGTCAGAGCCACGCTCATGACGCTGATCCGAATCAGGCCGGCCATGAGATTGCGCGCGGTCCGCCGGAGCCTTGCGCGGCAGCTCTGCCCAGGCCGCACGAACACCGCAAGCGGCCCTGCGATGAGGTAGATCAAGATGTAGATCGGAATGCCTCCCACGGAGATCATCTCCACGCCAAGCCGCGTGGCCGCCGCCATGACGACTGCCCAGGCAGCTACACCCAGCACAACAAGCCGCACGAGCAGCCAGAGCCGCAGCTTGCCTTGCAGCATGAACAGCAGCAGCTCCTCCGCGGTGACGATGCACAGCAGGACGAGCACGAGCACCGCAGGCACCTCACCGAGCGGCACGTCATGCTGCCGAGCCAGGTCCATGGCAGCGCTCACCAGCGCTTGGAGGGCCACGATCGCGAGCACGGTGGCCGCTGCGACACCGGCAGCAATGAGCGACTGCCACGCTTGTCGCGACAGCGCGTGCCGTGCCACCGTGGCCTTGGCCTCCATCGAGGGCTAGCTCTAGGCCACGCCAGGGAGCGGCGGGTGAGCGTGTGCTGCTGCTCGCCAAGCTCTTGCACGCCGCGCAGCGCGCCACGAGCTCTCACCTTGAAGGAGTCAACCCCGGCCACTCTGCTCACCTCGCTTGGGTCATGCAGCTGCCGTAGTATCGTACTCCGGCCACTACCGGCTCTCAACTCGCTCGTACTTGGTACTTTGGCTACTACTACTACGGCCAGAGCGAAAAACGGCATCCAGCACCGAGGCTCGAGCCCGAGTGCTCGGAGCTGCCTCTATGCGGCTCACGCGAAGGCTCAAGGCATCGCCCAACAGCTCGTCCAGTCGACCCCGCACGGCATTCATGTCCTCGGACAAGGCGGCGCTGGTGAACGAGGAACGCCCCGCGTAGGCTTGGACCAGCCGGTCGAGCGCTGTCCAAGCGAGCGTTTCCCTCTCACGGCGCGGTGGTGTCGCCCTCCTCAGTCGCGCTAGGTCACCATCGCAGCCGCGCGTTCTGCTCTGCTCGACGAGGGAGTGTTTCGCTAAAGCCTTGCGCCGCTGCTGAGCCCTGCGCACTCGAACCTCGTCACGCCATGGCGTTGGCCGCCGCAGCGCACTCGCCGCCCTGGTCTTCGCGCACGGTCCTCCCCGAGACCGCCAACCAGCAGCTGCCAGCTGCCAGCTGCCAGCTGCCAGCTGCCAGCTGCCAGCAGCAGCCGACAGGGACCAGCGACGCGTGGGCGCTGCGCGTCCTCTGCTGCGCATGTGCACGCCCAGCATGGCGGTGTGCCGTGAAGCGAACAGGCTCAGCAGCCGAGCGAGCACATTCTGTTGCCCCCAGAACCGGGCTGGAGGAGGGAACGAGGGACGAGCAGGCGGCCAGGCAGGCTGCAGCGACGGCCGCCAATGCCCGCAGCTGTGCCCATACGCCGCCTGGCATGAGCGCCATCGCTCGCCAGTCCATGGAGCTGCGTCCCTCGATGCCACCGCCGCCGCCTTCCCACCGCCCACGGCTGCGGCTGCTGGCTCGCGCGCGCTGCTGCAGCAGCAGCTGCAGCTGCAGCTGCTGCTGCTCGTGGCGGCGCTGCTTGCCGCCGCCGTGCCTGCTGCCGCTGCGGACTGCGCCGCCGCGAACGTGACCGCCTGGGGCGATCCTCGCGCTGGCGGTCTGGCACCGCTCCACGCCAGCGCGATCGCGAGCAACGGCGCCGCAGTGGCCGTCCTGCTCGCGCAGCCTGCCGCCGCTGGAGCTGCCGCTGCCGCTGGAGCTGGAGCTGGCTCGGGCATCGGCGATGATGGAGATGGGGATGGAGATGCAGGCGACGGCGATGGCGAGGCCGCGCGACGCGTGGTGTGCCTCGGCGCGGGCATCGCCGAGTGCAGCGGCGCCGCGCTGCGCAGCGTGTTCGCCCTCAGCGACAAGTCCTTCGGCGGCATCACCGCGGATGGCGCACTAGTGTCCTGGGCAAGCGATGCCGGCCACGACGGCGGCGAGGCCAGCAGCGTCGCCTCGCCCGCCTCGCGGCTGGTGGCGCGCGGGCGGCGCGCGGCGCTGGTGGCGCTCGCCAGCGGCTCCGCGGTCGCGGTGGGCGACGCGCTTGCCGGCGGCGATGCCTCCACGGTCGCCTCGGCGCTGAATGGCACGATCATCACCGGCGCTTTCACGCTCGGCGCCGGCGCCGCGCTCACCGGCGCCGGCGCCGTGGTGGCCTGGGGCGAGGCAGACCGCGGCGGCGACCTCGGCACCGTCGCCGCGGCGCTCGCGGCCGGCGTGGTCTCGCTGGCGGCGTCGGATGACGCATTCCTGGCCCTGCGCGAGGATGGCGCCGTCGTGCAGTGGGGCGGCGACGCCAGGCGCTGGCGGCCGGACCGCGCCGCGCGCCGCGCCATGGAGGCGCGCGGCGTGGCGCAGGTCGCCGCCGCGCCGCGCGCCTTCTTGGTCCGGCTGGCCGGCGAGCCGAGCGAATGGCTCAGCTGGGGCCGCGAGCCGCTCGACGGGCTCGACGCGCTCGCCGGCCGCGCCGCCGCCGAGGCCGTCGTGCCGCTGGGCCGCGCCGCGCTCGGCGTGGTCCTCGCGGACGCCGACGCGGCGCTGGTCGTCGTGGGCCGCGGGCCGCTGACGAGATCCGTGCCCGCCATCCGCCAGGTCCGCGCCGTGGTGGCGACGCCCGCGCGGAGAGCAAAGGCGGCGCAGGACGAGGACGGCGACGGCCAGCTGGCCGAGCCAGACGTGGCGCTGGCGCTGCTCGCGGACGGCACTGCCGTGGCCTGGGGCGACGGCCTGGCCACCCATGCCGAGGGCAGCGCCAGCGGCGGCGGCGGCGGCAGCGCTGCCGCCGCTGGCGGCGGTCGCTGCCGTCGACGGCGCCTTCGTCGTCGCGGCCGCCAGCGACGGCGCCGTCCGCACGCTCGACGCGGCCACGCTGCTCGAGCTCGGCCTGGAGGCGGACACGCAGGCCCGCGCAGGACCTCGCGCACCTGGCCGTCGCGCAGGCGCTCGCGGGCGTGGACGGCCGCGACGTGGCGGAGGTGGTCGGCTCGGCCTCTGCGCAGGTCGCTCGCCTGCGGTCAGGCGAGCTGGTCGCCTGGGGCCAGGCCGACCGCGGCGGCCGCCTCACCACGGCGCAGCGCGCCGCCGTCCAGGCGGCCGGCGGCGTCGTCCGCGTCTGGGCCGGCCCGGCCGCCATGCTCGCCGAGCTGGCCACCGGCGCCGTCCTCGCCTGGGGCGCCATACCCGTGCCGGGCAACACCAGCTCGAGCTCGAGCTCGAGCTCGAGCTCGGGCGGCTGGCTGGTCGATGGCGGCGTGCGGGAGGTGGCCATGACCAGCGCCGCCGTCGCCGTGGTCACGGGCGACGGCGTGGTGCTGGCCTGGGGCGATGCTGCGCTCGGCGGCGACGCTGGCGAGGTGGCGGCGGAGCAGGCGGCGGGCGCGCTGCCGGTCGCGGCGGGCGCGCAGCTGGCGGCCACGAGGCGCGCGTTCGCGGTCCTGGCCGGCGGCCAGCTCCGCGTCTGGGGCGCGACCGGGCACGGCGCGGGCGCGTCGCTGGCGGGCGTGGCGCAGGTGGCGGCGTCGCAGCGGGCCTTCGCCGCGCGCCTCGTGGGCGGCGCCGGCGTGCGCTGCTTCGGCGTGGCCGCTGCCGGCGGCCAGTGCGACGATGCCGACCTCCGCGAGGCCCTGGTGGGCGCCACGAGGATCGTCGCGGGCAGCGCGGCCTTCCTCGCGGTGGGCAGCAGCAGCAGCAGCAGCAGCAGCAGCAGCAGGTCCACCTCGAGCTCCGCCGCGAGCTCCTCCGCCGCCGCTGGCGGCATCGACGAGCAGGTGGTGGACGAGGACGAGGAGCAAGTAGTGGTCGTCGACGAGCAGGACGAGCAGGAGGTGGCCGACAGGCACGTGGTGGCCTGGGGCGACTTGGGCGACGCTGCGCTGGGGTTGAAGGCGCGGCTGCCGGCGGCGGCCGCGCTGACGGCCGCGGCCGAGCGGGCGTTCGCCGTGAGCTTCGCCGTGGCGGCGGCGGCGGCGAGGGCGTGCGCGTGCTCGGGGACGCCGCGATGGCGATGACCGAGGCCGCGAGCGAGGCGCTGCGAGGCCGCGAGGTCGCGCAGCTCGAGGCCACGCGAGGCGCCTTTGCAGCGCGAACCGCAGACGGCGCCGTCGCCGTCTGGGGCCGAGCCGCGCTCGGCGGCGACATGGCCGAGCTTCGCGCCAAGCTGCTCGGCCTGGCCGAAGGGCAGGAACAGCAGCCGCGGGTGGAGGAGCTCTGGGCGACGGAGGACGCCTTCGCGCTGCGCACCGCGGGCGGCAGCGTGGTCACGTGGGGCAACGTGGGCCCGATGCCGCCGCTGCCCGAGACCTTGTGCGCGTCTGCGCGAATCGTGGCCACGCGAGGCGTGTTCGTCGCGCTGCCGCCTGCGCAATCTGGCGCGGCGGCGGCGGCGGCGGCGGCAGCTGGCGCAGTCCTTGCCACGCTTGCCCTCGTTGCGCTTGCCGTGGTCCACTACCGCCGGCGCCGCGAGGCCAACCGCGCGCTGGTGGCGCGGCACCTGGCGGCGGTGTCGCAGCCGCCGAGCAAGCGCAAGGAGCAGCAGGAGCAGCGTGAGTCGGTCGTGGAGGTGGTCGCCAAGGAGGGCGGCGAGGAGGAGGAGGCCAAGGAGGGCGGCGAGGTGGTGGTGCAGGTCGCGTCGCTGGGCTCAAGCAGCGGCGGGAGGGCGAGGTGGAGGTGGCGACGAGGGTGCCGCCGCCGACGCCGCCAAGGCCTGCTGGGAGGGGCCTGAGCAGCATGAGGAACCTCGGGTCGCGCGTGAGGAGCATCCCGGCGAGCATGAGCGCCAGGATGCCGTCGTTCGTGTTCCCGCGGCTCGGCAGCGGCTCGGCAAGCGGCAAGCGTGGTCGTGCTCCGTCGCACAGCAATGCCATGTAACACACTGACTCGAGCTCGAGCTCGAGCTAGCTGGCGAGCTGGTTGGTCAGCTCCAGGTGGGCAGAGTTCAGAGCGCTCTAGGCCTGCCGGCGTGCTGCGGTTCCAAGCGAGCTGAGCGAGCTGAACAAGCTGAGCGAGCTGAACGAGCTCGGGCAAGCTCGGCCGGCCAGCCAGCCTGCCTGCCTGGCCGCCGGGCGGTGCTGGGCAATCGCGCAACGCGGAGGAGGACTTGCAGCGGCGAGATGATCCACGCCTTTTCCTCCAACCTGCACGAGCTGCTCGCGCGGTCACTCGAGCTAGGGCCAAGCCGCCGCGTGGCCGCCTCCAGCTGGAAGGATACGGCTATCCGCGCCGCCGCCTTGGACTGACACTGGCTCGATGGTGTCGGCCAGGCCGGCCTGGCTGTGATGGAGATGTTGATGTATCTATCTATTGCTATTCTATTGCTGTTCAGCTAGGTAGTCCAGCCTTGCCTTGCTATCGTTGCTGTGGTCGGTGTTGTCCTTGCCGCGAGTATAGCGCTAGCAAGCAAGCTCTAGCTCCAGTGCAGCAGCGGCCACGCCTTGGGCACGCAGAGCCCGGCGTCGTCGAGACGGCACACCGCGAGCTTGGCAAAGCCGAGCGGCGCGTTCTTGACCGCCGCGCCGTAGGCCGAGCCCGTGACCTTGCCGCAGCGCTTGGCCGGGCGGCCCGAGCAGGGCTCGCTGCCCGGGCTGGCGAACTGCTCGCTCGTGCGGCAGGTGATCCCGCCGCCAGCTCGGCGGCCGCGGCGGCCGCGGCGGGCGACTCGGCGTCCTCCCGCGCGCGAAAGGTGGCGTCGCACACGCACGCGTGCAGCTCCTCGAGCGCCGGCGCGAGCACGCTGGTCGCCGACACGGCGCAGATGACGGCCACGTCGGTGTGGCGGCGCTGCAGCTCCCGCACGGCGCACGCCTGCTCGACGTTGTCCTTGTCCACGGGCAGCGCGTCCGAGACGATGACGAGGTCCGCCCTGGCGGCGTTGCCCTGCTCCGGCGCGTTGAGGTCAAAGCCCGCGGCGGTGTTGACCGCCTCGAGCGCCTTGACATAGTCCATGCGCGGCGCCGAGTCGAGCTGCTCGTCCTCCTGCGCCAGCCAGCGCCACGAAGCGGGCGGCGCTCACGGCGTTGACGACTCGCCGCGCACGTCCGCCGGGTCGGTGGCCATGGACCTGTCGACGGCCACGAAGGACAGCTCCACGCTTCGGGCACGGGCAGCCGCAGCAGCACGCTGCTGATCCACTCCTGCACGGCCTGCAGGTTGGCGGGCCGGGCGCGCTTGGCGAAGGCGGCGTGGCGGGCGACGACGAGCGCGCCCGGCGCGCAGGCGGCCGCGTCGGGCGCGTCGTCGCCCGGTGCCGGGCGCGGCAGCGCGAAGAAGAGGTTGCCCGTGGCCACGATCTTGCTGCGCGGGCACACCTCGACGCGCAGCGGGTCGACCGCGAAGGCGCCCCAGGTGATGAGGCGGCCGTCGGGCGTGACCGCCGCGAACGAGTCGTGCGTGGCGTGCACCTGCTGCACGCCGCCGGCCTCGAGCTCTTCGCGCGCGGCGCCGACGCTGCCGCCCGTGTTGGCGTGGCCCCAGGCGAACACCTTGCCGTCCTCCGTGACCGCGGCGAAGGCGCGGGCCGTGGCGACCACCTCGCGCACGCCGCCCTGCGCGAGCTTGCGCGCGAGCGACGCCTCCGTCCTGCCGCCGTTGCTGCTGTGGCCCCAGGCCACCACGGCGCCGGAGGGCTCGAGCACGGCCGCGAACGCCCACCGGTTGGCGTACACGCTGCGCACGGACACGCCGGGCGCGTCCAGGACCGCGCGCACGTCCGCGGGCACCACGCCGCCGTAGTCGGCGTCGCCCACGCGATGAGCCGCCCGGTGTCGCGCAGCACGGCGCACATGGCGCGCTCGGTGGCGTACACTGCGGCCACGGGCGGCATGGCGTCCATGCCGTGGTCGGCCAGCGCCTGCGCGAGGTCGCCGCCGTAGTCGGCCTCGCCCCAGACCACGAGGCGGGCTTGGTCGCCGGCGCCGAGCACCGCGAAGGCGCCCTCCGTGGCCGTGACCGAGTCGATGGAGCCGAGCGAGAGCAGCGCGGCCTCCGTGGCGGGCGGCACCTCGCCGCCGCGGCGCGCGTCGCCCCAGGCGGCGACCTGCGAGCCGCCGGCGTCCAGGTCCACCACGGCCGCGAAGGCCAGGCGTTGCTGAGCACGCGGCGCACGCGCGAGTCGCTGCGCGCGAGCAGCGCGGCGGCGTTGGCGTTGTTCACCGCGCCGCCGTAGTGCGGGTAGCCCCAGGCGACCAGCTCGCGGCCGTCGTCGCGCAGCGCCGCGAACGCCCAGCGCGTGGCGCTGATGGAGCTCACGCCGGAGGCCAGGAGCCCTGCCACGGTGGTGCGTCGCCGCCGTAGGTGCTGTCGCCCCAGGTCACGGCGCGCCCGTTCTCGAGCAGCGCCGCGAAGGCCCGAGCGGTGGCGGCCACCGTGGACACGTCCGCGCTCAGCGCCGCGGCCTGCGCAGGGCTCAGCGACCCGCCGTAGCGCGGCGCGCCCCACGCGACCAGCGACCCGCCGCGCAGCAGGGCGGCCACGCCGCCCTTCTCCGTGTCGAACACGGCCTGCACCTCGTCGGCGGGCAGCGCGAGGTTGGGGTTGCCGAGGCCGCCGCCAGCGCCGGAGAGGCCCCAGCTGATCACCGCACGACCGCGCGCCGAGCGCGACACGTCCAGCTCCACGCCCTCGCCGCCACCACGCCGCCGCTGCCGCCGCTGCTGCTCGCGTTGCCGCTCGGCGTCGAGGTCGAGGTCGAGGCGAGGCCGAGGCCGAGGCCGAGGCCGCGCCGCCAGCGTCGAGCATGGCGGCGAAGGCCGAGCCGGTGGACAGGACGTCGAAGACGCCATGCTGCTGCGCCGCGAGGGCCGCCTCGCGCGTGAGCTCGGCGCCGCGCTCGCCCCACGAGACGAGGCGCGGCGAGCCGCTGCCGTCGCCGGCGAGCAGCGCCGCGAAGGACGTCTCGGCGGCCACGAGCTTGGTCACGCCGCCAGCGGCCACCGCGGCCTGCACGCCGGCCGGCACAGGCGCGCCCTCGCTGCCGGAGCCGCCCCAGCAGTGCAGGTCGGCGTCGACGACGGTGACCACGCAGAAGACGTACTTGTTGGCCACCAGCTGCGCCACGCCGCCGCCGTTGCGCACGCTCGCGCGCAGCGAGCCGGGCGGCAGGCCGCCGTTGAGCTCGCGGCCCCAGGCGATGACGTCGCCCGAGGCGAGCGCCGCCGCGAAGGCGTGCTGCGAGGCCACCACCTGCACGGCCTTGGACGCGGCCAGCGCGGCGGCCACGGTGCTGGGCATGAAGCCGCCCGACTCGGGGTCGCCCCAGGCGACCACCTCGCCGGTGGTCTTGGTGGCCGCGAAGGCGCCTTCGCTCGCGGTGACGGTCGCCACGCCGGAGGCCAGCTTGCCCTGCGTGATCACGTCCGGCGCGCCGCCGTACGCGGCAGCGCCCCAGGCCACGGCGCGGCCCGAGGCGAGCACGGCCACGAAGGCGTACTCGCCCGCGAAGACCGACTCGATGGGGCCCTCGCCGGCCGCCAGCGCGGCCTCGAGCGCCGCGGGCGGGGCGGGCGATGCTGCCGCCGCGGTCGGCGTCGCCCCACACCACCGGCAGCGCGTCCGCGGCCTCGAGCAGCGCCACGAAGGCCACCTCGTTGCCCACGATGGTCCGCACGCCGCCGGGCGGCGAGCGCGGGCGGCGGCCGCCGGAGGGCATGCCGCCGAAGCCGGTGGCGCCCCAGGTCACCACGGCGCGGGAGCCGCGCTGCACGGCGGCGAAGGCGTGGCCGTTGGCGTAGACGGCCTCGAAGGGCGCTGCCGCGGCCAGCGCGGCCTTGTCAGGCTGCCCGCCGAACTCGTTCTTGCCCCAGGCGACCACCTCGCCGGAGGCCTTGAGCGCTGCAAAGGCCTGGGTGCTCGCCACCACCTCCACGACGCCGACGCGGTGGCGGCGAGCACGGCGGGGTCCATGGCGCCGCCCATGTCCTCGTCGCCCCAGCTCACCACCTGCCCGAACGCGTCCAGCGCCGCGAAGGAGTGGCGCGTCGCCACCAGCTTCTCCGCGCGCACGTCGAGCAGGCCGCCCAGGTTTGGGTCGCCCCACACCACCGCGTCGCTGCAGGTGCCTCTCGCCTGCGCTGCGCTGCTGCCCGCCAGCGCCACCAGCGCCGTCACCGCCATCAGGCGCGACGCCGCCATGTCCTCTCGTTCCTCTTGTCAACCTTGTTCTCCTCGTGCTGCTGCTAGTGCTGCTGCTGCTGCTGCTGCTGCTGCTGTTGTTCTGCTCGTACTCTTGCAGGTTTGCGGACTGCTGCTCTGCCAGCGAGTTGACTACGGCAGCAGCACGGCGCAGAACAACAAGGCGCAGGAGAAGGCAGATAGCGAGCAGATAGCAAGCAGAGAGAAAGCAACTCGTTTGCGATACGCGGTGGATGAGTACGCGCTGCTGTCATGGCAATTAAAGGCCACCGAGACACTCGAATGCGCTCCAGCCCGACTCCCTCCGCGACCACCGACGGCACGCGTTCGGCCGTACTCTGGTCCAACTGGGCAGCAAGCAAGCAGTAGCCAGCAAGCACGCAAGCCGGCAAGCCAGCAAACGAATAGGCGCCGCAGAGCGTGCCGTAGCGCCGCGGGCATTCGAGCCAGCGCTGCGCCGCGGCTGCCGACTTGAAAGCACGGCACGGCGAGTGCCGGGGGCGTAACTGATCTATCTCCGCGGCGTAGGCCGCGCCGCGGAGATACGTACACCGGACTCGCTTGCTCTCTCTCTCTCTCTCTCTCT
>JACDIV010000094.1:2500-75000 GCA_022244645.1 Thraustochytrium striatum | reverse complement strand
ATGAAGAAGCCGGAGGCCCATGGCAGGCAGGCTAAAGGCTAAAGGCTGCAACTGCAACGAGTAAGGCGTTCGGCCTCGATCGATCGATCGATCGATCGATCGACCGTAATAAGGTGAACGGAATTACCGTACTTTGCGGCGCGGAGGGCACTCAAGTGCCGTATCGATCGATCGATCGTTCGATCGATCGATCGATGAGAAGCGTACGTGCGGTACTACGTACTCGTACGTAAGGTAAACGTGTCGTACTCGACGTATGGTTAGTTCTTAGGCTGTCGTACGTTGTGCAGCGCGGAGGACAGCACTCCAAGTACGACCTTCCAAAGCCTGTTCCAGCTCTCTTTTCTTCACACCTTTCAAGCCGAGCTGGCCAGGTGGCAAAACCTTAAACAGCACCAGCAGCACCAGCAGCACCAGCACCAACACCAGCAGCAGCAGTAGCAGCAGCAGCAGCAGCAGCAGCAGCAGCCAGCAGCAGCAGCAGCAGCGGCACTAGCAGCAGGACAAGAAGAAGCGCGATGCTGCTCAAGAGGGGCCTGCGCACGGCCGCCATCGTGGTCGCCATGGCCGTGGGCGTGGACGCTGGCGGCGGCAAGCGAGCGAGGTGGTGACCGCGGCGACGGAGCACCCCTGTTCAGCATGTGCCGCGATCAGGTCCTCGCGACCTGCCCGCAGCGCGCACGACGCGGCCATGCCCGACTTTGACTGCCTGGCCGAGTGCGTGCCGCAGAGCACCGGCGTGGCCGAAGAGTGCGAGGACGTGCTTCGAGGCTGTTCCACCAGATCTCGGAGTGCGCGCAGCGCGTGGACCTGTGCCCGAGTGCAACGACGACGCCCCACAGGACTGCCGCCTGGCGCGCTGGCACTGCGTCTTGCAGTCGGACTGCCTGAGCCCCTTCCACCACGACGAGCGGGACAGCTGCCGCGACGCCGTGGCCACCCACTGCGCCTGCGCCGAGGGCGACGCGATCTGCATCGCGCAGTGCATCGCCGCCGTGCCCTCGCTCAACGAGGCGTGCGGCAACAACTAGAGCTAGCACCGAGTGTCACAAAGTACGTGCACCGCATCCTGACCCTTGCCCACTACTACGTGCACCGCATCCTGACCCTTGCCCACTAGGCACAGCGCGTACTCCCGCCCTTGCGCGCGCTGCGCTCGAGCCAGCCAGCCAGCCAGCCAGCCAGCCAGCCAGCCAGCCAGCCAGCCAGCCAGCCAGCTGCTCGAGCTGCCGGGCAGCGCCAGCACCGCAGCCCCTCGCTGCCAGCGCCAGCGCCCACGCAAGCTCGACTCGGTCGCGGCCGCGAGCAGCGCCAGAGCTCGAGCCGAGGCCGTCGTCGCCGAGCATCTGCGTCGGCGCTTGCGTTGACGTCGGCGTCGGCGTCGGCGTCGGCGTCGGCGTCGCGTCGGCGTCTGCGTGGCCTCGGGCGGCGCAGGGCCGTAGTAGGACTCGACGGCGTCGAGGCACGGATCTTGCTGGTCTGCGGGCAAGGCGAGGCAGCCCTCGCGCTTGAGGCGCATAAAGTCTGTCGGAGAGCAGCCTCTGGAGCGCACGCACGCCCAGAAGGCGTCCGTGGCAGGGCTCGAGGCCACGCCCGCGCAAGCGAGCTCGATGACGTCCAGATCGTCCGGCGTCACGCAGCTCAGGGCCACGGTCGGGGCGCGCGAGGCGGCCTGAAGCGCCCCCACCGGCGCGCGCCTGCCGGCGAGCCCGCCCGCGGCACGAGGCCTCCCGCCTGGCCCTGCTGCACCCCGACCAGCTTGCACACTCGTGGATGGCCCAGGATGGCGCGAGCGCCAGGCCAGAGCAGGGCCCGCCGGCGGCCGTGAGGGCTTGGAGCGAGCAGTCCTGGCGCCCGCCATCCGCCAGCGCGGCGCCCGCGGCAGCAGTCGCCGCCACGGCGAGGCGGAGGGCGAGGCGCATACTCGGCGTGCGCGCACTTGCGCCAGCGACCGCTGACCTGGTGACTACGCAGCACGAGCAGCAGCAGCAGCAGCAGCAGCAGCAGCACGAGCAGCAGCAGCAGCAGCAGCAGCAGCAGCAGCAGCAGCAGCAGCAGCAGCAGCAGCAGCAGCAGCACGAGCAGCAGCAGCAGCAGCAGCAGCAGCAGCAGCAGCAGCAGCAGCAGCAGCAGCAGCAGCAGCAGCAGCACGAGCAGCAGCAGCAGCAGCAGGCAAGAGCTGAGCAGGAAACAGGATGTGCTTACCACTTGCGCTTGGCCAGAAGGAGGTTGGCGACGAGCATGAGCAGGACCAGCACGACGCTGTGCGACAAGTGCGCGGCGGGCGATGGCGGCGTCGGGCCGGTGCCCGTGACGCCGCTCGAGCCCGAGAAGAGCAGCTTGACGTCGCCCACGTCCATGCTCGTGGACCAGCCGTCGTTCGAGGCGGTGGTGACGGCCATGGACTCGGCCGTGCTGGAGCCGACCTCGGACATGGCGGCCGCGCCGAAGCTCTTGCCGTTGCTCGCCACCACAACGGTGGTGACCGCGCCCTCGGGGAACTTGGCGACCAGGTCCGAGGGCAGGCCGTCCAGCTCGACGCAGGTGTTGGCCGCGACGGAGCTCTTGAGAGTGCCGAGGTCCGTGCCGTCCTTGAGCGAGCCTGCCGCGGCAAAGTCCTGCGTGCCCTTGACGTCGGTGGCGGGCATGCGAGCGGCTAACCTCTCGCACAACACCTCGACGTGCGCCGAGGGCTCTGGCTCGGCGATAGGGTCCGGCGGTCCGCTGGTCTGGCTGGTCCGGCTGGTCCGGCTGGTCTGGCTCGCCGGGTGCCGGCGCGTTGGTGAAGAACTGTAGCCTGACGTTGCCCACGTCTAGGTCGATGGCCCAGCCACGCGCCGTGTCCACGACCGAGTGGGTGGTGCGTAGCGGCGAGGTGAAGGCCGCCGCGCCGATCTTTTCGCCGTTGTTGCGC
Organism: Thraustochytrium striatum; assembly: GCA_022244645.1. Lineage (NCBI taxonomy): Eukaryota > Bigyra > Thraustochytrida > Thraustochytriidae > Thraustochytrium > Thraustochytrium striatum. The sequence continues at coordinate 72,086 of JACDIV010000094.1, read as the reverse complement.
ACCACGACCATGGTGCTGTCGCGCATCGGCAACTGGTCGACCACGGTCCTGGGCAGGCCGGCGACCTGCTTGCACGTGTTCAAGTCCACCGAACCGCCGAGTGCGCCGAGCTCTGCCGTTCTGGAGGGCACCGTGCACGATGAACGCCTCGGCCTCGCCGTCGTTCGTGGGCTTGACCGGGACGAGCGGCTTGAGCAGGTCGCACAGGTAGTTGAAGCGGACGGCTGCGTCAGGGTCTTCTGGCGGCGGCCCCTGGACGGTGAACGAGTAGTCGACCGTGCATGTCGTCCGGCCGCATTCAAAGGACATCGATGCCTCTTCTCCACTCGGCTCCTCCGCGCGGATGAGCGTCGATCGCGTCGCCTCACCCGGTCCAGCAGCGTGCAGCACGACCACGGCGAGCTTGCCGCCATAGTTGATCATGCCGAGCTCTGCCGACACGACGCCTTCCAGGCCAGCCCGCACGTCGCCGTGGCATTGGCCTTTCTCGAGGGCCATCGCGGCGCTCCACTCGGTGATGCCAGGGTCGGCAGTACCCAGCCGCACCTTGACCTCGATGGTGCTGTGGTCATCGGCGGACGGCGTCACAGTCTCGCGCAGAACCTTGCACGCGGACATGGTGCTATATCGCTCGCTCGCTCGCTATCGCTGAGCCAGTCCGCGGCGTTCGAGGTCTGCAGCTGGTCCTGATTGAGGTGCCGCACCGCCAAAGGCTGCGTGCTTTCATGCGGCACTCGTCGTCGTACGTACGTGAAAAGAACGCGCTCACCGTGGCCACAGCATCTCGCACCAGCACCAGTGGCAATCGCAAGGCGTGCCACAGCCCGACGACGCCTGGTTCGTTGCGGTGGAAGCCACGCCACGGAGTGGCTGAGCTGGCCTACCACCTCTGGTTTTTTTTTTTGGCACGTGGAGGAGCTCAGCCCACCTCGGCGAGCTGGACCTCGTGGCCTGCCACGTGCGACATGTGAGTGCGGCTTTCGTGACTGCAAGCCAAGTCTTGGCTTGCCATGCCCCACCACCACCACCACCGACCCCGAAAAAGGGAGGCTGGCGATGTCCAGCTCGGGCTGGTCGATCGACTTGGACTCGATCTGCCTGCTCACGTCAGTCAGGCAGCAAGTCGGGCAGCGCGGGCTGCGCAGGCTGCTTTTGTTGCGGCTGCGGCGAGGCTGGCTTGGCCGGCGTGGCATCACGAGGCCAGGCAGTCGTGAGGAAGGAAAGGAACAGATGGGGTTTTGTGGGTGGGTGAGCTAGCTCGCGGCGCAGCTCTCCTGAGCGTCGGGACAGTGCTACTAGTACTAGTAGCTCTAGATCGTCGAGTCGAACTTGGACTCGACGAGGAAGCTCGTGTCGTACTCGGTGGCCGGGTGGTGGTCCTCGCTGCCGGTGTTGGTGGCGGAGTTGTTGTTCTTGTGGCTGCGCGAGGCGCCGACGATGTACGAGGTGCCATTGCTCTCGGTGATGGGCACCTGCCAGACGCCCGTGGCGAGCAGCAGGCGCGGCACGGAGAGCGAGCCATTGACGATGAGGCTGCCGACGCAGGTGCCGGCGCTCTGGATGATGAAGGCCGTGGACGGGTCCTCGGACGAGCTGGTGAGCAGCATGACGACGCCCGCGAAGACAGCGGTGTTGTAGGCCGAGAAGATGATGAACTTGTGCTCGACGTAGGAGGAGGGCACGTTCTTGGAGGCGAAGACGAGCGAGCAAGCGCTGAGGATGAGCGCGACCTTGTAGAAGAGCGTGAGCAGGCCAAAGACCTCGTTGTTGGACTTGCACTCGTGACGGTGAGCTGGCCCAGACCCTCGGCGGGCAGCTCGGTGAAGACGTTGCGCACCTCGACAGGCTGGGGCGTGTCGGCGATGACCCAGATGAGCAGGAGCATGAGGTCGACGGCCACGATGGCGGCGGCCATGAGGAGCACGTCGCGCTGCTTGATGACGACGCGCTTGAGCTTGTTGATGCTGGCGAAGAGGCGCTGCACGCGGTAGATCTTGGCCCAGAGGATGGCAAAGAGCGCCGAGAAGGCCAGGTTGAAGGACATGACGCGCAGCACGCAGTTGGTGGAGCTGGGCGGGCCGATGAAGGCCAGGTTGCTGGCGCAGAGCAGCACGCCGCCAAAGGCCATGCCGATGACGAGCCCCGGCTGCGTGGCGCTGACCTGCGGGTTGCGGCGGTACACGAAGAGGAAGACGACGATGAGCAGGTTGAGCACGATGCCAACGACGGTGAAGGCGAGGCCGACGATGCTCGGGCTGGACCCCGAGGCGATAAAGTCGCACGGCGGGCCGTCGGCGGTGAAGGGCAGCTCGGCGACCTGCGAGTACTTGCCCGCCACGTCGGCCACGTTTGCCGCAGCGCATCTCGGCGCCGGTGGTGTTGTCCACGACCCACGAGTACTCGATGGCGGAGCATGGTGTCGGGGTCGCACTCGCCGCGCGCGAGCTCCCACTGCGTCCCGTCGCACTCGGGGTACTGCTGCGGCGGCACGAACGAGCCAATGCCGAGGCCGCGCACGCACTCCTCCTCGGGCAGGCCGACGGCGGAGCCCAGCACGGAGCCGTAGGGCGTGGTCTGCGCGTCGAAGAGCTCGATGCCGTCCACGAGGTAGTCCATGTAGGCGGGCGTCTCCTCGTCGCGCGGGAAGGGGCCGAGGCGGACGGCGTCGCGCGTGAGGCAGTCCGTGGCGGTGATGGCGTCGCCGGCGGAGCGGGTTGCCCTCGGCGGTCCACATGTGCTCGGCGGTGAGGCTCTGCAGCTCGTCGTCCGCGAGGCGCTCGTACTCGGCCTCGCCGCCGCAGCCGCGCAGCCGCGTCCGGCCGTCCTCCTCGAGCTTGATGAGGTAGCGCTTCTTGATGTCGGGCCCGCAGAAGATGTAGTGAAAGGCGTCGTTGCCCGGTGCGCCGAGCAGCTCGGCGCGCCGCTGCGCGATGTACTGCTGCGCGAAGGCGGGCACGGAGGGCGAGAAGTTGACGATGTCCACGCCGCCTCGGCGACGCCCAGCCAGAGGTCCTCGTTTGTCCACCCAGGCCTGGCGCTTGACCTGGTTGATCTTGGTGGCGATCATGGGCGTCCACACGAGGCGCTCCGAGGCGAGCACCGAGTCGCCGAGCAGCGTGCGCTGGTCGTAGTTGTAGCCGATGCTGCGGCCGCCGAGCTCCTTGTAGACCAGCTGCGGCTCGAGCGAGTCGGTGTGCTGCGCGATGACGTGGCAGCCGCCGACGTGCCACTGAAGGAGGCGGCGTCGCGCTCCGCCTGCGGGTCGAAGAAGTCCTTCATCTTGAGCGCCTTGACCGTGCAGTCCGCGTAGACCTCGCGGCAGCCGATGGCGAAGGCGTTGAGCCCGCGCTCGCCGCTCGCGAACATGAAGCCCACGCAGGGCCGCGCGTCGGCGTCGCCCGCGAGCTCCAGCTCGGCGCGCTTGCGCTTGAGCTCGTACCCGGCCACGAGCCCGGCCAGGTACCGCGTCTGCAGCGTCTTGCCGTAGGCGCGGTCCTGGTTCTCGAGGCCGGTCAGGTGCCGGCGCCGAAAAGTAGGTCACGCGCGGCTTGCTCGCGTCCGAGCCGTCGCCGGCCAGCTGGCAGCCCGCGTACTCGGCCATGTCGCGCATGGCAAAGGTGTACGAGTAGGTCGTGGGCACGATGAGGTCAAAGTCCTCGTCGCAGAGCTGCCTCATGAGCTCGGCGGCGCGGTCGGGGCTCGAGTCGACGTCCTCAAAGTAGGTGCTGGCGTCCACGGTGGCGCCCATGAGGCGCTCGACCTCCACGCGCGCCTCGTTGATCTGCGAGCTCCAGCCAAAGTCGTCCACCTCGGCCTTGAACAGGAAGGCCACGCGGATGGGCGCCACGTAGATGAAGGTCTTGGTCACGGTCTCGGTCCAGCTCGCGCCCGCGTCGAGCGACACGCGCACCTGCACGTCCAGGTCGGGGACGCAGCGGCCCGCCTTGACGGGGTTGACCTGGTCGGCGCAGGCCAGCAGGTAGTCGTCCGGGAGCGGCACGGCCGGCGTGGTGGCCTCGACGTACACGGCGGCGCCCAGCGCGTTCATGCGCGCGCCGGTCACCACGGTCCAGGGCGCGCCGTCGTTGTCGCCCGAGTACTCGACCCTCAGGTCGGCGTCGCGCGCCACGAACGCGTCCGTCACCTGCACGCGCACCACGTCGTTGCCGGCGGCGTTCATCTCGCGCGGCCCGGGCGCTTGCGAGGCGGCCTGGTCCAGCTCGACGCCGCTCAGCGCGTACCCGCCGTGCGCCAGCAGCAGCGCGGTGGGCCCGCTGCGGCACAGCTCCTGGCCGCCGGCGTCGCGGGCCACGGCGGCGTACACGCGCCCGGCGGACAGCGCCCCGGCGGGCACCTGCACGCTGAGGGCCTGGCCGCCCTCCAGCAGGGTCGAGGCGGTGGCGACCTGCTGGCTGGGCCCGTTGTCGGCGCTCACCAGCTCGAGCGTGAGCCCGGCGGCGTCCAGGCCGGAGCCCTGCACGAGGAAGCTAAAGGCCGCGGCCGCGGGGCCGGACCCGGCGCTGAGGTCCAGCACGGAGCAGCCGCTGGCCGAGTGGCTGGCCAGCGCGGCGAGCGCCAGCAGGCGCCGCAGCAGCGTCATCCTGCTCGTCGTCAGTGTGCCGCGAGGACGACGCTGCAAGCCGAGGAGGAAATCGGTTTTGCTGGGTTGCGCAGTGCTGCCAAGCGCAGGTCCTGTCCTGTGCCTGGCGAGGGGATGTCCCGGGGCAGAGTTGCCTCGAGCGAACGAACGCAGATGGAGCGCAAGCAGCAAAGGGGGGGCTCGTGCACCTGGGTGGTGTCCAGAGCGCTCGGAAATGGATCTCGGGCCACGTTGGACCACCGACCTTGCCAGCACCAGCGTGATGGTTGGATGGACATCTGGATGGAGAGAGAGCCTCCTCTCTCCGACTCGACCGGCTTTGCTCGCACGTCAGACGAGCGAGCAGCGGCAGCCCATCATCAGCCACCAAGCTGACAGACAGACAGACTTGGACAGCCGAGCAGCTTGCCAGCGCACGCAAACGACCTGGAGCTGGGTTGTGCAGGTGACACAAGCTTGCGCTCTGGCCAGTTCCGCCCTTTGGCGCAAGTCGGTTTCGAGAGGGAGGCTCTTGCGCCGCTGTCCATTCTGCCCGGGGGTCTCGTGGGCGCCGGGAGGGTCCACTGACCTTTCTCGGGCGACCGCCGCTCGCAGTCTCTCTCGCTCGGCGGAGCCGGCTTGCTCTGACTGACTGACACAACAATCGATCTCGTGCATGTCTGTCGGATTGCCTTCCTGGGCGTGTGCCGCATTCGCGGTCGTCGTCGTGGACGTGAATGCCGCCTTCGCGGACGACCTGCGCGACGTCATTGTCGGACGGGGGAGGGCATTCCGGAGAGGGAGGGAGGGATGGGTGCACCGCATGCACTTTGAGGTGAAAAGGGTGTAACGAGACTTGCTGCACTGCGAGCTTTTGGGACTTTGCCTCTCCGGCCGGGCGGCTGGACACGAAAGTGGATTCATCATTTCATCATTGCGGAGTCGAGCATCGACTCACTCTGCCTGCCTGTCCACGCCGATGTCGTTGCTCTGCCGTAGTACGCAGAACAAGTGCCACTACGGTACGCGCTCTGCGTGGCGACGGCGATGACGACGACGAGCAGCACCGAGCGAGCGAGCGAGCGAGCGAGCGAGCGAGCACCGCCGAAAGGGAGCGTCGGCCGGTTAAGTGGTTAGAGCAAGCTGGCGCTGCCTCTGCCTGGCTTGAGCAAGGATAACTTGTCCATCAGGACCACAGCGCGCCGGCGACTTGCGGCTGGCGGTGGTTGATGATGCCAGGCCGATGCTGCTGCTGCTGGTGGTCAATGGATGAATGGAAAAGGGAGTAGCTGTACTATACCGGTAGAAAGAAATGTCGTGGGTGCTGCTGCTCTCGCAGTCAGTCGTGGCGACGACGACGACGACGACGACGACGACGACGACGACGACGACGACGTGCACCGCCAATAGGTGCGGCAAAAAGTTGTTGTGAGTAACTGGACGGACGGACGGACGGGCAGTCAGAGCAGGTCGAGAAAGTCCTCGACGTCCTCCTCCAAGCGAGGCTGGCTGGAGCCCGTCGCCGCGCTCGACGTCGCGCTCGAGGTTGCGCTGGACTTGGCGCTCGAGCTGGCGCTCGAGGCGGTGGCGCTCCACGCCACTGGCGGCGTCGCAGCGCTCGGCCCCGCGCCGCCCGCCTGCGCGAGCAGCTGCTGCAAGCCCGGCGAGCCGCGCTCAGCGCTGAGGCACTCGAACAGCACGTACCCGAACAGCACGTCGCCATCCGCGCTGGCCATGAAATGCCTGGTCAGCCGGCCCTGCATGGGCTCGCCCGAGAGCGACCGCAGCTTCACGAGGCGCTCGCCGCGCTGCGCGGCGTGCAGCAGTCTGCGGCAGCTTGGGCGGGCTGGGCACCAGCAGCGCATCCATGAAGGCCTTGTCCATCTGCTGCAGCTCGGGATAGCTCGAGTCGTCCACGACCGCCTCTGGCACGTCAAAGATCGGCGCGCTGTAGTTGTCCTCCTCCACCTCGTAGAACAGCCGCAGGAACAGGTCGTTGCAGTCCACGCGCGCCTCGCCGCGCCTCGTGGCGAAGCGCATGGCGGCCACCGGCGCCCCGACGCGGCCGTCCTCGCCCTGCACGACGCGCTCGGCCTCGGCCAGCGCCTGGTCGAAGGCGCTGCGCTCGCGGGCCTGCGCGTCCGGGTCCTGCAGCCGCAGCCGCGCCGCCTGCGCGTGGCGCAGCGGCTCGAGCGCGGCGTCCAGGTGCAGCGCGGCGGCGACGGTGGCGGCCGCGTGCAGGCTGGAGAGCTTGCCGCAGGCCGTGGCGCGGTACATGAGGCCCATGGCAATCACGCGCACGAGCGGCGGCAGCGCGCCGCCCTCGGGCGCGCCGGCCAGCTCCAGGTCGGCCAGCAGCTCGCTGACGGCCTGCCGCGTGCTGGGGATCGTGGTGGGGCTCAGCAGCGTGTGCAGGTAGCAGCGCTGCCGCGGCTCGGTCGAGGCGGCGCGCTTGAGCGTGCCGCCGGCGTCGACGCCGCCCCTGGGCTGCCCTGGCGTGACCTGCGAGATGCAGAGCAGCCCGAGCGAGGCGCAGCGCAGGCATTGCGCCTGCCCGGGCTCCATGGTGCACCGTGCGCGCCGCTTGCGGCACGCCAGGCAGGAGCTGCCTGCCGGCCGCAGCGTGACGGCCAGCTTGTCGGCCAGGCCGGAGCCGGAGCCGGATTCGGCGGGCGCCATGGCGCAATTGGGCGCGGCTGAGGTCGCGGCGGCGGCGGCGGCGGCGGCGGGCGTACTGGGCGGCGGCTGGGGCGCTCTGCGCGCTGCTGGTTGCGGTGTCTGCTCGGCGTTGCGGCTCGTGGTCGCTGTCGCGCATGCGTCAACGGAATCCACCTTTGCGTGACTGACAATGACTTCTATCGATCGATCGATCGATCGATCGGATCAAATCGAGAGGCGGTAAAGTTTTTCGCGAAAGAAAAGGCTTCGCGAAACGGAATAGCACTCTAAAGGAATCCGGTGTGCTGGGCCTCATTCTGAGACGGTTGTGGGGCTTATTTCGTGGCTGTAGGATGCCAGGCGGACTGTGTGGTGACGGAGGCAAAGATGCCAAATGGGAATCCGTCTTCAGTTCTTGGCTGTTCTTGATTTTGTTTTGTGTGGAGAGAGAAGAAGTCAAGAAGCCCACTGTGTTAAGACACAAGATGGGCAGGTGGTGGCAAGTGCGGGATCAACCCCAAAGCGTGGCTGGAGTGTCTTTGCCAGGTGACATTTTTCTCAGACCCTTGAAAAGTTCTGACTGAAGGGCGGAGATCGGGGCCGAGCGTTCACCACAGTTCGTCACTCAAGGCGCAACTCGAAACGAGAAAGAACCTCACATGTCCAAAGAAGGAAGGCGGCGGCGGTCCGAAAGCCAAAGGAAGGAATGCGCTGCCTTCCAGGTCGCCGCGCCGCCAAAGGCAGGAATGCGCTGCCTCCCAGGTCGTCGAACGCCGCCAAGGGCAGCAGTGCTGGAGAGGGGAGAGAGAGAGAGAGGTCTGCTGGGCTGTCTGTGCAGGGATGGGACTCTCGTCACATCATCACCATTTCTTGCACGAGAAGTCAGCAGCACCAGTCAGTCAGGGGCCTCGACTGACTGAAAAATCCAGGCCCCTCCTGCAGGCGAGGCCCCTTGCTTGCTTGCTTGCTTGCTTGCATTCAGCCTTGAGGCCTCAACCATTTTCATTTAATTAAAATGATAATTTAATTGCAAACATAATTAATTAATTAAATTAAATTAATTATAAATTTAAATTTAAATTTGATTTGATTTAATTAATTAAATTTTAAATTTTAAATTTTAAAAAATAGTAGTTCCGTTGGAAAGAGGAGTCTGGTCTTACAGTTTGACAAGACTGGGCCCACAACGGGCAAAGCAAGCAACGCACAGAGGAAAGGCAAAGGGGCCTGCCTCCCTGGCTGAGAGCAAGCAGAGTCTTGCAAGCAAGGAGTAACGATCGAACCCTCCGAGTCGAGTCCTCTCGGCTCCAGATGCCGGCCGACCGATTCTTCGTCCGCCCGTCTCTTCAACGACTTTTTTGTGCTTTCTTGCCTTGTCCTGCTCGGGGCCCGGCTGTTTGCTCGGGTTGGTCGAGGCCGCGGCAGCGCAGGCTTGCTGTGCTTGCTTGCGTTGGCAGGGCAGACCGGCATCGAAGAGCCGAGTTCTCTCACCTGCAGATGTTGGCCAACCGATTCTTCGTCCGTCCGTCCCTTCAACGACTATACCGTACGTACTGTGCTTTCTTGCCTTGTCCTGCTCGGCGCTCGGCTGCTTGCTCGGGTTGGTCGAGGCCGGGCGGCGCAGGCTTGCTGTGCTCGGTTGCACGTTGGCAGAGCAGAGCAACCAGCATCGAAGAGGGCGAAAGATAGCAAACAAGAGAGCAAGCGAGGCGAAATGGCGCCGTGGAAGACCGGCCTGGCTGCGGCGGGCATCCTCGCGGCTATGCCCGGTACTTGCCGCGGCAGCGAGCACATCGTGGTGCTGACGCAGTGCCCCTCCGACGTCTTGGACCTGGGCTTTAACGAGATGGCCTTCAACGCGCTGACGCAGCTCGTCGCGGAGGAGGTGGACATCACCTTCGAGTTCGACCAGTGCCTGGAACCCGCCGACGTCGCCGCGCTGCCGGCCCGCGGCGCCGCGCACGTGATCCTCCTCGGCTTTGACCCGTCCGGGTCCGTGGCACCGCACGTGCAGTCCGCGCCCGGCGTGCGGTTCACCGCCGTGGACGACGTGCCCGCGTCGCTGGGCGAGAACGACAACCTGCAGGCGTACACCTTCGCCGAGGACGACGGCGCCTTCGTCGCAGGCGTCCTCGCGGCCGAGCTTAGCGCCACAGGGTCGCTGGGCGTCATCGGCGGACCCCCCTTTCCCGTGCTGCGGCGCCTGGTGAACGGCTTCGTGCGCGGCGTGGCCTTCGCGTGCCCCGAGTGCCAGGTGCACAGCCAGTACCTGTACGACTTCTTCAGGCCCGACCTCGGCGCAGAGGTGGGCGAGTACATGGTGAACGAGCTCGACGTGGACGTCGTCTTCGGCGCGGCAGGGCCCACCGGCGTCGGCGGGCTCGAGCGCGTGCTGCAGGTGAGCCCCGAGTCGCTGGTGATCGGCGTGGACACGGACCAGTTCCTGAGCGCGCGTTCGGCGGGATGAACGGCACGACCGCGACGCACCCGCACGGCGACCGCGTGGTCACGAGCGTCATGAAGGGCATCAACAACGCCGTGCGCAAGATCGTGCTGGACCACCTCGCGGGCACCTTTCACGCGCGCAGCGTCGTGCAGATGGACTTTAGCAACGACGGCGTGGCCATGGCGCCGTGCCACGCCGCGTGCGACCGCGTCACCGCCGCCGCCGAGCGCGCGGCGGCGGCGGCGCAGCGCGACCTCGCCGCGGGCCTCGTCTCCCCCGGGCTCACGCCGGGGTCGGGCGTGGTGGCGCTGCGAGAGCTGTACCCGAGCGACTTGCCGCCCAACGCGTGGACGTCCATGCCGGCCATCACGGGCAACCCCCGCAGACGGCGACGGCGTCGGCGCGCTCGAGCATGCTGGGCGACGACTGCCTATTCGTCCTCGGCGGCGGCGGCAGCGGCGGCGGCGGCGGCGGCGGCAGCGAGGCGGGCGTCAAGCTCTTCTCGCTCAACCTCGGGAGCATGGCCTGGCGCGAGCACTCGGCGGGCAACTTGCTGGACGGCGCGCTGCCGCCAGCGCGCGCCGGCGGCACGCTAACGGCGCTCGCGTCGGCCCTGGCGCTCTTCGGCGGGCTGGGCGCCTCGCCCGGTCGGCTGGGCGACCTGTGGCTCTACCTGCCGCCCATACCGTTCGCGCGGCCGCGCGAGCTCATGCTCGAGGTGCCGCGCCAAGCCGGCGCGGCCTGGCCGGCGCCAAGAGTGGGCCACGTCGCGGTCGCCGCCGGCGCGAGCGCGCTGCTGCTATTCGGCGGCAGCGACGAGGACGGCGTGCTGCGCAACGACCTGTGGCACGCCGCGGTCGACGTCGACGCGGCCACGGCCACCTGGACGCTGCTCTGCGACCCCTGCGACCCGCCGGCGCGGCGTGGCGCGCAGGTCGTCAGGCATGGCGCAGCGCTGTACCTTTCCGGCGGGCTGGACGGCAGCGGCGAGCCCTTGCGCGACCTGTGGCGGCTTGATCTTGGCGACGCTGGTGACGATCAAGGTCTGACGCCGCCTGCCATTGCGTGGCAGCGGCTCGCGGACGCGCCGCGCGCGCGAGGGGAGCACGCTGCGGCCGTCATGCGCGTCCGCAGCGTTGGCGGCGAGCTCGAGACGGCGCTGGCCGTGCTGGGCGGCCGCCTCGACGTCGCCGCCGACGGCATGGACTTGTTCATGCTCGAGGAGAACGCCTGGCGTAGTGTGCAGATGCACTCGCCGCGCGACGCCGACGCGGCGGTCTGCGCCTGCGACGACGCTGGCGCCGGCACCGCGCCCAAGGTCGTCGCGTACACGCGCAGGCGCGCGCATATCGCCATGGCCATTGACCCGACCCAAGCGGACGACGAGAGCAGCAGCAGCAGCAGCAGCAGCAGCAGCGGCAGCAGCAGCAAGTTGCTCGTGCTGGGCGGACAGAGCACGGCCGCAGGCGACTCGAGGGTGCTGCTGCAGCCCGAGCTGTTCCACCCGGTGGAGCGGCTTGCTCGCGAGGACCTGCAGAGATCGAGCACCGTGCAAGCGCTGAGCCGCCTGCTGGGCGGCATGAACGTGGCGCTGGCGGCATCGCTGGTGGCTTGGACGCTGTACAAGCGCAAGCGTGCTGTGGTGCGCGCCTCGCAGGCCAAGTTTCTGGTCTTGATTGGCTGCGGCGCGGCCTTGTCCTCCGCCGCGATCTTCCCGCTGACCGTGGACGACGCGAACGACGTGGAGGGCCTCGCGCGCAGCGGCGAGTACGTGGCGGGCAACGCCGCGTGCATGACCGCGCTGTGGCTCTTCACCGGCGGCTGGATCACCACCTTTTCCTTCCTGTTCGTCAAGCTGTACCGCGTGGTCATGATCTTTGGCAACACCAAGAAGATGACGCGCGTGGTGATCACCAACAAGCAGCTATTCGGCATCGCGGGCGGGCTGCTTGCCGTCGAGTGGGCTATCGTGGGCGCGCTGCAGGTCCTCAGCCCGCTGCGCATGCACCGCGACGCCATCGCTGTCGACGAGTTAGGCCAGGTCACCAGGAGTGCGCTAAGCTGCCGTAGCGACCTCGGCGCCACCTTCCTGATCGTTCTCGTGCTGTACCACCTCTGTGTGCTCTTTGCCGGCGCCTACCTGTGCTTCAAGGCGCGCAACATTGAGAGCACCTTCTCTGAGAGCAAGTACATCAGCGTCGCCATGATTAGCAACCTGCAGGTACTCTGCATCGCCACTCCCGTGCTCATCATCGTCGCGGACAACCCCATCTCGTCCATGTTCATCCAGTCGGGCGTCATTTTCCTCAACGACCTCAGCGTCATGTGCCTCATCTTCTTGCCAAAGGTCTTGGCGGACCGCTCCAACCCCGACTGGGGATCGTTGCTCAGCAAGACCAGTAACAAGATGTCGCCGGTCACCACCAAGACCACCGACAGGCTCTCTACCACGCAGCAGTTCGCGTCAGGCAAGTCCACTTCTTCCGACGCCGCCAAGGTCGCCCCGAGCAAGTAAAGTCAAACCCGACATCATGTCGCATGTCACAGTCAGTCTTGCTCAGAGCATATCTGCAGCAGCGTGTCCGCGCCGACGCAGATGCTGTCCCCCCCGGTCGCGCCCCCCCCAGTGGTCAATCCATGCCCATTGGGGCCGCGGCTTGCCCTGCCGGTCAGTGCCGAGGGCTGTGGCAGCATGTGCAAAAGACAGCGGTGGCCGCCACTGCAGGCGGTGGTTGCTTCCGCGCGTCCTGAAGTTTCGCGAGTGGTCCGTCGGGTGAAGGTCAAACCAAGCAAGAGGACCAGGTCGCGGCGTCGTCGCGATCGCAGACGCAGAGGTGGTTGGCGCCGGAGGACCCGTGGCGATGCTCGTCGAGCCGGTAGTATCACGGAAAGGCACAGTGGCGATGACCGTTTCGGCGAAAGCGGGCGAACAGATGGAGACGTCGCGGCGGCTGGCAGCCTGGTCGTCACGCCAGGTCGCGGTCGCATGCGCAGACATGGAGTTTGCTTACGCCGAATCAAGAGCCTGTGTGTGAAGATTACTTACGCCGAGTTCAGACTGGTCGCGAGGTTGACAGCAAGCTAGAGAGTTACCCAACGTCCACTTCGATGCCGAGTGGGCTGCAGGGAGCACAGGCTGCCACCGGTATAAACCGAGGTCTTGCGCATGTGCCACCGCAGGTGGGGCGAGCGGCTCCTGGGTCGCCAGGAGCGCGCGCAATAGGTGCCGCTGGTGCTGGAAGATCGTCTCCACGAGGAGGTGACGGCTGGCAGCTTGGCCGTCGAGTTGGTGCTTGTCGTAGTAGTCAAGAGGTGGTTGGCACCGGAGGACCGAGCACCGTTTCCAGTCTCTTGGTCCTGGTGAAGATTACTTACGCCGAGTTAAGACTGGTCGCGAGGTTGACAGCAAGCTAGAGAGTTACCCAACGCCCACTTCGATGCCTAGTGGGGCTGCAGGGAGCACAGGCTGCCACCGGTATAAACCGAGGTCTTGCGCATGTGCCACCGCAGGTGGGGCGAGCGGCTCCTGGGTCGCCAGGAGCGCGCGCAATAGGTGCCGCTGGTGCTGGAAGATCGTCTCCACGAGGAGGTGACGGCTGGCAGCTTGGCCGTCGAGTTGGTGCTTGTCGTAGTAGTCAAGAGGTGGTTGGCACCGGAGGACCGAGCACCGTTTCCAGTCTCTTGGTTCTGTCCGTTGGGTTGCGGCCAGGTTTGATGTTTGATCAACGACCGGAAGGACTGAACGGGCGGGCGCTCCGGAGAGCAAAGGGCGCTCCGCGGAGAGCGGAGGGCGATGGAGGAAGCGCTGCAACAGGTGCGCGAGGGCGTGGAGGAGGTTTGCATCCAGGGGTAAGTCGGCGGACGGCCGCGGAAGAAGAAAGAAAAGGGCTGATGCAGTGGGCAGGTTTCGACCCTCAGCAGCGGAGATCCACGAGCTGTTCGACGCGCTGCGACAGGGCACGAGCAAGCTGGGCTTTGGCCATAAATGCCTAGAGCTAGAGGTCATGCCTGCGCTTGCCAGCAGGTTGGCGGAGAACGACACTCTCACGGGCATCGAGTAAGTGCGGCAGGCGGTAGATTGGAGCGAGGCTGGCTTGTTTACGAGACGTGATCTTGCGCAATAGTCTAGAGCATAACATGATCGACCCTGAGGGCGCTCGAGCTGTGGCCATGGCACTCGAGACCAACAAAACGCTCACGAGCATCTAGTAAGTGCGGCAGCCGTCGGGACAGGGGGGGGGGGGGGGGGGGGGCTTGCTGACAACCCTTTTCGTGCAACAGCCTGCCCAGGAACATGATCGGCGACGCCGGCACAGAGGCTCTTGCCAAAGCACTCGAGACCAACAAGACACTGACGAGCATCGAGTAAGTGCGGCGGGACCAGCGCGCGGGTCAACCAGGGAGCGTTCGCTGACGGCACTTGGTTCTGAACACAGCGTATCGAGCAACATGATCGGCGACGAGGGCGCTCAAGCTGTGGCCAAGGCACTCGAGACGAACAAGACGCTCACGAGCATCAAGTAAGTGCGGCAGGACCGGCTTTCGGGTCAACCAGAGAGAGCCCGCTCGCTGACGACACTTGGCTCTGAACACAGCGTATCGAGCAACATGATCTGCGACGAGGGCGCCCGAGCTGTGGCCAAGGTACTCGAGACGAACAGACGCTCACGAGCATCAAGTAAGTGCGGTAGGGCCCGTCTGTGGGTCAACAACACGGGCGCGTGCTGACCCCTCTTGCCGTGCGCCAGCTTGTCAGGGAACAAGATCGGCCCTGAGGGTGCTAAAGCTCTGGCCAAGGCACTTGAGACCAACAAGACGCTCGCGAGCACCAAGTAAGTGCAGCAAGACCCGTTTGCGGGTTAACAACAAGACAAGGGCTCGTGCTGACCGCTCTTGCCTTGCGCTAGCCTGTCCGGGAACAAGATCGGCTCAGAGGGCGCTCAAGCTGTGGCCAAGGCACTCGAGACGAACAAGACGCTCATGAGCATCAAGTAAGTGCAGCAGGACCCGCTTGCGGATCGGCAGGAGAGTTTTCTGATGACTCGTGCCGCGCACCAGCCTATCCAGAAACGAGACCGGCCCTGAGGCCGCCCGAGCGCTGGCCAAGGCACTTGAAATCAACGAGACGCTCACGGGCATCAGGTAAGTGCGGCGGGAGCTGCTTAAAAGTTGGCTGCGATTCGGGGCTGTACTGACGACGCGTTGTTCGTAAACAGCCTATCCATGAACATGATCGGTCCCGTGGGCGCTCAAGCTCTGGCCAAGGCACTCGAGGCCAACAAGACGGTCACGACCATCTAGTAAGTGCAGCAGGAGCCAGCCCCAGGCAACATAAGCGGGCGCAGGGGTGGGGAGCAGGCTTGCTGACGCCACCTGGTTTGCAACAGCTTATTCGGGAACGACATCGGCACTGACGGCGTTCAAGCTCTGGCCAAAGCACTCGAGACCAACAACACCCTCACCAGCATCTAGTAAGTGCGGCAGGACCTGCTCGTTGGTCGCGATGCGGACTTTGCTGACGCCCCTTGACGCCCAACAGCCTATCCAGGAACAAGATCGGCCCTGAGGGCGCGCAAGCGCTGGCCAAAGCACTTGAGACCAACGAGACGCTCACGAGCATAAAGTAAGTGCAGCAACAGGACCCGCTTGTGGGTCAACAACACGGGCGCTCGCTGACGTCACTTGGTTCTCGACAGCCTCTTCGGGAACGAAATCAGCACGGACGGCGCTCGAGCTATAGCCAAGGCGCTCGAGACCAACAAGGCGCTCACTGAGCTTGGTCTGGACGGCGGCGCGGAAAGCGTGACGTTCTTCGTCCAGGCCTTGCGGAGCAACGCAACCCTCCAGTACCTGAGGTAGGTGTCGGGCGTCGTGGCGGGCACGCGGCAAGGCGCAGCAATGGGCTGACATCCATCGCACGGACGTTTTGCAGGCTCAAAGGAGTCAAAGTAGTCGACATCCCCGTCGACGTCGTGGCGGCGCTCAACCAAGTCATCCACCTCGGCAAGACCGGGCTCGGCAACTTTATCCCGAATGACCCGCCGACGACGACTCCAAGGCCATCCTAGCCGCCAACCAGGCTCGCTACGACGCCGAGGCAGCCGGCCCCACGCGCGTCGCGCAGGGCGCCACGCGGGCATTGGACGACTCGCGCTTCGGCCAGGACCGCCTCGGCTACGTGCCCTACGCGCAAGCGCTTGCCGATGCCGCCACGAGCGCCCAGTCCCCCGGCCAGAGCGTCTCCATCGGCCTCTTTGCGCGCTGGGGCAGCGGCAAGTCCTTTCTCATGGAAAAGCTCAAGCTCGAGCTCCGCCGCACCGCACTGCTCCCGGCGGCCACCGCCTCGGCGACCACGTACCTCGTCATTGACAACAAGGCGGCAATCAGGGCTGAGCGACAGCGGCAGCCGCGCCCAAGACAAGAACACGACGCAGGACGACGACGACTCGGAGGCCCTGTACAACGTTCTCGCCGACGCACTGGCCTGCACCATCGACGGCGACGGTGGGCGCGCTGCGCGGCCTTTTTGGCTGTCGCCAAACCGATGCTCGCCGCCGCGCGCGCGACATTGTGCGCGCCATGCGGGGCGATAAGCGCCTTTCGCGTTACGGCGCTGTGGCGCTTGGTGAGCCGCAAGCCGGGCCTGGGGCGTCTTGGCGGCGCCTGCGCGAGATCGTCCGCGTCTGGGCGTGGCTATGGTGGCGCATCCCGACGCCTTTCAGCCGCGAAGCGTACGACTCCCAAGTCCGGGCTGCTGCTGTCTGGTTTGTGGTGCTCGGCCTCCTCAAGTGCTGCCCTTGGTGTTCCTGGCGGGCCACCTCGTCAGGTCGCGTGCACGACCCGCAGGGGCGCGGCCGGCAGGAAGGCGCGTGGCACCGCACAAGCACGAACAGCCGGACCTGACGCGGAGCGGCCAACGACGACACCTCAGCCGCCGCCAGCTTGTTCGCTTTGAGGAGGACATTACAGCCTGCGTTGCCGGCTGGGTCTTGGCGGTCAAGGCACGACTCTGGTGCTGCTCTTGCGCGATGCGGTCGCGTCGGCGCAACGAGGCGCGAAGCGCCGATGCCCGTGCTGCCCAAGCCATTCCGTTCAGCAGCTCCTTCAGCGAGGTCGTGGACGACAAGCAGCACGAGAATGGTGCTGCCAAGGCTGATGACCACGACGACGATGACGATGACAAGGTCAAGCTGCGCGAGCCAGTGGAGGTCACCATGCCCGTGTTCGTGGAGTTCAACGCCTGGGTGTACAACGGCAGCGACGTGCTCTGGGCGGGGCTGGTCAGGGAGCTGTACACCGAGGTGGAGGCCGTGTACGGCGCCTCGCGCGTCCGAGAGCACCGGGCCTGGATCGCGCGCTACATGGCCGTGCACGGCGGTAGCTGGCCGCGCGAGCTGGACTCGCCCGACGAGCGCAAACGAGAGCTCGAGCGCTTCATGATCGCGGAGGCGGCTCGCGAGAAGCGACGCTGGGTCATCTTGGCGGTCTGCGCCGTGGTGGGCTACTTTGTGCTCTCCTGGCTCGGCACGCTCGTGACGTGCACCATCTTTGACGTCGAGCTTGACGGTGCTCTTGGCGACCTGTGCTCTTGCTCGGCCGCGTACTCGTTGGTGACGGGCGTAGCGTGCGCTGAGCCGCTCTTCCGCGACGGCGCTGTCGGGTCGGTCGTGGCGGCGCTCGTCACGCTGCCCACGCTCGCCGCGGAGGGGATCGTGGTGCTGCGGTCCAATCTGAGGTTTACGCGGCGCTTTCTGTGGCGCTCGCAGGGCGACGTGCTGTTCGCGGAGGCGCAAAAGGCGGCCGAGATCAAGGACCGCCTGGGCTTTATGAACCGCATCAAGAGCGAGCTGGACTTTCTCTTCGAGTTTCTGCGCACCGAGCCGCTGTACGAGACCGAGGGCGACTCGGAGGCCAGCAGGCTTTGCGTCAAGGTGCGGCTGGTGGTCTTTGTGGACGACATTGACCGCTGCGACAAGAAGACCATCGTGACGGTGCTGGAGGCCGTCATCCTACTGCTCGACGCGCCCATCACCTGCTTTATGGCCATCGACGCGCGCATGGTCTGCACGAGCATCGAGGACGCGCACGGCGACACCTTTGCTCGCGCCGGCGTCTCGGGGCAAGAGTACCTGGACAAGATCATCCAGATCCCGTTCTGCCTGCCAGACCTGCACGAGGACAAGAAGCGGCCCTTTGTGTACAACCTCGTGTGCCGCACGTCGACGCTCTCGCACGCCTTGGCGCACATGGAGAGCGTGGCCAGAGCGCTCGACTGGGACGACGCCAAGATCGCCAAGGCGCAAGCGCAGCAATACGAGGGCGAGAAGGAGGGCCCGCCGACGCCGCTGATCAAGCTGGCCAAGCTCGTGCATGCGCTCATGGAGGCGACCGACCCGGACGTGCTGCGCGACGTCAAGGCCCTCCTCGACCGCGCCATCATCGAGGGCGACGCCAGGACGGAGAGCAACATCAAGGAGATTGTCTCGACGTGGTGTCCGACGCAGGCCCTGGACAAGCTCGTGCCGCCGTACGCGCCGCCGCCAGTCGACGAGCCGCCTCCGCCGCCGCCGCCGCGGGCCGAACCATCCTTGCCGCCGCCGACCCCTCCGCCCTCGCCGCCTCCCTCCGTGGAGCAGCCGCTGGAGGCGCCGACCAAGGCCAGGGACTCCACGTCGCCGAAGGCGCCGACGAGCTCCAGGTCTCCGGCCCCAGAGGACCAGGGCAAGCGCGACAGGCCTCGGCCAGGCAAAGAGGAGGAGCAGCAGCGTGCCGCCAAAGCTGTGATAGTGGCCCGCAAGGAGCAGGCGCACGCGACGGCGACCATGTTCGCGCTGGACGAGGCCGCCGCGATCGGGCAGTTCTCGCGCGTGCTGGACGGCAACCCGCGGCACGTCAAGCGCGTGGTCAACGTGTACAACGTGCAGCGCTTTGTGGTGCGCCTGCTGCTCGCGCCAAAGCTCTCGCCCACGGCGGTACAGGTGACGCTGCGCCAGCTGCTCAAGCTCACCATCGCGATCGAGCAGTGGCCCTACCGCATGGCGTGGCTCATGGCCCTCGTGGACCGCGTGGACGCGCTCAAGCGGCGGCTAGGCCACATGAAGAGCGAAGAGAACGTGCTGCTGGAAGATCCGGACGGGTCAAAGGCCAGGCTGCGTGCGTTCCTGCGGCAGCAGCTGGTCGGGCAGGACGTAGACAAGTGGACACTACTCGAGGTGCTACGCAGCCTCGGGCGACCGCTATCGCTGCGCGTGGGCGACACAGAGCTCAAGCGGTACGAGCAGATGGACCGCGACGTGGACGGGCTGTGGGACCTCCTCAACCACGAGCCGCCCATCCTGGCGGGCGAGGTGCGGCGCCCTGTCGTCGACGGCGAGTGGACGCTGCGCGGCTTTGTGTTCAACCAGCGGCCGGGCCTGCACGAGTTTGTGGGTCGTGCGCTGGAGAAGGCGCTGGGCGGCTTTGACGCGGAGCTGCACACCAGGCCAACGCCGGCGCCAGCAGCAAGTTTTGCTGCTGTCAGCAAGTAGACGACGTGAGCAACACTTTTTTTCCATTCTTTCTTTCATCGGTTACGACTAAAGGGCGTTCGCTCGCTCGCTCGCTGGCCGCCGCCGATCTGTCCGTCCACCGTCTTGTCGCGCTGCACAAAGCACTGTGCGACGTAGCCAGGGCACGCGGCGCGCTTTTCCCAACGCGCAATGGCCTTCACCACCACAAGGTGATTGATCTGGCTGGTCCAGCCTGTTGCGATCAAGCAGCACCACAGCCTGCTTCCGAGCCTGCTTCCGAGCCTATTACGAGACAGCGCCATTCCAAGCGCGTCCTCTCCACGACGAGAGCTCTCACTTGAAGGTGTAACAACGCCGCTTGGCTTGACGATCGTCGCTGGCAGCGCCTCGCGTCCGCTCACGAGCGGCGGACGTCGTAGACGGCGAGGCCGTCGAAACGCCAGCGGAGCCTTCTGGCACGTCACTGGAAGTCGTCGGGTGGATGATCATCATGTGGCGCTTGAGGTGTTCAGATTCCGTAAAGGTCTTGCCGCAGAGCTTGCAAGAGTGCTCGCGCAGGCCTTCATGCACGGCCTTGACGTGCGTGCGAAGGTCGCCTGCTCGCGTAAAGGTCTTGCCGCAGAGCTCGCACGAGCGCTTGCGCAAGCTTTCGTGCACGGCCTTGATGTGCCTGCGGAGATTTCCAGCTCGAGAGAAGCTCTTGCCGCACAGGTCGCACGAGTGCTCGCGCAGCCCTTCGTGCACGGCCTTGATGTGCGTCCGGAGGTGGCCAGCTGTCCTAAAGGTCTTGCCGCAGAGCTCGCACGAGTGCTCACGCAGCCCTTCGTGTACGGCATTGATGTGCGCGCGGAGATTTCCAGCTTGAGAGAAGCTCTTGCCGCACAGGTCGCACGGGTGCTCGCGCAGCCCTTCGTGTACGGCATTGATGTGCTTCTGAAGACTGCCAGCCTGAGTAAAGGCCTTGCCGCAGAGCTCGCACGAGTGCTCGCGCCGGCCTTCATGAACAGCCTTAATGTGCACGCGGAGATGTTCAGCTCGCGGAAACGTCTTGCCACAGAGCTCGCACAAGTGCTCACGCAGGCCTTCGTGCAGGGTCTTGATGTGCCTGCGGAGATCTCCAGCTCGAGAGAAGCTCTTGCCGCACAGGTCGCACGGGTGCTCGCGCAGCCCTTCGTGCACGGCCTTGATGTGCGTCCGGAGGTGGCCAGCTGTCCTAAAGGTCTTGCCGCAGAGCTCGCACGAGTGCTCACGCAGCCCTTCGTGTACGGCCTTGATGTGCCTGCGGAGATTTCCAGCTCGAGAGAAGCTCTTGCCGCACAGGTCGCACGGGTGCTCGCGCAGCCCTTCGTGCACGGCCTCGATGTGCGTCCGGAGGTGGCCAGCTGTCGTAAAGGTCTTGCCGCAGAGCTCGCACGAGTGCTCACGCAGCCCTTCGTGTACGGCCGTGATGTGTCTGCGAAGGTCGCCGGCCTGCGTGAAGGCTTTGCCGCAGAGGTCACACGAGTGCTCGCGCAGACCTTCGTGCACGGCCTTCAGATGCTGCTTGAGTTTACCCGCAGCCGTGAAGGCCTTGCCGCAGAGCTCGCACGAATGCTCGCGCCGGCCTTCATGAACAGCCTTGATGTGCCTGCGGAGATTTCCAGCTCGAGAGAAGCTCTTGCCGCACAGGTCGCACGGGTGCTCGCGCAGCCCTTCGTGCACGGCCTTCAGATGCTGCTTGAGGTTTCTCGCCGTTGCGAGCGTCTTGCCACAGACCTCGCACTCGTTCTGCCTCTTGCGGTCGGGAAGAGAGTTGATGCCGACCATCCTCGCTGGCTTGCTACTCGTGTCGCTGATGGTGCTGATGCTGGTGCTGGTGCTGGTGCTGCTGGTGCTGCTGGTGCTGCTGGTGCTGCTGGTGCTGCTGGTGCTGCTGCTGCCGTTCGTCTCCTCCGGTTCTCTGGCTTCTCTGGTTTTTTCTTTCGTCATTGTGCCAGGCTCCTCGAAATCCAGGTGAGATTTACATCATCAACTGACGTGACATGGGTGTCATCGTGACGCCAAACAATGAGTAATCCTCTTGGTCGTGGCGCGGCAAGACCCTTCCGGATAGCCACGCCACACTCGGGGTTGGGCACTTCATCCAGGTGGGCCCTGCGCAACGCGTGGCTACACTCGAGGCAGTTGAGGCACTCGAGCAGCAGCCGTGCGAGCAGACGTGTATTTAAGACGCGTTGCACGAGCCCAAGGGCAAGGTCACAAGAAGATCAGGATGCTCTTGGAACAACATCATTCTTGACCAATCGATCGATCACGGGCTGCCAACACCAAAGCCTGAGCTCTTGGCAGCAGCTCTAATCCGGCTCAGCATCTCGGTCTCGATGCCAGTGGCGAAAATATTGAGGTAGCGAAGCGTGGCATTGCGCTCCAGACCGTCCGCCAATACCGCTCCTGCAGCGTCATCCACGTCCCAGTTGTAGCGGAGGTCGAGAGTCCACAGCGCCGAGCGCTCCGAGGCGAGCACGGCGCCCAGCGCGCGGCATGTCGCGATGCCGACGTCGCAGCCGGTTAGATGCAGGCAACGCAAAGTGCTGTTGCTGACTAGAGCACGGCCTAATGCGGCGCCGCCTGCGTCGGCGATGTCCGGGTTGTCGTCCAGGTCTAGCGTGCGTAGGGTGGAGCCTGGAGCGGCCAGCACGAGGCACAACGCGTCGACCGTGGCGATGCCCAGGTTCCAGTGCACCAGCTCCAAGTCCTGGAGCATCTCGTTGTTGCGCGCGAGACCTGCGACAAAGGTGGCACCACCTGCGTCGTCTCCTCTGCGCCTCGATTTTTCATGGTCGACGGCACGAAACTTGCGCAGAGCAGAGCCTTGAAAGGCCAGTGCTGACCCGAGAGCGTGCCGCGTGGCGTTGCCAAAGCCGCAGTGCTCAAGCTTGAGCTCCTGCAGCTTGCTGTTCCGCGCCAGCCCCTCGGCAAGGAAGGCGGTGCCACGCTCGTCGAGCCCTGTGCCAACTCTGAAGATGAGCACCTCGAGCGGCACCTGCTGCTCTCGCAACACGTTGCCCAACACCTCTGCAGCGGGCGTCAGATCACCGCCGGCGGCGAGTCTCACGTCAAGCTCCAAGCGGCAAAGCGTGCGGTTTCGCCCCAGCCCTTCCACGAGCTGCTTGACAGCGCTCGCATCACCCACGTCGCCCGAGACGTGCAGCTCGCCAAGCCTGAATCCTTGCGCGCGAAAGGCGTTTCCGATCGCCACGCCAAGCTCGAGGCTGAGCCTTTCCTCAAAGTGGAGCTTGTGCAGCACGTGGTTATGCTGCAGGCACTCGAGCAGCGGCAGCGCGTCCTCCGTCGCCTTAATTGTGAGCGCCTTCCAGCAGAGGTTGTTGGCCTTGAGGCCTTCGCCGACGGCGGCAGCGCCCGGTCGGCCCATGTCGATCAAAGTGATCTCACCGCAGGCCTGCTGCGTGGCGAGTGTCTGCGTCACCCGAGCGCCGTCGGCCTCTTCGTCTCCACAAAGCGCCACGGCGAGCTTGCGCAGGCTGTTGCCCGTGACCTTGAGATCCGTGATGGCCGCAGGAAGCACGGCTCGGATCGCCTGCGCCTCCGACAGCCTGTAGCACACCCGTGGACCAACTAGCTCGGCGATGATCCCAAGCGGGCCACCGGGGACAGCGCGCCAGCTCGCGCGCGTCGGGAGGCCGCCTGCGTCGCTGGTGGCGATGCCGCCGCGGGGCGTGGTGGCGCTATGGCCTCCCTGCCGCCGCTGCTTGTTGCGCTGCGCCTCGTCCGACATGGTGTCTCCCTCGCTGATTTGGATCTTCTTCTTCCTGATCCTGCTGACCGACATGCGAGCGCCAGCGAGCGCAGTCATGTGCACAGCATGTGGTTGGCTCGCCAGCGCTCGCGCGCAACCTGGGCAAGATCCGAGTCAAGGAAGGCGGCGGCGTCGCCCGACAGCGCCTCCAGTCCGCAGGTTTCGAGGCGCAGAGCACTCCTCGGGGCCGGGACTGAAGGCGGAGCGCGCGACTACGAGGCTCTGCGGCGTGCAGTGGACTTCCAGCGCCGTAAAGATAGAAGGGGACCGAGCTCGGCTCAGGGAGATGCAGGCACTTGACGACGCGCAGCTCGTGCCAGTGGAAGGGCAATGTGTTGCGGCTAGCGCAAGAGCAGCTTGCTCGAGGCGGCGGCAAGGGCGGCGGATTGGCGACCTGGAAATCGAGGCCGAGGCCGAGGCCGGGCTTGTCGGCTCCGTACGTGGCGCACAGGGTCGCACGCTCCTCTGGCAGCAACGCACGCAACGCTTTGCACTCGGCCAAGTCGCGCGCAGGAGGACAACCCTCGCCCAGCATGACTGCGACAGCGCGCAGTGGATCACCAGAAAGGTTCTGCCACGTAGCCCGCGCGCACAACTTGCTGCGCGACGGCCGCCGGAAGATCGTTCTGCTGCAGCGCTGGCAGCTCCTAACACCAGAGGTGGGTTTGGACGTGACGTAGCGCGTCTTGTCACGTCACTTGATGACATACACCTGGGTGGCTGGGCTGCGCGAGGCAGATGCCCCTGGCCTTCGGTTTCAGGTCAATCAAAGAAGCAGCGAGACTGCGAATCAAAGCTAAGCTTCGACGCCGCGGCCTGGTCCTCTTGCGACCAGTGTCGACTTGGCTCGAGCAAAACCAGTTTCATTCATTCTTTTGCGAGCTTTCCAGGCGCTGAGGAGGCCACGGCCTTCTGAAGCGAACAAGCTGGTCCCGAGGGACGTCGCGAGGCAGCCCGCCAGCCGAAGTGGGGGGACCGAGGCCTTGAGCCAGCTGCTCGACGTCACTGGCGACAAGGTGGTCGATCCGGTCACACTGGACGGCGCCAAGAGCGTGCAGAGCTTGCGCGACCTGCTGCGCAGCTGGGAGCGCACGGATCTGGACCTTCACAACAGTGCTGTCAGCGTGCAGCAACTGCAGGACGGAAGGACCAGGACACCAATGAAGGCACTGGAAAAAAAAGCCATCTGTCCATCTGTCTCACCACTTGCGGGCGCTCGCGCGCAGGCACTTGCTACGACGAATGCTGCTAAGGCTCGTGCGCACGCGCTTGCGCTTGCGCGGCGGCGAGTCGGGCTGCTGGCGGCAAGGTAAAGAGAGGGCTTTCGTACGGTCGGCAGGGCACAGCGGGCCTTCGTGCACGGCCTTGATGTGTCTGCGTAGGCTCCCCGCCGTCGTGTAGGCCTTTCCGCACGGCTCGCACGAGTGCTCGCGCAGTCCTTCGTGCACCGCCTTGACGTGCTTGCGGAGAGTGCCCGCCTCTGCAAAGGCCTTGCCGCAGAGCTCGCACGAGTGCTCGCGCAGGCCTTCGTGCACGGCCTTGATGTGCTTACGGAGATCTCCAGCTTGCGAGAAGGCCTTGCCGCAGAGGTCGCACGAGTGCTCGCGCAGGCCTTCGTGCACGATCTTGATGTGCGTCCGAAGGCCCCCAGCTTGCGTAAAGGCCTTGCCACAGAGCTCGCACAAGTGCTCGCGCAGTCCTTCGTGCACCGCCTTGATGTGCTGGCGAAGGCTCTGTGCCGAGACAAGAGCCTTGCCGCAGAGGTCACACGAGTGCTTGCGCAGTCCTTCGTGCACGGCCTTGATGTGCTTGCGGAGGTCGCAAGCCTCCGCAAAGGTCTTGCCGCAGAGCTCGCACGAGTGCTCACGCAGCCCTTCGTGCACGGCCTTGATGTGTCTGCGAAGGCCGGCGGCCTGCGTGAAGGCTTTGCCGCAGAGGTCACACAAGTGCTCGCGCAGCCCTTCGTGTACAGCCTTGATGTGCTTGCAGAGAGTGCCCGCAGCCGCAAAGGCCTTGCCGCAGAGCTCGCACGAGTGCTCACGCAGCCCTTCGTGCACGACTTTGATGTGCGCGCGGAGGCTGTCTGCCACCGTAAAGGTCTTGCCGCAGAGGTCACACGAGTGCTCGCGCAGGCCTTCGTGCACGACTTTCAGGTGCTGCTTGAGTCTACCCGCAGCCGCAAAGGCCTTGCCGCAGAGCTCGCACGAGTGCTCACGCAGCCCTTCGTGCACGACTTTGATGTGCGTGCGGAGGCTGCCTGCCACCGTAAAGGTCTTGCCGCAGAGGTCACACGAGTGCTCGCGCAGCCCTTCATGCACGGTCTTG
The DNA here is from genome assembly GCA_022244645.1 of Thraustochytrium striatum. NCBI lineage: Eukaryota > Bigyra > Thraustochytrida > Thraustochytriidae > Thraustochytrium > Thraustochytrium striatum. The sequence goes on along the minus strand of JACDIV010000094.1, from coordinate 46,773 downwards.
ATGTGCACAAGACGGTGTTCTGCTCGGGTGAAGGCCTTGCCGCAGAGCTCGCACGAGTGCTCACGCAGCCCTACGTGCACGGCCTTGATGTGCACGCGGAGGTTGCCCGCCTGCGTGAAGGCTTTGCCACAGAACTGGCACGAGTGCTCGCGCAGCCCTTCGTGCACTGCCTTGACGTGCTTGCGGAGATCTCCAGCGCTCGAGAAGGCCTTGCCACAGAGCCCGCACTCGTTCTTCCTCCTGCGGTCGGGGAGCGGGTTGATGCCCACCATCCTTTGTTGCGTCGCTGCCGCTGCCGCTGCCGTTGCTGCTGCTGCTGCTGCTGCTGCTGCTGCTGCTGCTGCTGCTGCTGCTGCTGCTGCTGCTGTTGCTGCTGCTGCTGCTGTTGCTGCTGCTGCTGCTGCTGCTGCTGCTGCTGCTGCTGCTGTTCGTGCTACTCCTGCTGCACCGTTTTCTTGTGGATCTCCAGAGATTTCTTTTTTTCTTTTCTTCTCCAAGATCCGTTGAGGTCAATGTTCGACGACAACTGACGTGACATTGGGGTCTTAGTGACGTCATTTAATGACCTTCACCACAAGGTGTCATTGGTTGCGCTTGATCTGGCTGGCTGGCCCTGCCCTGCCTGCTGACCTCAAGCAGCACCAGAACATACTGCCGAGCCCACTGCCGAGCCAGCCACGAGCCAGCCACGTTCCAGGCGCGTCCTCTTCACGACGATTGACAAGGAGGAACAAGCGCGAGTTGGTCATCATTTCTGCGATCGAGGTCGCGCCAGCGTCGTAAGACGATGCAAGACCTCCAGCAGGTGGCGCTTCAGGCTGCCTTTGGGTTTGCGCCGCTGCGGCCACCCCGCTCACTATGGCTAGCTGCCCGAGTGCCCACACCGGCTTGTCCGCACATGCGCGCCGAGCGCGTCCAATGTGCGCTGCAGCACCGCCTCGCGCGCCTCGTCGTCGCCGTCGCCATCGGCGTCAGCAACAACGGCGGTGGCGTCGGCAACGTCGGTGGCGGCATGGCGCGGGTGCCGGCCGCCCATGTCGACGCGCAGGTGAGCGAGCGGGCGCGTGACCTGCATCATGGCGCGCATGCCCGCGTCCAGCACCACGCCAGAGCCGCGCAGGTCGCTGTTGCAGGAGACCTCGAGCTGCTCGAGCGCCGACTTGGTCCGTAACGCAGCGCCGCCGAGGGCCTTTGTCGCGACAAACCCTTAGGACCGCAACCCATGACGTTGAGCTCGCAATGCATGCCGTTGCGCCAACTCCAACTCTGCGGCGCAGAGCGCCTGGTTGCCGTCAGGGGTGAGCGTCTTGGCCACGCGGCCCACGTCCCGCAGCGCGCGAACAGGGCGTGCGCCAAGGCCGCATCGCGCGCGCGCTCTAGAGAAAGAGAGAGAGACGGCGAAACGAGCAGCCACGAATCAGCGCAACGCCGCCGGCGTCACCAACGCGCCGAGCCGCGTCGATGGCTGCGCAAGTTGCGGGATTAACGCCGCAGTGCGTCAGGCCGAGTGAGCCAGGCCGAGTGAGCCGAGCGAGCAATCAGGTGGAGCGTGCCGCGTGCCGCTGACAGCGACGATCTGCGTGGCGACAGCCGCTGCCGCACCGCGACTGAGTTAATATTGCCAAGCTCGAGGCTGTAGAGAGCCGTGCTCGTCGTCGCGAGAGCCTGCAGCATGGCGACCACATGCGACTGAATGGTGCGGGCGCTTCTTCAACCAGGTGCAAGTCGCACCACATCGCACTGCTGCTGCCGCCGCCACCGCCGCCGCCGCCGCCGCCGCTGCTGCGTTGTGGTAGAGCCTGGGGGCTCTAGGGCGATACATGCCTCTGAAATGGGGAGGACTAATTGCACAGCGCGCAGCGAGCCCATGTGATCCCCCTCGCCAGAGCCGCCGGCCAGCTCTGCGATGAGCCGCCGCGGGCCACTGGGCAATGCGCGCCGCGGCGTCGTCGGCCGCGCGCCGCGTCGCAATGGCGCGGCGGCCTGCGCGTTCATGCTCGCTATCTACTTGATGGCTCGTGGCGTGCGTGTTGGTCCACGTGACAAGGGGACCCAGGGGCATGTCATGACTGGCGTCAATTTCACGACTCCGAGGCGATCCGGGTTTCGGGCAACGGACCGATTTTGTCGAGGGATAGCAGGGTGCGCACGTCAAAGCCTCGCCAAACCATTCCACCATCGCCGCGGGAAAGATAGGAGCCAAGCAGACGGCACACGGGTGTCGTATCGGCATGTGGCATGTGACACGGAAACCACAGCAAGCATTCTGTGGACTCCTAATGGCTCCTATGTGCTGACCGCATTTATCTACCGGATTCAGCTCGTGGACACGAGTAAAGAAGCTCGACTTGTACCTTGTACGGTACAAGTACCGGTACGTACTGGTACCGTACCGTACCGGTACCTGCAGCACGTGCAGAGCGTGGGAGGTACGAGACGGTGGGAGGGGAAGCGACGGACAGGAGCGGCGGGGCGGTACCGGCGCGGGGTGGGCGGGGTGCGGGCGTGGAGCAGTGCGGGCGGCAGTGGGCTGAGCGATGGCGAGCGGCAGTCGTACGCGCTCGACGAGGGGCGCTGACGCGAGCGGGAGCGAGCTAGGCGCAGAGCCGGGCGGCGTGGTCCATTGGGATGAGAAAGCGACGATCAAGGAGGTGCTCCAAAGCGTCGCGTTGAGTCAGTACTACAACGCGATCGTGACGAGGTACAGCACGCTCTCCCGTTGCAGGCGACTTGCGCATGTTGATCTGCGGAGAGTCGGGGTTACCCTTTTCGGCCAGAGGCAAAGGATCATCGAAGCCTTCATGGAGTTGGAGGCCGACGACGAACGTGAGGCGCGGCAGCTGATTGAGCGCGGGCTGGCCCCCGCTGGGATGATAGTGCGCAGGAGTCTTTGGCTGATCAGACATCCTGATCGACACTGACTGCGCTTCAGGGGGACTCGTGGTTGGCGACACCCTGAGCCTGACGGGCTGCTCTGCGCTGACCAGCCTGGGCGACGGCCCTCAGCGTCAGCGGTCTCTCGAGCTTACGGCTGTTCGCGCTGCAGGAGCGGCAACCGCGGCGACATGAGCGCCTTCTTTGAGCAGCTTTCGGCGGTGCTTGGGCCCCGGGCTGGGGTCTCTCTTGAGGGCTGGGATGGTCTCGAACAAGTACCCGATGGCTTTAGCGTCGGCGGCGATCTCGATCTTTTGGTGCTGCGGGGCCCTGACTAGCCTGGGCGGCGGTCAGCGTCGGCGGTGACCTCGATCTCTACGGCTGTCAGGCCCTGACCAGCCTGCCAGACGGCCTCAGGCGTCAGCGGTCATCTCGAGCTCTACGGCTGTTCGGCGCTGCAGGCGGCACCGCGCGACATGAGCGCCTTCTTTGAGGCAGCTTTCGGCGGTGCTTGGGCCCCGGGCTGGGGTCCTCTCTTGAGGGCTGGGATGGTCTCGAACAAGTACCCGATGGCTTTAGCGTCGGCGGCGATCTCGTTCTTTGGTGAATGCTTGGCGCTGACCAACCTGGCGACAGGCCTCAGCGTCGCGGCAACCTCAATCTTAACGAGTGTTCGGCCCTGACCAGCCTGGGTGACGCCTCAGCGTCGGCGGTCATCTCGAGCTTTTCCTACTGTTCGGCACTGCAGGAGCGGTACCGCGGCGACATGGCGCCTTCTTCGAGCGGCTTTCAACGGTGCTGGGGCCCGAGGCCGGGCTCTCTCTCGCTGAGTGGGATGCCGTCGAGCATGTGCCCGATGGCTTCAGCGTCGGTGGAAACCTCGATCTTCGTTGGTGCTCGGCTCTGACCAGCCTGGCACGGCCTCAGTCGGCGGCAGCCTCAAGCTTCGCTGTTGCTCGGCCCTGACCGCGCTGCCCGCTGGTCTGACCGAGGTCAACGGCACGTTCGACCTGGTGGATTGCACGGAGCTCACCAGCGTGCCCGACGGGCTCCACGTGGATGGCGACTTGTGCTTGGCCGGCTGCACGGCTCTGACAAGCTTGCCGACGAGCCTTCGCGTCAACGCACGCTCGACCTGGCTGGTGCACGGCGCTGGAGGTGCAGCACCAGGCGGACACGGAGGCTTTCGGTGGCCTGCGCGAGATCATTGGGCCAAGTGGTGGTCTGGGGCTTGGCGGGTGGACAACCATGCGCGAGCTGCCTGACTGCTACGCCGATATCGGAGGCGTGCTAGACCTGTCTGGTGCACCGCCCTCACTCGTCTTCCTGATGGCCTGCACGTGCGTGGCAGTCTGCGTCTTGAGGGATGCACAGCGCTAGGTCGTCTGCCCGAAGGCCTTCGAGTGGATGGCCAGCTTGGTCTCACGGGCTGCACGTCGTTAGCAAGTCTGCGAGCCGGTCTTGGGTCGCTGGTGACCTCGACGCCAGGCAATGCACTTCTCTCACAAGCCTGTCAGAGGACTTGCATGTCGGTGGAGGACTTCAGCTGAGAGAGTGCACGTCGCTGGAGAGTTTACCAGCCGGTCTTCAGGTCTCTGTGACCTCGACGCCAGGCGATGCACTTCTCTCACAAGCCTGCCGGAGGACCTGCATGTCGGTGGGCTTCTTCTGTTGGGGAGGTGCACGTCGCTGGAGAGTCTACCAGCCGGTCTCCAGGTCTCTGGTGGCCTTAACGCCGTGCGATGCACTTCTCTCACAAGCCTGCCGGAGGACCTGCATGTCGGTGGAGGACTTCAGCTGAGAGAGTGCACGTCGCTGGAGAGTCTACCAGCCGGTCTTCAGGTCTCTGGTGACCTCGACGCCATGCACTGCACTTCTCTCGCAAGCCTGCCGGAGGACCTACACGTCGGTGGGCACCTTCGGCTGGAGCAATGCACGTCGCTGGAGAGTCTACCAGCCGGTCTTCAGGTCTCTGGTAACCTCAACGCCATGCGATGCACTTCTCTCACAAGCCTGCCGGATGACCTGCATGTCGGTTGGAGACTTTTGCTTGAGCACTGCGCGTCGCTAGAGAGTCTGCCAGCCAGTATTCTCGAGTGGCCCGCGGTTGGGCGCGACAGGCCGCACGACATCTACCTGGGCGGCTCGGGATCTCGGCGGAGACGCTCGAGTGGCTTCGCGAGGCAGACGCGCCAGGTGTCCGATTCCACGTCGACCTTCGGCGGTGGGGTGGCCAGTCTAACGAGGAGACTGCAGCCAGACCTGGTTTCGCGAGCGCTGCAGAGGCCGCGGCATCTGGAGCAGCGAGGCTCAAGTGGACGTCGTGGCTGGCCACCGACGGCCGAAAACGCGACGCTGTTGCGGTTCCTGTCGCGGCTGCGCGACGCCAAGGAGTTTGGCATCGCCGAGACGCGCAAGGCGCTCGCCAAGCGTCGATGTGCTCGAGCTGCTCTCTGGCGACGATGAGCACGTGCGCGAGGAGCTGCTGCATGAGCGACTCGCTGGGACGCGTGCGGCGACAAGCCGGTCTGGGCGCTCAACCAGATGCACGTGGTCGTGGAGATCGCCAAAGCCCGAGAAAGCGCCGAGCAGCTGCGGGCCTCGGCGCCGGGTGATGCGGCTCATGGTCGTGCACGAGCACGCCAAGCGCAAGGTGGACTCGCTATCGTGGGTGGACGACGTCTGCGTGTACCTGCGCTTCGAGATCGACCTGCGCGAGGCGCTCGACCTGCCCGTGGCGGCCACGGCCATGATCTTCCCAAGCTATATCAACGTGACGGATGAGGATCTGGAGGCGGCCAAGGACGACGCTCTGGCCATCACAGACGCGCAGTTCGAGGCGTGGCTCGCCGAGTGGCCCGAGTGCAGCGGCACGAGCGGCACCAAGTGGTCGCCGAGCTGAGGTGGCAGGAGCTGGCCGAGATCAAGCGGCGGCAGAGCCTCCGCAAGCGCGTGAGCCGGCGTCTGAGCCGGCTGGTGAGCGTCGTGGGCGACAAGATGGTCGACCCGGTCACTCTCGATGAGGGCAAGAGCGTGTGGAGCCTGAGCGACCTGCTAAAGCACTGGGAGCGCACGGGCCTGGACCTGCACAACGCGCCGGTGTCCGTCGAGCAGCTGCGCAGCGACCTCAAGCGCGTCGTCGCCTGACCAGATCAATAAAAAAGAAAGGAAGAGTCCAGGAAACGTTTCGTCTCCCCATCAACTGCTGCACACGCGCACGCCCTCGGCCTCCGCCGGCGGCACCCTGTGCACCCCGCGGCCTCGCCCAGCATCGACGTCGGGCGGGTAACGCTTCCACAATCAGGCACCTTGCTTCTCCGGCTTGCCTCCCGTCGTCGGAACGTAGGCGCTACCCCGTGTGCGCCGGAGCTCTTCGGAAGCGGGCCTCGCGACGAATGACGTTGCCGATGACTCTCGCCTTTGGCCTCGCGACGAGCTCGCCGAGCTGTCAAGTGTCGTGGCTGCCTCAAGCAGAGTGGCGTGAGCGCGGCCTCCGTCGTGTCCACGGACGACACTGGCACGATGCACGAGCTGGAAAACCCGCTCACCTCGGACTGGTCGTACTTTGGCGAAGAGGTGGCCATCGATGGGTCGACCGCCGTGGTAGGCGCTTTCTTTGGCGACCACGAGGACTACACAACAATTGCGGGGAGGCGTTCGTGTACACGCAGCAGAGCGACGGCTCGTGGAAGCTCTTGCAGACGCTAGAGCGCACGCGCGAGGCGCAAGCGTACTTTGGCGATGCCGTGGACATCTCACGTTGGCGCCTCGGCCGGCAAGAGCGCCTACTTTACAAGGTCAACTCGGACGGGACGTTCGAATTGCAGCAGCAGACAGTGTCCAAGAGCGCCAGCGAGTTTGGCAATGCTGTGAGCATTGATGGCGACTATGCCGCCGTGGGCAGCTGGGCCGGCGACTCGGGCAAGATCTTTGTCTATGAGAAGGACGCTAAAGACTCGTGGTCTCTGGTCAGCACGCTGACCTGCGACGCGTGCGAGTCTGGCTACGATTTGATCGGCAAGAGCGTCTCGCTGTCGGGCGACCGGCTAGTTGTGGGCACGCACAGCACGTCCGTCTGGTCGGATGACTCGTACCCGGGCTTTGCCCTCGTCTTTCGGCGTGGCTCGGACGGCAAGTGGGCGCTCGAGGCGACGCTTGCGGCCTCGGACGGCGTCAGCAACGACTACTTTGGCTACGACGTTGCACTCTACGGCTCACGGATCGTGGTGGGCGCGTACGGCGCGGATGACGCCGGCTCAAGCGCGGGCAAGGCGTACGTGTTCGAGCTGGACTCGAGCAGCGGCACGTGGACCGAGACGCACAAGATGCTCGGCGCCGTGGCAAACGACCGCTTTGGCCAAGCCGTCGCCACGGGCTCTGGCATGGCAGCCGTCGGAGCGTATGCCGAGGACACTGGCGCCAGCAGCGCCGGCGCCGTACATCTCTACACCGACCTGTGACCTGCCGTAAACAAAATCATGACCTTTTTTACTCTAGCAGACCTGTCCGGAACTCACTGGGGCGCGCCACAACGAGATCTGGTCGCCGAGCGCTCTGATGCGAGTGGCGCCACGCGAGGCAGCAGCAGCGGCGGTGGCGGCGGCGCCTGTGACGAGCAAGCCGAAAGAGCGTACTCGAGTGGTACCGCACTTGTGTACCGGTAATCTGACTGACACAATCGTCAAGGAGCCTGGTGGAACCATGCAGCAAAATTGGAAAAAGCAAGCGCAGCGACCAGGAGAGCCAAAATGAGTGCTGTGCGGGCGGAGCAAGACAAGCAACACTCGCGCTTCCCACCTGGTCCCCCACGGTAGTACTAGACGAGCCCTACGGGGCTTAATTACGGAGTTCAGAAATGATTATAGATATATATATCTAACCTTGCACTCGGTGCGCAAGGGGGTGGAACGGAGTTCAGATGAGATCCGATGCTTGAAATACCCGTGGAATGCTCGCTTCCTCCTGCTTAGCTCCTATCACACAGTTGGTCGCGCACCATTGGGGCGATTGGTCGGGCTTAGTCAGATCCTACATGAAACCCTAGGATACCGGATTGTGTGCCGCGGTGTGCGCCTTCGGGCATTCTTGGGAACCAACGGTCCCTTCGCGCTGCCGTACCAGGTACAATCGCAAAAAAAAAAAAAAAAAAAAAACCGACGAGAGGACACGACACACGCCAGCCACGCCACGCGCGCCACGACCGGCAAGGCCCGCTTGACGCCGACGTGACCCGGTCACGCCGACGCCGACGCAGCCACACGCCGCGACACCGCAGCATCGCACACGCACGACTCGCACACCCACCTCAATTTCGACATCCGATCTACTACCTACTACCCGCTCGAGCTCCAGAACACCAGCCCCTCAACAGCCAACTCGACGATCTCCCAGGACCGCCGACGACATAAGACCGAGCGGTCAACACACAGCACTACGCCCACCCAGCCCAGCGCAGCCTGCCGCCACCGCCGCCGCCGCCCCGTCCGCGCGCCAGAAAGAGAGAAAGCCCAAACAGCAATCTCCTCCAACGGTAACATGGTGGGAACAGCGCGACGTTTAACTCGGTCACAAGGCCGCCCGAGCCGTCATGAACCCGTGGGAGAACTTCCCACCGCCGGGTCCTTCGAGACAGGCCGCGACCACCAAGGGCGATGAGGCACCGGCGCTTGCCGAGCCAGAGAGCCATCCCGCCACCGCACGACCAAGCCGCGACACCAGTCTTCATCGGCGTCACGGACTCAGGCACGGTACCCGCCGACGCAGACTCCGACACAGGCCAAGTCACCGACTCCGACGACTACACCGACACCGACTCCGAATATGAGGCCCTTCTGCGGCACGAGGAGACACAACTACCCGATCTGGACCCCAACGACACGAGCCCCACCGGGGCCACAGCCGAGGCCAACGCGTCGACCCCGACCAGCGGGCCCAACGGCCCCCTGCCCACCAGCCCAACGGTCGCGGAGTGGGGCAATCAACACCCAGCGAAGAACTTGTCCCCAACGGCCCCGCAGCAACGGACTTTACCGACCTCATCAACGACAACACCAGCGAACAGACAGACACCAACGAGCCGCCCAGTGGACCCGACCCCACCCCGAACACGACCGACCAGCCGATCTGCCCGACCCCGACCAGCCCGCCTCTCGCGAGCCCGCCAAGCAGCTCTCACGCCGACCCGCAACCGACCCGAGTACTCGTTCTGTACGGGCACAGTACGCACCACAAGGGCGTAGAATGCTCCACTTCGCCATCCGCGTCGTGGAGATGGCCGATCCCGCGGACGTCCAGCACGCCGGCACCGCAGCAGTCGGTGACGCCCCGCCCGCCCTCGTCGACGCCTTGCTGGCAGGCGACCAGCAGCAAGCTTGGCGCTACCAACGACCTTCCAGCTTCCTGAAGTCTGCGGTCTCCGGCGCCAGCAGCCTGGCCACGCGAGGCTTCCTCTCGGCGGTGGGCGCAGGGCTACAGATGTATGCCGCGCTACACCCACAGGCCACGCCGCCGACCCAGGTCGCCCTACTCATCCACTCGACGACGACGGCGGCACGCACGACCGGACAACTTCGCTACTTGACTCAGGAATCGGGCCCGGACTCAGCGATAGCCAAGCACCTACGCCACTGGATAGGAGCGCATTCGCGCCACCCTTCACGTGAACGCGGAGATGGCCTTCCACTTCCTACCCGCCAGCCTGGCACCCACGAAAGCCTGGCCCAGGCTGTGCCTATTAGACACAACAGGACGGCCAACCACGCAAGACGCCCCGGAGGTCCCAACTGTGGTGCTCAACCTGCCGGAGTTACAGCCCGCACCGCCGCCACCAGCTTCGGAGCGCGCAGCTTTCTGGCGCCAGCTACTCGCCACCTCACCGGCAAAAGCCCAGTTCATCGGGCCGCACGCCGGGAGCCTCAAGTCCTATGAAGCGGTTCAGGTCGAATACACCAACATTGTAGCCGACTGCCGATCGGCACTGGAGAGTGTGACCGCGAGCAACTACCAGACCTCCGACGAGCTCATCATCGCCTTCGGCAAGATCCTGTTCTTCTTCGCCTTGGTGCTCCAACCTCGCGGCGACCCGGCCCTGGACTCGGTCCATGCCCGGCGCCAACGCGCCCGCGCCGTGCGGTACGACCACGAGCTACAATCGCTTTTGGACAGCGCCACGAACCTGGACCAGCCTCGCCGCCCCGCGTAACTCAGACGTCGCCACATCAACCCAGACCGACCCGACCGACATCGACGCCGACCCCCCGGAACCAGAGCAACCCTGGGACCAGGACGACGACCTGCTCAACGCCCTCCTCAACGACGAGCACGCCGCCGCTGAACTAGCCGCCATGCGCGCAGCCCTCGCAGCCACGCCAGACATGCGAGTCGCACAGGCCCACAAAGCGGTCAAACAGGTCCACCACGGGTGGATTAGCAGAGCCGCAACGACCATCAACGACATCACCGGGACCCTCAATGCGACCCCCGAGCGCCTCGCCGAGGTCAAGGCCAAGTCATTCCCGGCGGGCCCCGCCCGAGACACCACCCTACCGACACGCGCAGCGACGCACACGACCAAGCTGAAAGAAGCCAGCCTTCACTACGCCGCCCGCCACACCTCCCCGGGCAGCTCCGCCGACCTGCTCGGCGCGTACCCAGAGTGCTTCGCGTGGATTGGGCTGCTCGACGCGACTATCTGGGTACAGCCTCCGCCCAAGCGTCGCTCCTCCTCCTCGCACAGCTACTACACGACGGCCTCATCCCGCCCATCGCGCGACCTTGGCTCACGTGCTCACGCGGAGTCTTGCTCGCCAAGAGCGACGGCTCGGCACGGCCCATCGGGGTCGCCACGTCCCTACGTCGATTCCTGGGCAAGATCATCCTCCACCACCACTCGGCCCACCTCAGACAGTGTTTGCCGGTTTCCAGCTCGCTGTCGCCACCACGGGCGCCTGCGAGATGGGCTGCTACGGCCTCCGCGAGACAATTCGGTGGCCCAGGAGGGCGACATCTTCCGCTTCTCCGACCTGTCTCAAGCGTTTCAGTACTGTGATCGTCGCACCATGCACCTTGCGGTCAAAGCTTTCGCGCCAGAGCTGGAGAACACCTTCCTGAGCCTATACAGCCGCCCTTCGCAGGTGATATACGGTCGAGCCTTCCCGGACCCGGACTCGCAGACGACCGAGACCGAGCTGGAGGGCCCCGCGGAGCCCACGCGGCTCTACCTGACGAGCGCACAAGGCACAATCCAGGGCGGGCCACTGTCCCCGGTCTTCTTCTGCCTCGGTCAGCTCTACGCCCACGCGGCAGTGCTGCGCAAGGTCCTCGACGAGGGGAGCCCCGAGACGGCCTACGTCACGCAGCCGCCCAGCTCACCTCGTTTCGAAGCGACGCACCCGGCAGCGTGGGCGCGGATCAACGCCATCGAGCATGTCCAGGGACCCCGCCACGCTCATCGCCTACATGACGACGCCCAGACGTGGACACGCAGCGAGAACAAAGCGCTCTACGTCGCAGAAGTCCTCGACCTGGCCACCGCCGCCATCGGACTCCGGAACAACCCCCGCAAGACGCAGTACTACTTACCCACGGGCCACGCCTCGGCAGACTTCCGGCGCGAGGTCGCCGCCCTCAATGCGCGCATTCGACCTCCTACCCACCCAGAGGCCCTCATGGACGGCTCACCCGCTGACCACGACGAGCTCGACCCGCCGAATCCCGCGGACGACGGCGAGTTCATTGACCTGGACACCGCTACAGACGCCCGCGGCGTCTCATGGCTCGGGAGCCATCACGGCACATCCGAGTACATCCAGGCCCAGCTCGACAAGTTCCTTCACGAGCGCATCGACTTTAGCATCATCCAGCTCATGGCCTTCCGGCGCACTGGGTGTCGAGCACTGCGAACAGGCAGCGTTCCAGGTCCTCCGACTCTCGGTGCAGGCCAAGTTGGGATACGTCTTCCGCGTCAACCCGCCGACGGAGACCCGCGACCTGGCCGCACGCGCCAACACGCTCATCCGCTCGGCCCTGTTTGCTCAGCTCGGATCTGGGACGTCTCTGACCCGACAGCCAAGCCGATCGCGCCGCCCTTCCGCTGGGCACCACCTCAGAAGAACTGCAGGACTGGGCCGCACGCACGCAACTCCCCATCAACCTGGGTGCGTTGGCGTGTTCGACCCAAAGCTCTTCCCGGACGCCTGCTACGTCTGCCCTGCTCCTCGCTCTACGCGCAGGCCTCGGCACCACCTTCTTCCCGCACGTCGCACACCTACACGACCTGGCCATCACCCCAACCCGAGCACGCACCCGGCCGTCGCCGCCATCTTGCGACTCGGGACCAGCTCCCCGAGAGCCTGCCACCACACGTCCTGCCCGAACAACATCTACCAGCAGTACTCCTTACGGCAACGAAGCTCAAGGACCTCATCCACATCCACGCCTCCAACATCACCAAAGGTCTACATGCAGGCAACGCCGCACGACTACAACGCAAGCTCGACATCACCTGCGGCGACAAGACCGTGCAGCCGCCACCGCCAGCCGACGCCGAACCACCCGACCCTGGACGCCGAGAGCGGGCCTTCCTCGCACGCCGCATCCACGCGGCCAACCAGGAGACCTCGGCCGGTGTCATCCTGCTCACCACGCCGTCGCTTGCCGTGACCCAGCTGCCCAACAAGCTCTGGCTCGCCTACCTCCGCAAGCGCACTGGCCAAGCTCGTCCCGATCTGGCGTCCAGTCCAACCACGTGCGGCTGCGGCGCGACCGAGATGCGCAAGCCGAGCGCCAACTGGTTCCACGCGCTCCACTGCAAGCACGTCAACACCGCCACCGTGGCCCACAACGCGGCCCGCGACGTCATCTGCAAGCACCTCAACAAGCTGGGAGGCACCGCTCGCACCGAAGTTTGGGTGAGCGACAACCTCCGCGTCGACGTCCATGCTACCCTGCAAGCACCTGCCAAGCCGGTCATCATTGATGTGACTGCCGTGAACACTATCAGCTCAACGAGCTTTGTCACGGAGCGCTCTTTGCCAACCGTCGCGGCCGCCGCTTGCAAGGCCAAGCATGACAAGTACGACGCCGCCCTTGGCTCCAACAAGCTCCTCATCCCGGTCCTCTCTACGGCAGGTGGCACGGCCGGCGACTGGCCCGCACTCCGCCGCATCGTGCGCGACTACTACGACAAGCACCAACTCGACGGCCTCGCTGCCAGCCGTCGCCTCCTCGTGGAGACGATCTTCCAGCACCAGCGGCACCTATTGCGCGCGCTCCTGGCGAACCAGGAGCCGCTCGCCCCACCAGCGGTGGCACATGCGCAAGACCTCGGTTTATACCGGTGGCAGCCTGTGCTCCCTGCAGCCCCACTCGGCATCGAAGTGGGCGTTGGGTAACTCTCTAGCTTGCTGTCAACCTCGCGACCAGTCTTAACTCGGCGTAAGTAATCTTGACTCGAGACATCGCAACCTCGGGGCCCGACCGGCCGAGTCCGAGGCCGACTGACAGTGACATGTGAGAGCGGTCAGACACGATGACGTTGATCGACTTGAGGCCGACAACAGCCCACGTTTCCTGCGGCCGAGTCCGCGTGAGCTGTCGCGGTGTCCGTTGAGAGGCCGCCAGCGCACAGCATCTGGCCCCCGTGGTCGCGGCGGTCGGCGCACTGCGCACGTCGCGGAAGCGCAAGCACGAGGGCGCCGTTGGCGACGAGGCAAGGCACGACGATGCGGACGCGGGCGGCAACGCCGCGGATGGCAGCATTGCGACACCAACGCGCGAGACAACGGCAAGGCAAAGCCTGCTTCGTCCGACAAAGAGGGCAAGAGGTCACACGGCAACAACCCGAACGCAAAGGTGGGCGGACGCCTTCATTTACGCGACGCAGCCAGCTCTTCAACGAGCGCTGCTTTCGCGACCAGAACCTCGGACACAATGTGACCTCTTGCGCGGCGCGGCACGGCGCCGAGGGTAACGTGAGCGAGAGCGGCGGGCAGTGTCAAGGACGACTGGTTACTTCTGTCCAAGGGCTCGGACCCGCTCGCCTTCATCCAACAGCGCCTGGCGGGTGGGATCGCAAGGTTCAAGGTGCCGTGTGGGAGCGCAACGGGAAGAGAGTGGTGCTTCGCTCGTTGGTTTCTTTCGTTGTCCGCTTTCGTGCCAAGCCAGAAGCGGGCGGCCGCAGGGTAGTTGCGCGCCTAAAGCCCGTATCCTGGGTTGTCGCTGGTCACGGAGGCAACCTTGCTGGCCTCCGCGTCGTACGTGGCTGGGCCAGCGGGCTTGGACTGCTTCCGCACGAAGAAGGCGGCGGCGGCCACGGCTGCAACCGCGCCCGCGGCGATGCCCACAATGGCGCCCACGCCCAGGCCAGCGGCATCCTCCGTAGCAGTCGGCGCCGCGGTTGTCGCGGTCGTCTCCTGTCAACGGTCGGGCTGATCGACGGCATGCGGGTCTCAACTGCCTCGATCGGGCTGCTGGTTGGCGTTGTGGTCGGTGCAATGGTCGGTGCAGTGGTTGGCGAAGTGGTCGGGCTGCTGGTCGGGCTGGAGGAAGGCGAGGACGTGGGCGAGCGGGTCTCGCCTTCCTCGGTCGGGCTGCCGGTCGGGCTGCCGGTCGGGCTGCCGGTCGGGCTGCTGGTCGGGCTGCTGGTCGGGCTGCTGGTCGGGCTGCTGGTCGGGCTGCCGGTCGGGCTGCCGGTCGGGCTGCTGGTCTGGCTGGAGGAAGGCGAAGACGTGGGCGAGCGGGTCTCACCCTCCTTGGTCGGCGCAGTGGTCGGCGTTGTCGTTGGCGCTGCTGGGAAGATGTATGCCGAGCCCGACTCAGCACCAGCGTCGTCGTCCCTATCGGCCCCCACCAAGCGCCGTGTCGCCGCTGAGCGAGACACCTGAGCCAAAGTAATCACGTGCCGCAGCATCGCTGGCCGTGAGCTTGGCCACCTGGCCCCAGGCGTTCGGTCCGCCGTGGTTGCGCTTGAAGATGTATGCCGAGCCCGATTCGTTACCAGCGTCGTCGTCCCGCTCGGCTCCCACCAGCGCCGTGTCGCCGCTGAGCGAGACAGTTAAACCGAAGAAATCACCTGCCGCAGCATCGCTGGCCGTGAGCTTAGCCACCTCTCCCCACGCATTTGGCCCGCCCTGGTTCCGCTCAAAGATGTAGGCCGAGCCCGAATCTTCAAGGCTGTTGTCGAGGTGCAATACTCCCACAAGCGCCGTGTCGCCGCTGAGCGAGACGACAACGCCAAACCGAAGACGTCTTACAGCATCGCTGGCCGTGAGCTTGGCCACCTGGCCCCACGCATTTGGCCCGCCCTGGTTTCGCTGGAAAATGTATGCCGAGCCCGTCGCGTCGTCGTCCCACTCAGATCCCACCAGCGCCGTGTCGCCGCTGAGCGAGACAGCACTGCCAAACAAAGCAGTTTCCCTTACAGCATCGCTGGCTGTGAGCTTGGCCATCTGGCCCCACGCGTTCGTCCCACTCTGGTTGCGCTGGAAGATGTACGCCGCGCCCGTGTAGCCATTGACCGCATAGGCTCCCACCAGCGCCGTGTCGCCACTGAGCGAGACAGCCGAGCCAAACTCATCATAATCTGTAGCATCGTTGGCCGTGAGCTTGGCCACCTCTCCCCACGCGTTCGGTCCGCCCTGGTTCCGCTGGAAGATGTATGCCGAGCCCGATCGGTCACCGCCGTCGTCGTCCCCATCGGCTCCCACCAGCGCCGTGTCGCCGCTGAGCGAGACAGCCGTGCCAAACCTATCATATTTCGCAGCATCGCTGGCCGTGAGCTTGGCCACCTCTCCCCACGCGTTCGGTCCGCCCTGGTTCCGCTGGAAGATGTATGCCGAGCCCGATTGGCCACCGCCCTCGTCGTCCTTAGAGACTCCAACCAGCGCCGTGTCGCCGCTAAGCGAGACTGCCAAGCCAAACCAATCATCTGCCGCACCGTCGCTGGCCGTGAGCTTGGCGATCTGGTCGAAGCCTGCCACAGCGCCCGCACTGGCCAGCAGCAGTAACAGCGACCTCACGCACCGTGCCATCGCGCCAACCCTGCTTGTCCACTGGTCGCGCCTCTCTCGCGGGACTGCGCGTCTGCCTTTGGGTATTGCAGCTCTGCCAGCTGGGAAGGTCGACCAGCCGAGTACCTCTTGCAAAACCCTCCAGCCAGAATTGGTGGCTGTCACACTGTGTCATCGATAAAAAACCAAGAGCCAGTGGCACAAACCGCGCATTCAGCGGCCGGTTAATGCTGGTTAGCGGCAGAGGGGAGCTGCGCCTCCAAGTCGAGTGATCCAGGCAGTCACCTTTGGGATCTGCCTGCGATCGACGCACGCTGGACGACGAGGAGGCGCAGGAGTTTTCGGTCATGGCGGCCCCGCAGGACCCAGCTACGCAGCTGTCTGCGGCGATTGCCCACCTCGACGTGCTCTTTCCGCACCTCTCGGGGCCTGTGCCGGTTGCCCCGGCCCCGGGTGCGCCCGCCATCGTTCGATCCTCGTCGGATGCCATCGCCCCGCATGTCGCGCCGCCGGGTGCAGGCCCGCTGGGTGTGCCTGGGGCGGCGCCGCCGCCGGGTGCGCCTGGTGCGGCGCCGCCGCCGCTCGCGGGCCGCACCATGGCCGAGATCGTCACCGCCCTTCTTGCTCGTGCCCCGCTCGACGCGGATCACCGGGCGGCTGCCGCTGTCACCTCGCTATCCGCGGCGGTCCTGGCGCTCCCTGATGCCGTGTCGCCGCTTCCTGCGAAGTTCCAGGCGGTCGACCTGGCGCGCAAGGACCCGCTCCAGTACCTGCGTGACGCCCAACTCGACCCGGATCATCCTGACGCGGTGATCCTGCTCGACCACACCAACTATCTGTTTGTGAACGCGCCCCGCGGCGTCGCATGGCGGCACCTTGCTCCGGTGCTTGCGGCTACCGGCAAGCCGCTGCCGGAGATCGTGTCGCATCTCAAGCTGCGCATCCAACGTGACGCCGCCCCGCCCTTTGCGGCCGAGGTCTTGGACGAAGAGGTTGCCCTCGTGGTGCCGGACCTCGACCTTCAGGGCTACACTCCGCTCCAGCCGCGCCATGCGCTTGCAGGGGACATCGGCCACCACGCGCCCCCCCTGCCGGCCAACCTCTTTGAGGAGTGGTCCACTGCCGTCATGGCCACGAACGTCTCCTTCGACTTCATCCAGAACCACGCCATTATCGGAGCCCGCGTGGCCCCGCCGGAGCGCACCGCGCTCCTCAGCCAGGTCCAGCGCCTTCATGGCCGCCTCGCTACGTCGACTTCTGCCGCGCACGGTAAGTTGCTTCGCGACGCATACGCTGCGTCTTTCCAGGCCATGTTCGCCTGCAGTTCTCGGCCGCGATGGTTCCCGTCTCCTTCCCATGACCCGCTGCACCTAGCGCTGCTCGCAGATGGCCTGGCGGATCGCCATGGCCTCGCCGTACGTACGCCAGCCCACCTTGGAGATGATGACGGCGATCATGAAGTCCGAGCCGGGCGCCCTCCTTGCGGCTGCCCGCCTTTCCGTTCCTGCGACTGGGGACCCGCCTCCCCTGGACCTCACTGCTTCCAAAGCTGGCCTGCGTGCCGCTGCTACGCTCCTCCGTGCGGCCTTTGCGATCCCGGCCGAAGACCACTACGACGCCTTTCGCGTCCTCGAGGAGGACACCTTTACGTCCGCTGGCGCCCGGCAGTACGCCGACGCCATCGACCACGTCGCGACCTTGACCGAGACCGGTGCCGCCCACGACAGTGTCCTTCAGGACGAGCTCGCGAAAACGGGCGTCGCCCATGTCCGCGCGACTACCTCGGAGCTCCGCAGCCTCTTCATCATGCACAACCTGCAGCTAACCAGCGTTCCTTGGGACCGCTACACTGCCGACCTTTATGCCGCCGCCAGCCAGGTCCAGCGCCAGGCTGCCAAAGACCCTGCGATGGCCCGCGTCGGTTCCCGCCTGTACAAGGCCCGCCCCAACGGAGGCGGCCGGGGTGCCAGAGGACGCCGCAAGTCCAAAAAGCGGGCCCCGCCGGGGCCCGCTCGCCCGGATTCTGACGTGGTGCCACCGGTCGCCAGCAAGCCCGACAAGCGCCAGAAGACTGCCCCTGGTAACGACTCCAAGCACGCAGCATCCTTGCCCTGCGCGCCCGCTGCGTCCCCGCCACTGCCGCCCGTGCCAACGCCACGCGCCACCGCCGATGCCGACGCCGCCACGCCCCATTCGCTGCTGCCGCCTGCGCCACCGGCGCGCGCTACTATCGCGCGTGAGTCCAGCACTCCGCCGCACCTCCCCACGCAGAGCTCTCAGCAGTCCTCGGCCTCCGAGCCGTCTGGACGCCGTCAGTCTCGTCGGCGGCAAGCCCCTCGGGCCGCCGCCAGCGTGGCACCGCCGGCAGCAATGCCTGGCGCGCGCGATTCTCGAACTACGCTGCGCACCCCCACGCAGAGCTCTCAGCAGTCCTCGGCCTCCGAGCCGTCTGGACGCTGTCAGTCTCGTAGGCGGCAAGCCCCTCGGGCCGCCGCCAGCGTGGCACCGCCGGCAGCAATGCCTGGCGCGCGCGAGTCGAGTACTACGCTGCGCACCCCCACGCCGAGCTCTCCGCAGTCCTCAGCCCCCGTGCCGCCTGGACGCCGTCAGTCTCATAGGCGGCAAGCCCCTCGGGCCGCCGCCAGCGTGGCGCCGCCGGCAGATACGCCTGGCGCGCGCGAGTCGAGTACTACGCTGCGCACACCCACGCCGAGCTCTCCGCAGTCCTCAGCCCCCGTGCTGTCTGGACGCCGTCAGTCTCATAGGCGGCAAGCCCCTCGGGCCGCCGCCAGCGTGGCACCGCCGGCAGCAATGCCTGGCGCGCGCGAGTCTCGCACTACGCTGCACCCTCCCACGCAGCCCAGTGCTGCCGGGACAAAGCCTCCTGCTCCGTCAGGACTGCTTGAGCGAACCGCCTCTGATGCTGAGCGCCATACCATTTGCACGCTATGCACCGCCCGCGGCGTCTTGCCTGCCTCGCCTGATGGCCTCGTCCTCAGCTGGCTGCTACCGCACTTTGGGGCCAACCCCTGGTGTAGACGTTTCTACGCGAGCGCGGGGACCCCGGTCCCTGCCTGGCCCTACCGCGCGGATGACAGCTCGTTCGCGGACCCGCGGCGACCATTACTTGGTACTACGCCGCCCCCGAACGCTGCTCGCATGACGAGCCAGCCTGCCTTCCGCGCGTGGGCCACAGCGACGCACCCTGGCCTGCTCACCGACACTGGCGGCGGACTCGTAGTCCCGCTCATCTCGCGTGACGCCCTCGACGATCCGAGCCGGATCCCGCGCACACCAGCCCTCCGCCGTAAGGCCAAGGAGCCCTGTGGCTCGGAGCTTGACGTCCGTGCTGTTGCTGCGGACCTCGCTGGATATCGTGACGCGGCCCTGCTCTCGCTTCTTTGGGATGGCTTCCCATGCGGCGCACGCCATCGCCCGGGCGAGCGCTTGCTCGCCTGGCAGCCGAACCACGCCGGTGCCACGCACCCGCCAGCGCGGCCGCGAGCCTAGCGGCCACTACGCAGGATGAACTCCGTGCGGGCCGCGTTCGCCACCTTGGCCCCGCGCCCAGCGCAGACGCATTCTATGACCTTATGGCTAGCCTCGGCGTACCCGTGGCCTGGTCCCGGCGCTGACCGCTCTGCCGAAGCACGGCAATGCCGAGTATCGACGGATCGAGGACCTCAGCCAGGACTACCCAGACGGCACGCGCAGCATCAATGCGCGCATCAACGCCACGCCGCAGCTCTCGCAGCCCACGATCCACACCGCCTTGCGCTGTGTCAGGCGCGCGCGCCTCAAGTGGCCCGGCTCCAGACTTGCGTCGCTGAAGACTTCAGCCAAGCGTACCGACGCTTGCGCAAGTCTCCTGACGACGTGGCGCTTAGCGTCTACGTGGAGCAGGGCAGTGCTACGAGGACCACGCCCTCGCCTTTGGCTGCTCGACCAGCTGCGCAGCCTGGTGCCGCGTCCAGCTCGCGTTCCAGTGGACTCTTGCCCGCCGCGTTGCTGCCTGTGCTCACGAACTGCCGGATCTACCGGCCTTCTCCCATGCGTACGAGATGCTCTCGCTCGTCGATGACAGCTGGTTTGTTGGTCCGCCGGACCTCCTCCATCATCCGCAGAGAGGCCATCGCCCTATCGAAGCGCTGGTGCCTCCCCCTCAGCGCGTCCAAGCTCGCAGCAGAGGGTGTGGTAGGACCACGCCACGTGTTTGCTGGCATCGGCATCGACCTCGACGAGGACGTCTTGTTCCTTCCAGACAGCCACCGTGCCAAGTGTGCCCAACGCGTGGCGACTGCGCTCGACCGCAAATGGCTCACGCTCCGCCACCTCGAGAAGCTCTTCGGCAGCCTCACGTTCTACTCTCGATCGCGGTGCCTGGTGGGCCGGCGCTCACGAACTCGCTCCGCACCGCGATGCGGAATGCCCGACAGCGCACGGCGCCGATCCTCCGCTCTAGCGCCCTTACGGCCGACTTGCTCCTGTGGCGCACGCTGGTGAAGAATGCGCCACCAACCGTCCCGGCCCTGACCAGCCTTACGACTGTGCGGCCGGTTGTACGCGCGGTGTCCGACGCCTCCGAGGTCGCGATCGGTGGCTGCCACCTGCGCCCTGATGGCGCCCTCGAGTACTTCCAGCATGTCTACGATTGCGCAGAAACTGCGCTCATCGGCAAAGGCGCTACGGACGTCCACATCACCGTTGGTGAGACCACGGCTGCGCTGTGCGCGGCCGAGCTGTGGGCGCCTCAACAGGGGCACCTCAGCCTGGCCCTTGACAACCAAGCTGCTGTGCAGTTTACCTCCAGCGGCGTTGCGCGCCGTGACGCAACCTCCGGCGCCTTGCTCGTCGTACTCGCGCAGATCCTGGCCGCCCGCGGCGCCACGATCTCGTCCACTTACGTGCCCTCGGCTGAGAACTGGCTTGCTGACATGGCCACGCGGCTAACCGATACTAACGACTTTGCGCAGGCCGTCGAGACCAGGTTCCACGGCGTCCGGCTCGTCCGCAAGGCCCTCCGCACGCCAGCTCAGATTTGGGCGAACCTTCCGGCTCGCTAGTCGCCAGCCATGTGCGCGCGGGAACCGAGATTCTCCGCACAGGCCCCGCGGGCACCATGAGCTCCTACAACACCCACATTCGCATGTGGATAACCTACGCGCAGGCGGCCGGCCTTCCTGACGCGCTCATCCGAGCGGATGCGCCGCCGGCAGTGCGCGATGTCCTCTTTGCGTTCTTCTCGTCGCGTGCCATCGGTACCGCCGAGCGCCCTGCTGTTAGCGCCGGTACGCTCAGGCAGGCCTTTGCTGCGATCAAGAAGTTCCACGCGCAGGCGGACGTCCGCCCCGCGCTCGAGTGCCCGCGCACTCGGGACCTCATCCGCACAATCAAGAGCACCCAGCAAGCACCCCAGGGCGCTTCGCCCATGACGCCAGATATCCTGCGCAAGGGCGCTGCCTGTGCCCTGCACCCAGCCATGCTGGCCCTGCTGCTCACGGGGTTCTTCACGGGTGCCCGTGCAAGTGAGCTTGTCCCTACCGCGCCTTCGCCTGGCCTGCCGCACGCGCGGCAATACGACCCGCTCCGCTTCATGACCGTCGACCGCGTCCAACTCGTACGGCGTTGCAACGCGTCTGCTCCGCACGCCGTCCGCATCACTTCCGCTCAGCGCACCAAGACGTCCACGCCCGTGGGATTGGCCGGCTGTGCACTGCTGCGGACCTCTCTGGTCCCCGTGCGCGCCGCGAGGCCTGCTCCTCGACGCCATCCCCGGTGACGACCTGTGCCCTGTCCGTGCCATTGCTGCTATCGTCCCCGACGCACTGCCGTCCCGCTCTTCTCGCGGCCTGGCGCCGACGGTGCTCGAGTCCCGCTTACTGCAAAGGACCTCGCAGCCGCTGTCAAAGCTGTGGCCGCGGCGGCTGGCGTCCCGCCATCGCGCCTCAAGGACTACAAGCCGCACTCGCTGCGTGTCGGTTCGCTAACTGCGCCTTCGCCGCAGGCTACCCGCTCCGGACCATCCAGAACATCGGTGGCTGGGCCTCGGATACTGCTCTCGACTACCTGCGCGCCGACGAGTCTGTGCTTCTGGCCCATGGCAGGGTCCCGCCGACGGGTACCCAGCGCATGCCTGCGACGCTTCTAGCCGTAGGAGACCCGTTCCGGCTACCAGGTGAGCCCGTCCACGTGGCCCCGCGAAACCTGACACCAACTACTCTCGGCCTAGGCCGACCGATCCCGCTCAAGATCCTCAATGCCGCAAGCGCAAGCGCAGCCCGCGCTCCCCGCGAGCTACGTCCGTCGTGCCGCACCTGGCGGTGCGCCGTAGTGTACGTGTGGGGAGGGCGGCTGCCCCGCCTACTGCGTCCCTCCGTGAAAGTGATGGGAGGCGGAACAGGGCCGCTTTCGCCAAGCAGCCGCCCTCGTCTGCACTCTCGGATCTGCCGCGCAGATCCATACCACCTGGGGCTCAGCCCCCGCCGGGAGCTCTGACCCAGGAGGAAGGCTCGCCGCCCAGACGGTAACCGCGCATTCAGCGGCCGGTTAATGCTGGTTAGCGGCAGAGGGAGCTGCGCCTCCAAGTCGAGTGATCCAGGCAGTCACCTTTGGGATCTGCCTGCGATCGACGCACGCTGGACGACGAGGAGGCGCAGGAGTTTCGGTCACCCACCATCCCGCCCTGCCGAGGGTTTCTTTTTTTTTTTTTTCTAAAATCATAAACCCGCGGCCTGTCCCGCCGTCCCGACGGCGGAACAGGGCCGCTTTCGCCAAGCAGCCGCCCTCGTCTGCACTCTCGGATCTGCCGCGCAGATCCATACCACCTGGGGCTCAGCCCCCGCCGGGAGCTCTGACCCAGGAGGAAGGCTCGCCGCCCAGACGGTAAACTGAGTGTGTCATGTGAGGAGCAACTGCAACTGCTTCGCCTGCCATCTGACTGAGAGGACCAAATCTTCTCAGGAAAGCCCGCAATTCCCCGGAAGGTACGGGCAGTACCGCCACGGTCTCCAAGCAGGCGCGTTGCCCATTCACGAGTTTGGGCCGGACCGGCTGGCTGACGGTGAACAACAACCAAGCAGGAGGAGGCGCAGAAATCGATCGGGCTTGATTGTGACAAGGCCGAGTGACGGCCTCGCGACGCGCTCGTTGACTTTGAGCAAGTCGAACGAGCCTGGCAAGTTGCAGAAGCGGATCAGCGCCAAGAGGAACGAGTAACAGCAGCAGGGAATGCTGCGATGGGTGCAGCCTCACCTGGGTGGAGGGTGTTAGACTCTTCGCTGGGCTCTTGGCGCGAGCAGGAAATTGATGTTGGGGAGGGAGAATGAGCTTGCGCGGACGCCAGGGCGGAGGAAACGGGCCTCGTAGCGTGCGTGCCTATATTCAAACGCGTCGCATGCTGGACACGTTGTTGCCATTGGACGTGCCCGCCGTGCCGCTCGCCTCGCGGGCGAGGAGGTCTAAGCAAGTCCGAGCGGCCGGAATTCATCTTCACGGCGCCGAAGCAGGTCCCGCAAGCTCCACCGATAGCCGCGCCGATGGACCCAACGCCGATGACGCTCCACATCCCCCCGGCCATGGCCGCGAACGTGCCTGCGGAGGCCGATCATCGAATTGCGCGAGCTAACGATCCCTTCTTGCTCAGGTCGGGGAAGATGGCTCCGTTCCCGACCAGATGGGCACCGCGCTGCCTAGTTTCACGCTTGGCGGGCGCATCCTCAAGCGCGGCCGGGGCGCCTTTACGTGCGCGCACCTGGAGGGCGGCGTGGCAAGTGCTGGGGCGAAACAGCGTCGGCCAGCTCGGCAACGGTCCCAGCCGTCCCGTCTGCAGGCTGGCCCCGACCTGGCCGCTCCTCGACTTAGCAACGACAAGCGCGTGAGGTTGAGGTTGGCAGGGACCTTTTGCGTGCGCGCTCTGGACGTGCAGCCGCAGAACGAGGTGGTGTGCTGGGGCAATAACAATTTCGGCCAGCTCGGTCGCGGGTCTGACATCCCAAACTCGGCAGAGCAGGCCGTGTCCGCGGCCAAGCGCGTGGACTTTGGCGGCGGCGGGCGCGCTGTAGAGATCAGCACGACCGCAACGACTGCCTGTGTTCGACTCGCATGGCCAGACTCGTCGGACCTGGACTGGCGCTGTTGGGGATACAACTTGGATGGCAACCTCGGGCGCGGCCACCTGAGCGAGAGCGTCAGCAGGACGACCATGGACATGGGCGAGTTCTTGCCCGGCATCGACCTCGGCCCGTTCAACCCCGAGCCCACTGCGGCGCCCTCGCGGACGCCCACGACGTCGCCGACAAGCGGGCCGACGCAGGCCCCCACGAGCCGGCCTACGGCAACAACTGCGGGGGGCGACTTGGCAAGCAACACCGAGGGCCCGGACGCGCTTGCGGACATGCCGACGTGGATAATTTCCGTAGTGGCCGTGTGCGTGGCCCTGAGCGTTCTGAACTGCTGCCTGATCGCGTGGCAGATGTGGCGGCGGCACGCCAACCTGCAGGCCCCGAGCAGCAAAGCCAAAGAGCTCGGAGACCTTCAATGCTAGCCTAGCTAGCTGCCGACAGACACTGAGCCACCTTGACATGCGGTGGGCCCTTCTTCGACAGCGCCTCCAGCTCGTTCAATCTCATTGATCTTGGTCTGACCGTCTCTCTTGTGTCATTTTGTATGGCGGCGTCTTTGGGCAGCGCGGCGCCGAGCGCTTGGAGCCCAGCGCAGGTGCGCTACGAGCGCTTGCCGCGCGGTCTCCTTCGGCCGAGCTGCCACAGCGTCGCCGAGGCCGCACGTCGCGTCGTCGGCGCACAAGCGCAAGAAGCTGATGCCGCCTGGCATTCGCTTTGGTCGCGCCTCCATGCGCCGCGCAGCGTGCACCTCAGCGCGCTGCGCGCAGAGGACGCTGCGCTGGTGCGATCTACTGGCAAGCGCGGCACGCTGCACATCTACGCCGCCGAAGATTGGCCGCTCGTCCGCAGGGCGCTGGCGCCAGACCTCCTCCGCGTGCGCGAGCTGCGCTACGCCAAGAGCGGCTTGCTGGACGCGTACGAAGCCGGCGTGGCCGCTTGCCATGCTGCCCTGCGCGACGGCCCGGTAAAGCAGCGCGAGCTGCTGGCGGACGTGCCGGGCGACGTCACTTGGGGCGTGAGGCTTGCGCTGGCCTTGCGCGGCCTTGCCAAGCGCGCAGACTTGGGCTCGGGGCCTCCGACGCTGCAACTAGTGGCCAAGGCGGAGGACGGCCTGGCCGTAGAGGAGGAGGACGGCGAGGAGGCTTGATGAGCTCGCATGAGGTACTTTGAGGCCTTTGGACCAGCAATGTATACGGACCTGGCATTCTGGATGGGCATCAAGACGGCGTCGGTGAAGGCCGCTACGCAGCGGTTGCTGGACGCCAGGAGGCTTTGCGAGATAGATGTGCAGGCTGAGCCTTGCGAGACTGCTGAGGGCGACGCTGACGCCGAGGTAGAGAGATGAGATGACCTGATCTGCCGATTTTGCTCATCTACCCGAGTCACTCTAATCGAGTGTGGTCTAGCGGTTCCCCCTAGGAATGACTAAGTCCGGCACTCTAAGCAAGGATCTGTGGGAGGGTCACAATGCAAGGCCGGCAGCGCCTCCTTTGCCTCTCTGCAGGGATGGCCCTGAAGCGCGGCAGGCTGGCGATCTCGAGACCAAGCCAGCTGAGCCAAGCAGACGCGGTCCTGCGCAAAGCCAAGCTAGCTGCGCTTCCGACCCAAAGCACCTCGGCCAGGATCTTGTCTCGCTTGCGCAAAAACCTCAACGGAACCTAGAATACGACCTGAACGCAGAACATATCGGCAAAAATGATGCGTTGGGTGCAAAGAGACGAGGTGACCTGATCTGCCGATTTGCTCAGTTACTCGAGTCACTCTAATCGAGTGTGGTCTAGCGGTTTCCCGTAGGAATGACTAAGACCGGCACTCTAAGCAATGATCTGTGGGAGGGTCACAATGCAAGGCCGGCAGCGCCTCCTTTGCCTCTCTGCAGGGAGGCCTTGAAGCTCGCCAGGCACGAGATCTCGAGGCTCGCGAGCGGCGCAAAGCAGTCGCGGTCCCGCACGAGACCGAGCCAGTTGCGCTTTCGGCCCAAGCGCACCGCGGGGTCAGCGAGCAAGGCCTCTCTCAGGGCCTCCGGAGAGCCAGCGAGCTTGACGGCGCCCGCCAGGAGTAGCACGTGACGCCACTGTCGGCCCTTGTGCGCGCTGTAGCTGATGCCGAGGTCGGAAGCCTTGGACCCGGTGCAGTTGCGGGCCCGACTCAGCGCCGTGAGCAGACCGAGGACCGAGCGACCGCCGAGCGCTGAGCTCTTTGCAAAGACGGCCTTGTAGGACATGTCCGGCACCGTCAGAGCCTCGAGGCCCGCCTCCTCGACGCGCTCGACGTCGTAGACGATGCCCAGGATGTCGCCGGAGTCTGTCCTTGAGCTCAGGTCAGCGCCGCGACGTGCTCTGCGCCTGGAGGAACGATCACCTCCACGCATTGACGCTTCGCGGTCGCGTTCGCAGAAGCAAGGCGACGCTCGCGCACGATGGCCTCGAGCAAGTGCTGCTTGCGCTCGAGTTCCTGGATGCGGCGGCGAGCGGCGGCGAGCTTGCGCTTGGCGCCGCTCAGGGTCTCGGGCTGGCCGCGACCTTCGGCCGCGACCGCCTGTGACGCGGCGGCCTGGAGTGCCCGCCACTCGCTCTTGGGAACGCCGGGAAACGCGATGGAGGCCCAGTAGTCGTAACCAAGCTCGTGTCGCCGGCCTGGGTCGATGAGGACAAAGCTCAACGCCGCGACGCGCTTGAGCGTCTGGAGGGTCCGGAGCGTTGCGCTGGTGTGGTCCTCCGCCAACGCAGTCTCCACCCACGGCATGCAGGCGTCCTGGAAGCGAGTGGGCAGCTTGACCGCTCGCGCGACGCGGAGCAGCGGGACGGACGCGCCAGCATCGCCCATTGAGTCGGCCGCCAGGCCCTGCATGATGCGCACCGTCTTCTCGCACAGGTTGCCGGCCTTCTGGTGGACGTAGTGCCGCGAGCTCACCGTGCGGGTAGCCCAGTCGCAGTGGCGGTCGACCTCCTCCGGCGAGGCCTGGGCGTCTGCGAGAGTGGTGGCGCACAACGAGCGGCAGATGTGACCCTTGGCTTTCCACCGTCCCACGTTGAAGCCGAAGAGGACGGCGCTCAGGTCAAAGACGGCGGTGAACCGCGCCTCCGCCTGCCGGTCGCCTCGGAAGGCCAGCGCGCCGCGGTTCGAACCGAGCGATAGCGGCCACACCTCGCCCACGCGCTCCGCCGAGGAAAAGTCGGCTTGATCCTGCGCCAGTCCGAGGCTCGCTGCATAGGTCAGCAGCATGGCCAGATGCGCGATCGGACACCGGAGGGGATTGACGTGAAACCCGGCAAAGGCATAGCTTGGGGCCAGCCCGATGTCGCCCATGCTCGCGTTGGACCGCAAGCTCTTGTCCTGCTTCTTGCGGTTGGTAAAGGTGATGACCAGCTTGGGGTTGCCCAGGGCGAGCGGCTCAAGCGAAATCGCGGAGAGCGGACATCGCATGAGATCGCCTTTGCGCATGGCCGTGGGAGGACATGAGGAGCACGCCAGCCTTTGTCTGCAGCAGACGGAAGAAGAGGACTTGGTCGACGCCGCATCGCTCGCCGAACGGGTTGAAGCGCCTGCTCGCCGGCTGGTACAGACGACTCCGCAGCAACATGGCCACATGTTGGCATGCCTGTTGCGAGAGCGGTACCACCGCGCCTGCCGCGATCCCAAGCGACAACCAGTTTTTCTTGCCAAGCTTCGAGAGCAGCGCAGCACATCGCCGTCAAGCTCCGGGTGTCTCCCAAGCTTTGGCACAACGTCAGCGAGCTTGGCGAGCGCCCGAGAGCGAAAGGCGCAAGGGTCCGCGAGGAAGCGCTCGCAGAACTCGCCCCACGCAGGACGGATCTCCTCAATCTGAAGGTCCTTGCGCAGCTTGGGTCCGGCGCACCACGGCCGCTGACGATGCTGATGGTGCTCGACCTGTGCGGCGTCGATCTCGTTGAGTAGCGCGGGCAGCTTCTCGTCCAGCGTGAGGCCCCACGCGCGGAAAGCCCGGAAGGCCACCATGACCTTAATGGAGACGCTCTTGTTGCCGTTCACCCGCGCTCGGTCGAGCAGCTCGTGGAGGTACCGCGCAGCCTCAGCGCGTAGGGCGGCTGCTGCCCCAGCCTTTGCTTGGATGCGCCGAAATTCCGCGAGGAGATCACCGGGCGTGCAAGTCGGGCGCGCCACTGGCTCCACGCGGGCGAGGAGCCGCCGCACGTGGCGGAGGTACTCGTGGTCCCGCTGCGACTTGTCGCGGAGGAGGGTCTGCTCGCGTCGGGCCTCGAGAGGCTTGGCGGCCTTCTCGTACAGGGCTCGCTCGAGCTCTGCAACAGGGTCGTCCATCGTCGCGATCTGCTCCTCGCGCCCCTCTCCTCGCGCTGCTCGTTCTTGACAGGTGACTGCTGACACGCGTCGGATCCTTGCCGCCAATGGATTCGGAAGCGATCGGAATGACATCAGCTCGGCGCACGCGCGCTGGTCAGCGAGCGGGGCGCACAGGGACCGCGGGGACCCGCCCTCGTGCCCCGTCTCACGCGGCCTGCCGCCGGCGCTCTGCATCTCGCGTCGGTCAACCGCATCGCGCCCACAGCTCCCGGAGGTGCTTCTGCCCGACTCATCACCAGGCTCATTGGTCGACCAACGGATCTTTCTTTGGCAGTCACTGGCGCAACTGCGCCGCCATCCCGGCAGCGCTGAGGACCCTACGAGGGCCCGAGATGGTTGTGACGTTCAAACTCTAGCTAGCTCTAGTAGAGCTATCTGGCCAGCTCAAGTTAAGGGAGTAGGAGACGCGAAAAGGGAAGATGATTAACTGTGGTCTGTGACCTCGCTGGGTGTGTTCAGGATCTCTTTAAGCGAGTGCCAGTCCGGTGCGGTGAAGTGGTGCCGCTCGGTGGCGAACAAGTCCATTGGAGAAGAGATCCCGATCGTTCTAAGCCGCTTGACCAGGCGAAATGCCTCCTTTGCCTCTTCGGCAAGCTCTTCGACCGGGCGCGCATGCGAACAAGGTTCAGAGAGAACCACATCGAGTTGACGGTCCGATGTCTTGGGCTCGCCGTTCAAGTCTCGCTTCTGCCCGCCAGGCTGCCGAATGAGGGACTGCAAAGCGGGAACGAGGAGGCGCGTGAAACGCTGACCCGTGAAGCTCTTGGTGAACCGCTCGGCATCGTCTCGCTCAGCATCGTCGCGCTTGAGGATCTCGAGATGATGCTCCATGGCTGATTTGATGCGCCGAAAGTAGTGCCGCACTGCACCACGCCTGCCGTAGACTGTAACGCGGAGTACTCGAGCCGGGTGTTCGGCTTGCTGTCGCGCGAGTCACACTTGCACACAATACCTTCAAAGGTCTTGTGTTCGTCATCGGGCGAGTCGACGGTGCCGATGCTTCGAATCAGTGCCGCCTGCTTGGCCCCACTCGCGAGAGTCTTCGGCGAGAGGGTGAGTGCAAAGAGCACGTGGACATCGAAGTCGACGAAACCGACGGTCTTTGGCGACTGGAAGAAGCTCCGGCAGGCAATTGCAGCGTCATTCAGGAGACCTTGATCCTTGCCGCCAACTCCGACCTCAAGCGGCGCTGGAAGTTCGAGGTCGCCTTGCTTCACGCCCTTGGCGCCGTCAGCAAGATCTCGTTGCAAAGCTGTGTCACCTGTTCCTTGAAATCGCTCGCGCGGGCAGACTTGTCAATGAAGAGCATACAAGTCAGCCAGAGGCTGCGGGCCACGTCAACAAGCTCGATCTTGGTCATCTTCCCTCGATTCGTTCTCGTCCTCCACCACCTCGCTGATGTCTGAACCTGGTGAGAGGGCGAGGTTATGTGTGTCGGATCCTGGTGCGCTTGAATGTTCACCAAGTCGCTTCGTGTTGAGATCCGGGCTAAGGGCTGGGATATATAGCCTGCACGACGGCTTCTCATCACTCCTAGGCACAGAAGCGTTGTAGCTCCTAGTCAAAGTGAACGGCGCTCAAGCAACGAAGTACGGCCTGTGGATAAGCAGGCGGCGTCGACGTGCAAGGCGCAAGCAAGGAGCTGGACATTTGCTCTGGGGATGCTTTTGTGACTCAGTGAGGCCGCCGTGGTGACCCGCAAGGCAGCGCGCCACCGCCGCCACCACCATAGCTTCGCACAACCTCGCCAAGGCAGCCACGTCTCATTTTGCTCGCCGCAGCCACCTCCAGGAGCGAGGCCGGGGTGAGAGCCGTTGGCACGGTCGAGTCTCGATCCTTCTCAACGGATCTCAAGTCTCTTCCGCCTTCCGATCCCGATCCCCGTCTCGTCTCGCCTGGCTCGCAAGACGGTGAAGGAAACGGCAGTGAACGCGTGGGTGGACGGCTAGTACGACATCGCCCCGGAGCGATCATTCACCCGTGGTATGATCGCTTGTGGTTGATTGTCCACTGCTCGTGCTCTGTTATTGCCAGCCACTCATTTCGAGTCCTTAGGAGAAATGTATAGCGAAAACACTAGGACTTGACAAAGAAGCGACACGAACGCCAACTCCACAACGGATCTGGATCTTTTTTGTTAGATTGCAGTGTCTCTCGGCTGGGACGCCGAGCAGCTGCTTGCGATCGCGGCGTCGCAAGTGAGCGGAGGCGCCGCCTGTGCCGCATAGGCCGAGGGACAGTCGGTGCTAGACCGCCAAGTGAAAAGCTATAATCTTGTCCATGTTGATTTGTGAACATTTTGGGCTCGACGCGACTTGCTCAATCAAGAGTGCCTTTTTGTTTGCCGCTGGCCGCAGCAAGAACGACGATGGTGGTCAAAGCTAGGAGTTACGAGTAGACAGACGCTGCCAGGCCGTCTGCCAGGCCCGCGGCGCATTGTGGCGCGTCCAAGGAGAGAAGTGCAAGTTGATGGTTGGGCGGAACACAAGGTCGGCGCGCGCCCGAGCAAGGTCGGGTAGAAGACGAAAAGGTGTCAGGAGGCTCGATGGTCTCGGCGGGGAGGCGGTGGCGGCCTTTGACGGCTCGACTGCCTCGCTTGTCGGCTTGAGCGCTCTGTACAGCGCGAGCCAGAGCGAAGAGTTGGCCTCATTGTCGAGGCGAGCGATCGACGAGTGGCGAGTACTGAGATCAGATGACGCAACGATGGGCGCGGCCTCGCTCAGGCAGAGGGTGCTAGGCACTTTGCCGGGCTCTGGGCGCGATGTGGCTAGCTCATGAGAAGCAAATTGATGGTTGCCCAGAGCAGCGGAAACGAGCTCATGCAGAGGACGAGCTATTGGGGCGGAGGCCGGAAGAGGACCTTGATTGCTTTGTTGGACGAGTGGAGGGGCCTGCTGACGGCCTCACGGCACGCTGTGTGGGCTGGTTTACTCTGAGCAAGTTGAACACGGAGAACAAGCCCGCGACGGTGCGAAAGCGAATCAGCGACACGGAGCAAGTACTGGGGGCATTAAACGCAACGGTGGGCGCGTCCTCACTCGGGTGGAGGGCGCTAGAGCGTTTGCCGGGCTCTGGGCGCGATGTGACAGGCGCGAGGGTAGTAAATTGATGGTTGCGCAGAGCAGCAGAAACGAGCTCATGCGGACGCCGAGATACGGGCGGAGAGGCCCGTTGGGGGCCTTGGTTGCTTTGTCGGGCGAGCGGAGAGGGCTGCTGACGGCTTCGTGGCGCGCCGTATCAGCTTGCGCACTCTGGGCAGGTTGAACGAGGCCTGCAAGGCTGTGACGGTGCGGAAGCGATTCAGCGACAAAGAGCGAATACAAGGGGCAGCAGACGAAACGATGGGCGCGGCCTCGCCTGAGCGGAGGGCTCTAGAGCGTTTGCCGGGCTCTGGGCGCGATGTGGCTTGCGCGAGAGCAAGAAATTGATGGTTGTGCAGAACAGCGGAAACTATCTGTTTCACGACCCAGGGTCTCCGGCGTGCTGCGCAGAAGCCACAGGACCCGGGAGGGAAACTTCGGTTTCTCTTAGCGACTGGCTGACGAGTGCGTCCGGCAAAGGCGAGTCGGGTGCAGACCCGATTCACCCCCGCGGACGACGCACGATATCGGATTTATTTGGACGAGCACGAGCGTCGCGCGCGAAGGGTCACAGGGGGTCACGGAGGGTCAAGTCGCCCACCGTGCACCATGGTTGAGAGCGGCCCTGACCACCCGGAGAACCCAGCCCCGGCGCAGATGCCGCCGGAGCAGCATCCCCCAGTCGGCCCGGCCGCGGGGGCGGGTCAGAATCATCTTCCTGCCCCGCCGGCAGCAGAGGCTGCGCAGCAGCACCAGCCGGCGCCTCAGGAGCATGCTGCGCAGCACGTTGGCCCGGAGGTGCAGCCGCAGGGGCAGCACCCCGTGCCTCAGCAGCTCGGGCAGCCCACCATCAGGGTCTCCCCCCGCCGCTTCAGCAGCCGCAGCAGCAGCAGCAGCAGCTGCTGCAGCCGCAGCAGCAGCAAGTGCAGCAGCCGCAGCAAGTGCAGCAGCCGCAGCAAGTGCAGCAGCCGCAGCAAGTGCAGCAGCCGCAGCAAGTGCAGCAGCCGCAGCTAGCGCAACAGATGCAGCACGTGCAGAATGGGCAGCATGTGCAGCAGCCGCACCAAGTGCACCAGGCACAGCACCAGCAGCACCAGGCGCCCCAGAACACAGCCCAGCAAGTCCAAGCCGCCCTGGCCTTGGTTCAGCAACTGGCCCAGAATGTGAATGCCGCGCCGCAGCTGCCGCAGCAGCCGCAGCAACAGCACCCACACCAGGACCCGGCCCCGCAAGCACAGCCTGTGCAGCAGGACCTGGCCCAACAAATGCAGGCCGCTCTGGCCCTGGTACAGCACCTCGCGCAAAATATGAACGAAGCGCAGCAGCCGCCGCCGCTTCCTCATGCCCAGCAGCAGCTGCAGCAGCAGCAGCAGCAACAGCAGCAGCAGCAGCTACCGTTGCCGCACGTCGCAGGCTGGAACGTCAACGAGTTCCTCGCGCAGGCCGACCCGCCTACGGTGCCCGAGCCGGCACCGAGGCCCACAGCACCACTGCACGCAGTCGACGTCAAGCTGTCTCGAGACCACCGTGATGTGGCCTACGCGATCGCGCACCCGGTGCTGTTCTCGCCGCAGGAGTCGGAGGACATGTTCAACAATGCCCGCGCCCTCTTGCCGGCGGAGATCGTCCAGCCCCAGATCCTTGGGATGCCAGACTATCCGGCACGCGTCCTGCGCGCGGTGGAGCACCCGGCGGGCGTCATCGGCGACCCCTCGTCGGCAGTGTGGCAAGTCGTGGCGAAGGCGGGGCCGGCGTTCTTTTCGCCCCCCCCGAGCTTCACCCCGACGGCGCGAGAGCTCGCAGCCGCATTGGCCGTCTGCGGGATCACGACCACAGATACCGCCAGACAGGCGGCAACGGAGCGCCTCGCGCTTGGCCATGTGGTCGCCCCGCTCCAGCCGCCGCACCTCCCGCAGGCCTACCGCGTCGACACGGACGCCACAACCAGAGTGCGGGGCCAGCCGCGCCCCCTGCCTGGAGCGGTGTGGTTACCCCTCGGCGCGGCCTGGAACACCGTAGCGGCCACGGCGAACGCGCACCTCGACGCAGCTCGCGAGCACATCGTCACCGCCCAGCGCGGCCCGCATCCGCGCCTGCTCCAGGTCAAGTCCAGCACCCAGAAGTTCGTAGAGTCTCCGCGAGCGCAGGCAGCGATAGCCCAACGAAAGTTGCTCTGTGATGCGGGTGCGCGCGTACAACAGAGTCTGGTGGGTACCACGCGACGTGCAGACCACATTTGGTTCCCCGACGCGGCCCACTGCAATCCAGCCCTCTCGATCCTCGCCATCGCCGCCTTCGAGCTCACCCAGGACAAGCTCCGCCGGCACGACGTGTCCATCGACGAGCACGCTAAGTGCGTTCCGTGGTGACACGACGTCCGTATCCCGCGCTACCACGGGACTGCGCACGGATGAACCCGCGACTCCTTCGGCCGCGGCGCTAGCGGGCCTCGCATCCGCATGCGTAATCCGTGCGCTGTTCTGGCACCCCGTCCTCGCAACAGAGGCGTTCCCAGTGGCCCCTGCACGACAACGGGTGGCTGCAGACATCCGGGCCTCGTGCAATAACATCCGCGTGGCGGCCAAAGCCCTGACGGCCGCGCTCACACGCCGGGTGCCCGGCCACCGCAGGATCGCCGACCCCAACCCGTCGTGGACAGCTCGACACGCCATCTTCGAGCTGCAGGAGATCTTCATGGAAGTCGCAGCGGCTGCGCGCGGCGGCTTCCAGCTCGAGTTCTCCATCTCCACGAGGCCCAGGCGTACGTCGGACTCTGCAGCCAGATCGCACGCAACGCCCATCCGAGCACCTGCAGCACCCCACCGGCCACCGAGGTGGTGGCGGCGGCGGAGGCGGCGGCGGGGGGTAGTGACGGCAGTGGCGGCCGCGCGCCCCGCAGCCGCGGCTCTATCAAGAGTAGCCGCAAACGCCACCGGGCCGCGCGCTCCGCCGAGAAGCAAACGGCCCAGCTGCTCGCCACTACGGGTAACGACTCCGACTAGGATGTAGCAGTCGGGGCCGAGCTGCGGCTCGCCCCACGCATCCACGGCTGCCGCCGAACGTGACTGTTCCCCGCCCGCGCTACCACGGTGGCCGGCGGGCGGGGCACGGGACGTAGCAGTCGGGCTGAGCTGCGGCTCGCCCGACGCATTCACGGCTGCCGCCGGACGTGACCGTTCCCCGCCCGCGCTACCCCGGTGGCCGGCGGGCGGGGCACGGGACGTGGTCGGGCTGAGCTGCCAGCTCGCCCGACGCATTCACGGCTGCCGCCGGACGCGACTGTTCCCCGCCCGCGCTACCACGGTGGCCGGCGGGCGGGGCACGGGACGTAGCCGTCGGGCTGAGCTGCGGCTCGCCCGACGCATTCACGGCTGCCGCCGGACGTGACCGTTCCCCGCCCGCGCTACCACGGTGGCCGGCGGGCGGGGCACGGGACGTGGCAGTCGGCTGAGCTGCCAGCTCGCCCGACGCATTCACGGCTGCCGCCGGACGCGACTGTTCCCCGCCCGCGCTACCACGGTGGCCGGCGGGCGGGGCACGGGACGTGGCAGTCGGGCTGAGCTGCGGCTCGCCCGACGCATTCACGGCTGCCGCCGGACGCGACTGTTCCCCGCCCGCGCTACCACGGTGGCCGGCGGGCGGGGCACGGGACGTGGCAGTCGGGCTGAGCTGCGGCTCGCCCGACGCATTCACGGCTGCCGCCGGACGCGACTGTTCCCCGCCCGCGCTACCACGGTGGCCGGCGGGCGGGGCACGGGACGTGGCAGTCGGGCTGAGCTGCGGCTCGCCCGACGCATTCACGGCTGCCGCCGGACGCGACTGTTCCCCGCCGCGCTACCACGGTGGCCGGCGGGCGCACGGGACGTAGCAGTCGGGCTGAGCTGCCAGCTCGCCCGACGCATTCACGGCTGCCGCCGGACGTGCCCGTTCCCCGCCCGCGCTACCCCGGTGGCCGGCGGGCGGGCACGGGACGTGGCAGTCGGGCTGAGCTGCGGCTCGCCCGACGCATTCACGGCTGCCGCCGGACGCGACTGTTCCCCGCCCGCGCTACCACGGTGGCCGGCGGGCGGGGCACGGGACGCAGGAGGCCCCGGGCCAGACCGCTGCAGCGGGACGGGCCGGGACCACCAGTACGCGCCCCCGATACCCGGCACGTGGGGCCGGGCCTTCCCGACGACCCAGGCGTGCGCTGATGAGCACCCTGGGGCTCGTCGCGTTCCTCTCGGCCGCCATGCCGTTCGGCAGGTCGCTCGGCGTGGCGCTGACGCGTGCGCTACGTCGCGCCTACGCGTCCGCCGCGCCCGTCCACACCGGACCGCGACCTCAGGGTGGATGCCCGGTTACTCCGCCCTCTCCTGCGCGACGCACTGCCCGCGCCGGCGCTCACGCGCCTCACGTCCCGCGGTCGCGTCGTCCGTACGGCGAGCGATGCCAGCGGGACCGGCTTGGGCGCGGTGTGCCTATCCACCATTGAGGTCCTCGAGCGGTGCTGCGTCCGTCACACGGCCGCCGAGCTCGCGCTCGTCGGCCAGGGCGCAGACGATGTCCACATCCAGCAGGCGGAAATGACAGCCGCCCTGCTGGCAGCCCAACTGTGGTGCCCTCGCGGTGGCCACCTCGAGCTACTCGTCGACAATCGCGCCGCCCAGGCGACCATAACGCAACCGCGTGCGGGTACTCCCGTGTTACCACCCAGGACGTTGTGGGCTGGCGCTGCACCTCTCCGGCGCGCGGGTACCACATCGGGTCGACGTCCGCTCTCCAGGCCCACGGCCGTACCCCGCCGCCCGGCACGGAGGACATGACGCGGACCCTGCTGAGCCTCACTTCACCGTACCGACCCACCGTCTGGCGCCCCGGGGCCGAGCCCCGGGCCGACCCGAGCGGCGTCGCCGCCGCTACCGCGCGCGGCGTCGCCGCCGCACCCGTGCACCGAGGCCGCGCCGCCGGCGCGCGCCCCACCGGGACCCAACACGGGCCCCGCACCGGTGCACCGGGTGCAACCACGCTCTTCTGCGCCCTCGCCGAGGCCGCAGCAGACGTCATAGAGCTCCACGACCTGGGCACCTACATAGGCGCAGGCCCCGCGCAGGCGCCGGGGCCGCCCTGAGCACGCCCGGCCACGTGGCGCTGAGCAAGCAAATGGGGGAAGGAGAGCGCCAAGAACCGACCGAGCCCCGACACGGCCAACTGGGGGAGCGCGAGGCGGCGGCCGAGCCGAACCTAGTTCCCGTTCTTTACGTCTTCCTTCCGTCCCGCCTGCAGCAGCAGGCGGCACCTTACCAAGCGTAGGCGCCTCAGCAGTGGTTGATCCACCGTAGCCGAGGTGCCGCGCCAACGGGCGCTTCAGCCAGGAGCTGAAAGGGAAACTATCTGTTTCACGACCCAGGGTCTCCGGCGTGCTGCGCAGAAGCCACAGGAGACCCGGGGGGAAACTTCGGTTTCTCTTAGCGACTGGCTGACGAGTGCGTCCGGCAAAGGCGAGTCGGGTGCAGACCCGATTCACCCGCCGCGGACGACGCACGATATCGGATTTATTTGGACCCACCCACCGTCCCAGGCCTTCGACGGCCGCTCTACCGTAGTCCGATCGCCCTTACGAAGGCTCCGAGCCCGCCCGCCCGCGCGAGGCGGCGGCCGAGCCGAACCTAGTTCCCGTTCTTTACGTCTTCCTTCCGTCCCGCCTGCAGCAGCAGGCGGCACCTTACCAAGCGTAGGCGCCTCAGCAGTGGTTGATCCACCGTAGCCGAGGTGCCGCGCCAACGGGCGCTTCAGCCAGGAGCTGAAAGGGAAACGAGCTCACGCTGAGGCCGAGATACGGGCGGAGAGGCCCGTTTGGGGCCTTGGTTGCTTTGTCGGGCGGGTGGAGGCCCACTGACAGCTTCGTGGCGCGCCGTATCGGCTTGCGCACTCTGAGCAAGTCGACCGAGGCCAGCAAGCCCGTGACGGTGCGGAAGCGATTCAGCGACAAGGAGCGAGTACAAGGGGCATGGGACGCAACGATGGGCGCGGCTTCGCCTGGGTAGAGGGCGCTAGTGCGTTTGCCAGGCTCTGGGCGCGATGTGGCTTGCGTGAGAGCAAGAAATTGATGGTTACGCAGAACAGCTGAAACGAGCTCACGTGGAGGCCAGGATACGGGCGGAGAGGCCCGTTGGAGACCTTGGGTGCTTTGTCGGGCGAGTGGAGAGGGCTGTTGACAGCTTCGTGGCGCGCCATATCGACTTGCGCACTCTGAGCAGGTCGACCGAGGCCAGCAAGCCTGTGACGGTCCGGAAGCGAAACAGCGACAAGGACCGAGTACAAGGGCATGGGACGCAACGATGGGCGCGGCCTCGCTCGGGTGGAGGGCGCTACAGCGTTCGCCGGGCTCTAGGCGCGATGTGGCTTGCGCGAGAGCAAGAAATTGATGGTTGCGCAGAACAGCGGAAACGAGCTCACGCGGACGCCAGGATACGGGTGGAGAGGCCCGTTGGGGGCCTTGGTTGCTTTATCGGGCGAGTGAAGAGGCCCACTGACGGCTTCGTGGCGCGCCGTATCGCCTTGCGCACTCTGAGCAGGTCGACCGAGGCCAGCAAGCCCATGACGGTGCGGAAGCGAATTAGCAACAAGGAGCGAGTACAAGGGGCAGCAGACGCAACGGTGGGCGCGGCCTCACCTGGGTGGAGGGCTGATGCGTTTGCCGGGCTCTAGGCACGATGTGACAGGCGCGAGGGCAGCAAATTGATGGTTACGCAGAACAGCGGAAACGAGCTCACGCGCCGAGGCCAAGGTGCAGACTGGGGGCGGAAGGAGGGCCTTGGTTGCTTTGTCGGGCGAGTGGAGAGGGGCACTGACTGCCTCGCGGCGCGCTGTATCCGCGTGTTCATTCTGAGCAGGTCGACCGAGGCCAGCAAGCCCGTGGCGGTGCGGAAGCGAATCGCGGCAAGGAGCGAGTACAAGGGGCAGCAGCACGCAACGATGGGTGCAGCCTCGCCTGAGCAGAGGGCGCTTGTGCGTTTGCCGGGCTCTGGGCGCGATGTGGCTTGCGCGAGAGCAAGAAATTGATGGTTACGCAAAACAGCGGAAACGAGCTCACGCTGAGGCCGAGATACGGGCGGAGAGGCTGAAAGGGGGCCTTGGGTGCTTTGTCGGCAAGTGAAGAGGTCCACTGACAGCTTCGTGGCGCGCCGTATCGGCTTGCGCACTCTGAGCAGGTCGACCGAGGCCAGCCAGCCCGTGACGATGCGGAAGCGATTCAGCGACAAGGAGCGAGTACAAGGGACATGGGACGCAACGATAGGCGCGGCCTCGCCTGGGCGGAGGGCGCTAGAGCATTTGCCGGGCTCTGGGTGCGATGTGGCTTGCGCGAGAGCAAAAAAATTGATGGTGACACAGAACAGCGGAAACGAGCTCACGCCGAGGCCGAGATACGGGCGGAGCGGCCCGTTGGGTGCCTTGGGTGCTTTGCCGGGCGAGTGGAGAGGGCTGCTGACGGCTTCGTGGCGCGCCGTATCGGCTTGCGCACTCTGAGCAGGTCGACCGAGGCCAGCCAGCCCGTGACGATGCGGAAGCGACACAGCAACATGGAGAAGGGCCTGGGAGCAGGGAACGCAACGGTGGGCGCGGCCTCACCTGGGTAGAGGGCGCTAACGCGTTGCCGGGCTCTAGGCGCGACGTGGCTAGCGCGAGGGCAGCAAACAGATGGGTGCACAGTGCGGAGGAAACGAGCTCACGCGGAGGCCGAGATACGGGCTGAGAGGCCGGAAGAGGGCCTTGGTTGCTTTGTTGTGCGAGTGGAGAGGGCTGTTGACAGCTTCGTGGCGCGCTGTGTCGGCTTGCGCACTCTGAGCGAGTTGAACGAGGCCGGCAAGCTCGTGACGGTGCGGAAGTGAATCAGCAACATGGAGGGGGGGCTGGGAGCAGGGAGCGCAACGAAGGGTGCGGCCTCGCCTGGGCAGAGGGCGCTAGGCCCATCGCCGGGCTCTGGGCGCGATGTGACAGGCGCGAGAGCATCCAAATCGAAATTACGTGGCCTTGGACACTGGAAACGCACGCCGAGGCACCAGGATGCAGGGTAGGGACGGAGCAGCGCCCTGCGCTCTCGACACACCGGTGAAAAGCACTGCCGCCGGGCTCGCAGCTCCGCGATTCACTTGTGGCGACCTGTCGAACAGGCTTGAGACGCAGAGTTACCTGAAGACGACCTCTCTGGGCTGTTAAAGAGCGCTTGCATCGCGGCAGAGAGTGCGGCAACGCTCGCGTTCGTGTGGTAGACCAGCGGTTTCATGAGCTGGTCTCGTCGCTCGAGGCTCGATCCTCTCCAGCGGACTCGTCATGGTCGTCGTCGTCGTTCAGGCTTGATGGACTTGTGGTGTGACGGCTCGCAGGGGACCAAGAGGGGCAGGAGCAGGGGCAGAAGACGGCATGGGGCTTGGGCCGGCAGGCGGACGGTCACTGGCCAGCTTCGCAACTCGTTGCTGGGCGACAACAAGTCCGCGGCGGTGCTTGTCGCCTTTGTCGACCTCCCGAGGTGGGCTTGGCCAAGGAGCGGCGACCAAGTGAGACGAAGTGGCGAAGGGGCCGGGTGCTTGGGCTCTGGACCAGGGTCTGGAGCGCGCCGAGGTGTTGCGACAGTTCGGCGACGCCCTGGAACACTGTGGCGCCGGTTGGACCTGGCATGAGGAGGACGAGGCGGAAGAGGACGATTGTGGCCACTTTGATGATGCACCACGGTGCGAGGCGGGCGAATACGAGACGCCGAGGACGTTCATGGCCACGAGAGGGAGGTGAAGGCGTGCATGATTGTCCTCGCCGCCGCAGTCATCGTGATGGGCAATCCCACGACGCTCCACGACGACCAAGATGATAGGTGGAGAAGCAAAAGGGACGGACGGAAACCAGCCAGTGCAAGGCACGGGCATTGAAAGCAGGCTTGGCTCGCACCGTGGCAAGAGCGGCACGCCAAGCTAACTGATGGCGCTGCGGCCCTGGCCTGGTGCGGCCTGGCTTGGCAAGCTGGACGAAGAACAAGAGTGAAGTCGACGACGACGTCCAAGGCGCAGGCCTCGTGCAAGGCAGAGAGCAGACCCACAAGCAGCCTGGGGAGCTTGAATGGCTCAAGGCACAGGTGGAGAAGAGCGCAAGGAGTGCCGCTGCGTGTCCGGTCGGTCTGAAGGCTGGAAGCAAGGAGACGGCCAAGGTGGACGTCCTGGTGATCTCGTCGATGGAGGGCAAAGCCACCAAGGAGGCCGATGGCGTGGCCGGAAACACGGTAGGGCTCGGTAGGGCGCGTGGGAGGAGCGCTTTGCGGGCTACAGCGTTGTCGCAGCACGGCGCGACGAGCTCGGAGAGACATGTTGCCAGCAGCGCAGAGAAGGAAGCAATGGTGGGGGCGGAGCGCGCGCGCAAGA
Source organism: Thraustochytrium striatum (assembly GCA_022244645.1). Lineage (NCBI taxonomy): Eukaryota > Bigyra > Thraustochytrida > Thraustochytriidae > Thraustochytrium > Thraustochytrium striatum. The sequence continues at coordinate 5,962 of JACDIV010000094.1, read as the reverse complement.
GAACTCGATCGCGTCGTGGCGCAGGTAGACGAAGGCTGTGTAGCGCTCGGCGGCACTCGGTCTGGCTCTCGAGCGGGTCTTGTGTCGCCGCGGTTGCTTGGAAGGGCAGAGGGGGTCGTTGCCCGGGCTTGGTCGTGAGTGCACCAAGAGAGGCGATGACAAAGAGGTGGAGGAGATCAAGACGGAGGGGGGAGGAGGTCGAGGCAAAGGCGTTGGATGATACTGCACGACCAAGTGCGTCATGTTGCGTTGCTGGGCGCCGTTCGTGGCGTTGACGAGCTGGGAAAAAAAAAGGATGGCTGTCAGCAAGGTCGCAGGGCGTGCAGACGCAAGGATAGAGGGCCGAGAACACGATGATGAGCAGGATGTACGGTCGGGGGAGGCCGCCAAGGCGGCCATTGGTGACATCGTCGTCGTGAGTCATGGCGAACTCGAGGACAGCAAGTGGCAGAGAATGAACGTGTCGGCGGCAGGGCTCGTGCGCAAGGCACACAGACGGATGGGAGCCACACAGGCGGGTCTTTAGGGAGCTCGGGATATGGGCGCAGACGATCGCCAGCGGTGCCGCGGATTCTTTGGTTGCGTGGTGCGCTTGGAGCATGATGTCAGAGCCCAGCAAGTTGGGGTGAAGAGGAGGCGGTGTGGCGAAGGGCAGGGGCGTTGCGGGGCTGATAACAGGGCGATCACCATCGGTCAGAGCAGGGAAATGCACTCCAGTCTCTCGTGGGTCCTCTTGCGTGTCCCAGAGCAGTGGAGTTGGCGTGGCTGTGGCGGTGCTGGAAAATACCTCTTTGCGGCACGGCCAAGGGGAGAGCGACGGGTGGAAGGGTCATGGAGGGAAGCGATGGCGACATGGCCCAGGAGGCGATGGCGCTGGGCGAGTTTATCACTGTGGCCTGGAGTAGGGAGGCTGTGGGTTGTTGCAAGTTGTGAAAGTATTGAAGTTCTTGGGTGTGGCTTGGCTGTTTCGAGAGGCGAACACGAGGCAGTAGGCGGTGGTCAACAGGTGAAAGAGCACAAGGCGGAGGCAGAGATGCTGGTTCCGATGCCAGCCGACGCGTTTGCTGTTCTGGGCGCATTTGGCAGCGTCAGCGACGACGGAAGTGTCTCCGTGATGGCAAGGTGACGCCGTAGAGCGTAGAGAACCGCCAAAGGATGGCAAGGAAAGTGGCACAGGGTGGGTTGGAGAGAAGACAGAGGCCGCGAGCTTGCTCATCAGTGCCGTAATGAAACAGGGCGTGCTCAGGAGCAAGGAGAAAGCTTGGTCTTGTTTGGGCTGAGAAGGAGCAGAGGCCACCTGTGCAAGAGGAGGCGGTGTAGCGCCAGGATGGGGAGTGTGTGGAGCTAGAATCGGCGCGATGGAAGAGATGGGGCGCCGCCCATGCGTCTTGCTGATCGGATCGCGCGTCTTGGAGTGTCAAGAACGAGAAGAGGGCGGGCGACCAGGGAGAGGGTTGAACGCACGCACGCGCAAGCCAGGTGCGAGGCGAAGAGTGCGATGGACGGCCTGGCGGGGGCGCGACGGATAGAGTGCGGGTCATCGTGGTGCTTGGTTGCAGGCTTGGTTGTCTGGGCGGCTGCAAGAACAATCTGAATGCTTGGGTGTGGTCGAGTCGGGCGTCTAGGGGAGAATCGGAGGCAGTGGATGGCAGGGACGAGATTGAGGTGGCGCAGGACGAGGATGGAGAGGCTCGGCAGCCGAGTCGAGCCGCCATGCTCGGCAGTGTCAGCCGCGTCGGCAAGTTGGAAGGAGATGGTGACAGTGGCAAAGGGAGATGAAGAGCCGGAGAGCGAGTGGACGGAGGGCAAGCAAGCAAGACAGATTGGCGGCAGGGATGGAGGTGACGCAGACCGAGGCGTCGAGCTGCACTAGTGGCGTTGGCGTGAACCATGGCGTGATTGCAAAGAAGCACACGTCCAGGCGAGCAAGCAAGGAAGGAAGAAGATGGTTGGAAGCAGGCACAACGAGATGGCCTGAGAAGCAGCGCAGACGGGATGCAGGGCCGCGGCGGGGCTCGGGACGCAGGTGAAGTTGGCAGCCAGCGCCACTGCCGCTCCTTGGGTGTTGGTGCGGCGTTCGAGGAGCAGCACAGAGCGAGAGGGTTGTCGAGGGTGGGCATGTGTCACAGGCAAAAGACTGCACGGGGCTGGAGACGAGCTGAACGCCGCAGATGGATGCAGGAGCGGCTGTTGATGGGCTTTGCCGGGCGCGGCATCGTTTAGGATGAGCGAGTGGCTGAGTTGGGCGAGATGAGGAGTTGTCGAGAGCGCATGGGCAAGCCAGGCGGTGGCGAGGGGGAGGAGAGTGGATCGAAAGGCTTGTTGGGGACGTGGCACAGGGATCAGAGCATCGACACCCTTGAGAGCTCAGAGATCCGGCGCAGGTGGCTGATGTAGGTGGTTGAACGAACAGAGCACTTGTGTTGTGCGGTTGGTCAGTCTGGGAGGCGAGGTTGAGATCAAGGGTGGTGAACAGGTCGAGGAGCCCGGGTAGAGGGTGGAGGTGAGCAGCAACCAACTCGACACGGCGCTTGATTGGTCTGGCAAGAACAGCAGCGTCGGCGACTTGCGCGCGCTTCAAGACGATGATCGAGATGGGAGCGAAGGAGCCTTGCGTTGTGAAGCAGGAGGGCTCAGAAGGCGACATGGGACAAGAGGTACGGGCGACTGAGGCGGCAGACTCACGCGCAAGCGTCAGAATGAGCCAGAGCGTGGTCGCGAGCAGAGACAGCAAGGTTGTTTCTTGGGGTCGTGTAGCGCTTCCGAAACGGAGAGTGTGCGAGGCTGAGAAGAGGCCAGTCGCGGTGAGGCGAAGGAGGAAGCCGTGGTGGCCATTGGCAGCCTCGCTACTCTCATGGCCGTGCGCGAGGAGGTCGTGGACTCGTGTGGCGGTGGTGGTCGATCGTTTTGTTGTTGTGAGAAGCACGTCGACAGGAGCGCACGACTTGGCCGAGGACTCGGTTGGGCGATCAGCCAGGAGCCGATCCATGATGAAGGCCTCCTCGGGAGCCAGTCTGTCCACAGATCGGTCAGCGAAGATTCGGCGAAGAAAGATCTTTTTCGCAATCAAGATCGTGAGGAGCTTTGGGCGAGCACAGGCCGCCACGGGCGAGGCTGCGATGGCAAGAGCGCAGGGGTGTGCGTGCGGGCGCGGGGTTGGTGTCCACCAGCTCTAGCACACGGGGCTCGACTCGGGACAGAGCGGTGGTGCGGAGTGCTGGTGTTGGAAGAGCAGGCTTGTGAATGAGTGAATGAATGAACAATGGCGAAGGGAGGTGGCAAGAGACGAGTTGTGGCGGCGGCGGCGGCGGCGATGGTCTCGGGGCGTCGTGTACGCGGGCGTCAGCACAGCATCCAGCGCGACAGGCCATGGGAGAGGCAGAAGAGGGCGAGGAAATGCATGCTGAGACTGAATGAATGGTAGCTGTCTGCGCTGGTAGCGGGACGACGCGAGCACGTGCG
>JACDIV010000093.1:0-49999 GCA_022244645.1 Thraustochytrium striatum | reverse complement strand
TATGATTGCAAATTATATTTAAATGGGTTCAATTCCCATGTTAGCTTTATAGCGGGATGGAGAAGTTGGTATCTCATTAGGTTCATGTTCTAAAGATCGCAGGTTCGAGTCCTGCTCCCGCTTCCTTAAATAATTAATATACTATAATGATTATTACTGCTGCTAAGTTAATTGGTGCTGGGTAGCTACAGTTGGTCTAACTGGAGCTGGTATCGGAATTGGTACCGTTTTTGGAGCATTTATTATTGGAATGTCTCGTAACCCTTCTATGGAGCAAAAAATGTTTAAATTTTGCCTTATAGGTTTTGCCCTAACTGAATCAATAGCTCTTTTTGTTTTGATGATGGCTTTTTTGATTTTGTTTACTTTTTAAATTTTAAAAAGTATTGCTGCTTTGGTGGAATTGGTAGACACGGCAGATTTAGGTTCTGTTGATTTTTCGTGCAAGTTCGATTCTTGCAAGCAGTATTATGCATAACATAATTCGGGGGTGTCGCCCAATTGGTAGGGCGCTTGCTTTGCAAGCAAGAGGTTACCAGTTCAAGCCTGGTCATCTCCAATATTAACATAACTATGAAAAGTAAAATACAAAATTCATTTCTTTACCGTTTTTATTTTTTTTTCACAAATTAATTTAATTGCAAAATCCAAAATAAACAAAAATTAAATTTAACTATTAGTTTTAGTAAAATTCGTGGTAGATGTTTATTTTCTTTTAAATCTCGTTCAGTTATTTCAAAATATAAACTTTCAAAACAATCCGTTTGGTATTTTGTTAAATTAGGAAAAATCCCTTTAGTTACTTCTAGTACTAAATAATATTTTTAAAAGCTCCTATGGTGAAATTGGTAAACACGATAGATTCAAAATTTATTGCTAAATGCTTGCTGGTTCAAGTCCAGCTAGGAGTATATTTTTATTGTATATGATTCAACCTCAAACTATTGTTAGTATTTTAGATAATTCCGGTGTTAAAGAAGTCAAATGTGTTCATTTAATAAAAAAAGAAAAATTTAAAGGTAAGCATTTAACTAGTTTCGTAGGTGTTGTTCTAAAAACTAAAGGTTCTAAAAAAATTAAAAAAGGTGATATTGTTCGTTGCCTACTAATTAATTCTAAAAAAGAAAATCCTACTGGTATTAAATCTACTGGCTTTTTTTTTAAAAATGTTAATAATAATGTTGGTGTATTATTTAAGGATTTTAAATCAAATTCAACTATTGGAACTCGTATTGATTCTTTAGTATTTTTCTATTTTAAAAAAAACAGTCGCTTTTGTCTGTAATAAAAAAACGTTTTTAATTATGCATCGTTATTCTTTTTATAATCAAAAATTTTAAATAAAAATAACACTCTTTTTTTTCTGATTGTTCTACAAATTGTTTTAATAAAGGAATTGTTATGGTTTCTTTTAAACAAAAAAATTTCGTTTAAATCCAAAAGATTCTATTTTTACCGCATTTTTTTGAAACTATATTTTGGCAAAAACCAAAATTATCTTTCAAAAAAAAATATTTCAAATTGGTCTTTAAAAGAAAACGATTTAGTTAGTGTTTATTGTACTTTACGAAATAAACAATTATTTTATTTTTAGAAAAATTTTTATTGCATATATTTCTAATATGCAAATTAAGAAATCAAATCAATCTAATCTTGTTCAATTAGAATGTCGTTCTGTTTTTAATTTATTAGAATGGGGAAAAAGTAGTTTTCTTAGTCATAACAATTTAGCAGATAATCATTAAATTACAAATTATTTTGTTTGTAAACAATTCTTCATTGCATAAACATAAAATTAAATAATGTATAAACAATTACACAGTTTAAGTATTCAAAATCCAAAAATTAGTTTAGGGCAGGTTTTTAATTAAAGGTATTCTTATAAAAAAGCTTGTTTTATTTTTTCCAAACTGGGTTTATTATTTACAACTCCTATAAACCTTTTAACTAACAACAATTATCTGATTTTACCTGGATTCAATCACATTTTTCTACGCAGCCTGGTTCTGATTTTAAAGCTAAAACAGACTCATACAAGTTTTTAAAACTGCCATTAGAAAGTTCGATAAGAAAAAATTTGGGATTACCTGTTCGTGGGCAACGTACTCATTCTAACGCAAAAACTTGTAAAAAAAATGGTAAATATTGTTATTAATTTCAAGCCTAACAATACTTTATTAACTGTTAGTCGTGCTAATTGTGGTTCTTGTCTAGCTAAATTTTCTTAGGGATAATTAACCAAAATCTAATAAATCCAGCAAATGTTGTTGCTGTTGTTAATTTGTTAGTTTCTGAACTTAATAAATTAAAAATTAATCAAGTTTGTGTATTTTTAAAAGGATTTAACAAAACTCGAAATGTTGTTGTAAAACAGTTATCCAAAAGATTTAACTATAGTAAAAGTTTTAGAAGTTATTTCCCGTAGTCATAATGGCTGCCGGCTGAAAAAAAAGGCGTCTATAATTTTAGGTGTCTGAGCGGTTTAAGGTACCAGTCTTGAAAACTGGTAAGGTGTTATCATCTTCGGGGGTTCGAATCCCTCCTCACCCAGTTTTATATTTTAATATGTTACTTTGTATTTTAATTTTGCCTTTATTTAGCTCTTTTTGCTGGTTTTTTTGGTTCGCGTTTAGGTAATAAAGGAAGTAGTATTTTAACTACTTCTTTAATTTTTTGTTCTTTTTTTTTGTCTTTTTTTAATTTTTACCAAACTGGCTTTACTAATAATATTTACAGTGTGTCTTTATGTCAATGGATTTCTTCAGGTATTTTTAATGTTAATTGGGGATTTTTAATTGATTCTTTAACTATAACTATATTAATTGTTGTAACATCAGTTTCATCTTTAGTACATCTATATTCAACTTCGTATATAGAAGAAGATCCTCATTTGCCACGATTTATATCTTACCTTTCATTATTTACTTTTTTTATATTAATCCTAGTTATAGCTGATAATTTGCTTTTAATGTTTGTTGGTTGGGAAGGTGTAGGGCTTTGTTCGTTTCTGCTTATTAACTTTGGTTTACACGTATTCAAGCTAATAAAGCTGCGATCAAAGCTATATTAGTTAATAGAGTTGGTGATTTTGGTTTAGCTTTGGTATAATTGGCCTTTTTTATGAATTTGGTTCTGTAGATTATTCTATTTTGTTTTCTTTAATGCCTCTTGCTGCTAACCAAGAGCTTTTTTTTTTTAGTTGTTCTGTACCGTTTGTTTTTTTTACTTTTTGTATGTTTATTGGTTCAGTTGGTAAATCAGCGCAGCTTGGTTTGCATACTTGGTTGCCTGATGCTATAGAAGGACCTACACCTGTTTCAGCACTTATCCATGCTGCTACTATAGTTACAGCCGGTGTTTTTTTGCTTGTTCGTTGTTCACCAGTTTTTGAATTTGCTCCAAATGTTTTAAATTTCATTACTTTATGGGTTCAATGACTGCTTTTTGCTGGTATAACTGGTTTAATGCAAAATGATTTAAAAAAGTAATTGCTTATTCTACTTGTTCTCAGCTAGGTTATATAGTATTTTGTTGGGTTTATCTGCTTATGATGTTGGGTTGTTTCATTTAGCTAATCATGCTTTTTTTAAAGCTATATTGTTTTTGACTGCTGGTTGTATTATTCATGCTATAAATGATGAGCAACATGCGTAAAATAGGAGGTCTTGTTTCTTTACTTCCGTTTTGTTATAGTATAATAGTTATTGGTTCTATAGCTCTTATAGGTTTTCCTTTTTTAACTGGATTTTATTCAAAAGAAGTAGTGTTAGAAGCTGCTTTGTCATCTTTACTTTTTTTGGTTTATTTGCTTATTGTCTAGGAGTTCTGCTGTTTGTACTGCTTTTTTCTATAAGATTAATTTTTTTAACTTTCTTATCTGCACCTTTAGGTTTTAAAAAAAATTATGAACAAGTACATGAAGCACCCATTCGTATAGCTCTACCCGTTTCTATTTTGTTTTTAGGAAGTGTTTTTTTTGGTTTTTTTTACAAAGATTTAATTATTGGTCCAGGTAATACTTTTCTTAACAGTAGTGTTTTCATTTTCAAAGTAATTATAAAACACTTGATGGTGAGTTTTTACCTTTGTCATTTAAATTAATACCATTAGTTTTTTCATTTATAGGTATGTTTTCAAGTTTTATGATTTATTATTTTTGGGGTTCATTTATTTCAAAACAAAAATTGAAACCATTTATAATAGGATTATATTCATTTTTTAATAAAAATGGCTTTTTGATAAACTTTATAATGAAATAGTAAATCAAGGCTTTGTTGTTTTTTGTTATCGAAATACTTATACTTTAATTGACAAAGGTTTGTTAGAGTTTTTCGGTCCTTATGGGCAAGTTATTTGCTTTACTTAAAAGCAAACCGCCTTTCAAGAATAAATACAGGTGTTTTGTTTCATTATACTCTTATAATAGTATATGGATTCTTTTTTTATTTTTTTAGTTAGTTTTTTTTCAATAAATAAAAATTTTTTTTTGTTAATTCTTGCTTTTTTTTTGATATTTTAAAAGCTTTAGGCATATAGCTCAGTGGTAGAGCAGAGTCCTTTTAAGTCTTTGTCGTGGTTCAATTCCCTCTATGCCTAACTACTTAAATAAATTTATGCCTCAGTTAGATATAATTACGTTTTTTAGTCAAGTTTTTTGGCTATTATTTTTTTTTACATTGTTTTATACTTTTTTTATTTTCAAGGGATTCCATTTTTAGCCCGATGCCTTAAAATACGTAAAAAAAGTTTTTTAACTAAATCAAATATAAAATCTACTTTTAGTCTAGAAATAAAAGAGTCAACTGAAAAGTATGATAACTTTTTTTCTAAATTAAACCAACGTTTTTTTAGTGTTTGTGAATCTAATGCAAATGCATCTAGTTCTTGGTTAACTGAAAATCAAATAAAAAGCTCAAACTTAGGGAAAGAAACTAACCTTGTTTTTTAAAAGCTTTTATAGCACCTTTTTCTTTTATAAAGTTTCTAAAACACTACTAAAATAATTTGGTTTAGAGAAGATGACAGAGTGGTTATTGTGCTTGGCTGTAAACCAAGTTCTTTGTAAGAATCGCTGGTTCAAATCCAGCTCTTCTCATTTTATTTGTTTAAAATGATTCTATCTGTTTTTTTTAAAGAGATTCAGTTTCGTTTTTTTTATATATTTTTTAGTTTTTTTTTATGTTTTTATACAATTTTTTTGTATAAGTTTTCCTATATATTTTTTATTTTAAAAAGTTTTAATTTTAAATGGGTTTTAGTATATTTTTCGCCTATAAATTTTTTTTTTATCTTTTAATAATAGTTTTTTTTTTTAAGCTTGTTTTTTAATATTCCTTCTTTTTTACTACATATTTTTTTTTTGTGTCTTCAGGTCTTTTAAAAAAAGAGTTTCTTATTTTTTTCAATATATATTAACTTTTTTTTTTACGTTTTTATTATCTTTTATTTTTAGTGTTTTTATTTTATTCCTAATATTTGGGATTTTTAATTAATTTTATTGGAAGCGATTCAATAATTAAAAGTAATCTTTTAGCAAGTTTACCCATTTTTTTATCTTTTTGTCGAAATGTTTTTTTAACAACATGGTTTTTTTTACTTAGTTGGGTATTTTTCTTTTACTTAATTCAAAATCAATTTTTGACAATATGGTTTTTATTTAAAAATAGGAAAATTGTTTGTTTTTTTGTTTTTTATTAGTAGTATTTGCGCTCCGCCTGATTTTATTCACAGTTTATTTTATTTATTATTTATTTATTCTTTTTTGAGATCTTCTTTTCTATAACTGTTTTCAAATTTTAAACCAATATTATGTATCATCAAGTCATAAAAAAATTACACAAAGGAGTTAAAAGATCTAGTGGTAGAAATAATTTAGGTCGGATTTGTTCGAGACATCGAGGTTCTGGACATAAACGAAAATTTAAATTTATTTCTTACCAGTTTTCACCTTTTTCAAAACTTTTAATTGTAAAAGATAATGTATATAATGCTAATAGTAATTTTCCAGTTCTTTTGTTAAGAGATTTAACAAGTGGTAAATATGCATTTGTTACACAATTCAATAATTATAAATTAGGTGGTATTGTTTCTAATTATTCTGAAAATAATTCATTTAATGAAGGATCCCAGTATACCTTAAAATCTCTGCCTTTAGGTTCTTATATTTATAATTTAGAAAATAAACCATATCAAGGTGCCCGTTTTATTAAAAGTTCTGGGACTTTTGGTAAACTAATTAAAAAAAAAGACGGTTTAGTTACTATTCTTATGCCGTCTGGTAAGTTAAAATACGTGTCAGAAAAGTGTTCTGCTTTTTATGGTTCTTTTTAATACACCAAAACAGTCTTTAAAAAAGGCTGGACAAAGTCGTTGGTTAGGAATCCGTCCTAGAGTCCGTGGAGTTGCCATAAACCCCGTTGATCACCCTCATGGTGGTGGTGAAGGTAAGGGGCGAATTGGCCGTATTCCGGTATCTCCTTGGGGTAAACTAACATTAGGTTTTAAAACATTATAATTTTTATGCTTAAAATTAAAAAATCAGTTCGTATTAAACCACACATAGTTAATAATTTTAGCTCATGATGGTCGACATTATATCCCTTTATTAATTACAGAAAAAATAGTAGGCTTTTGTATTGGGCAATTTGTTCTTACTAGAAAAATAAAAAAGAATCAGTAATGAAAAAAAATATAAAGAATTTAACTTATATACCTTCTTTTTTGAAAATTCTGTTGGTTTAACAAAAACTTCTTGGCTAACAAGAAATACTTTTTTTATTAATCCTGTTCATACTAAGCTTATTTTCTCTAAAAAAAGTGAAAAGCTTTTAACTTTTGAAAAAGTTTTTACAGAAATTCTTGAAAAAATTTCTTATTAATAATTTTTTTTGTACATGAATATTCTAGTTGTTTTTTAGTTCGTTTTCAAGTTTATTAAATCTAAAAAAGATTTTTTATTATTTCTTCAAGTTTTGGTTTTATTAAAAAACATTTTGAAAGTGTTCTTTTTTAATAAACCTTTGAAAATTTATGTTCAACCTAAATTTATCGATCATAATTTTTCAAATCAAAATTCAACTTTTTTAGCTTTTTCTAAATTTTTTGAAAAAGACTCTTTTTCTCTGCTAAAGCTTTTCAAAGGCTTGTTCTTCTGTTTTAGCATCTTCTCAAAACCATATAAAAACTGTTGAATTTATTCAATCTTTTTTAAATTTGCAGTTATCTTTAAATTCTAATCTATTAGGAGTTGGTTTAAAGATTAATGGAAGATTAAATGGTTCAGATAGAACTAAAAGTTTAAAATTTTATAAAGGAAAAATACCATTACAAAAAAGAGAAGCTTCAATTGATATAGGGATTTCAGAATTCACCAGCAGTTATGGTAAAAATTCGTTAGTAGTTTTATTTTATTATAAATAGTATGAGAAAAAATCAAAGATTAAAAAAAACTATTCGTTTTTTATCTTTAGATGCTTCAAAACCTCTAATTTCTAAGATTGTTTGCAATTACCAACTTGTTGTTATAGATCCTAGTTTTGTTCAAAGTAAACATTTCGATGCTGTTGGAAAAGTTTTGAAATCTAAGTTGCCTAAAAATTGTTCTTTTTTTTTAAATTCTAATTTAAATCAATCTATAACAAAAAAGCCTTTAGGATCACGGATAGGGAAAGGTAAAGGACCAGTTTTAAAAAAAATTAAGCGGATTAATGAAGGTGCTGTTTTTTTTATCATTTATAAGTCCTAGTTTAGTTTTAAGTCAATCTATTAATAAAGGGTGTAGCTATAAATTGCCATTTAAAACTTTATTGGTTCAAAAAGAAAAACCTTTCTAAATTTTTGCAAGTGTAGTGTAATCTTTTATAGGAAGCACGTTAGTTGTATAACTAAAGCTGAAGGTTCGAATCCTTTCTCTTGCTAACAATTTATCATTTTATGATTTTTAATTTAGTTAACGATATTTTAATTATATTGCCAGAAGTTTTTTTATCAATTTCTATTCTTTGTTTTTTATTATATTTTTCTATTTTAAATGGTACTTCTTTAGATGTTATTAATAAACATGTTGTTTTAAGACAGCCTATTTTTTATCAACTTTATTAGTATTATTTTTTTATATTTTATTGCTTCTAAACTTCTTCTGGTAAAGAAATTTTATTTTTTAATAGTCTTTGCTATGATGATAGTGTTTTTTTTTCAAAAATTTTTCTATCTATTTATTTTTTTTTTATTGTTATTTTTTTTAATTTTTATATAAAAAATAACAATTTACATGCTTTTGAATATTATTTTTTAGCACTTTTATCTTTTATAGGAGTTTTACTTATTATTCAATCTTATAGTTTCTTATCTTTTTATTTAGCTTTAGAATTGCAATCACTAGGTCTATATGTTATAGCGAGCTATCAAAAAAAATCTGCATTTTCAACTGAAGCTGGTTTAAGTATTTTATTATAGGGGCTTTAGCTTCAGGTTTTTTTTATTTGGTGTTTCTTTAATTTATGGTTCTTTAGGAACTGTTAATTTTTTAGAAATTCATCAAATTTTGTTTGTACAAAACTCTGATTTTTATTTTCTTCCTATTTTAGGATTACTTTTTTATTATATCAAGTTTATTTTTTAAATTAGGTTTAGCACCTTGGCATTTTTGGGTTCCAGATGTTTACGAAGGTTCTCCAATCTCTTCTACTCTATTTTTGCAGTTATCCCAAAACTAAGTATTGTTTTAGGTATTATTCGTATTTTATATGTTTTTTTTGTTTAAATGAAGAATGGAGTGTTTTTACTTTAGTTATTGGTAGTCTTTCTCTTTTAATTGGGTCGTTTGGAGCACTTTTTCAAAAAAAAATTAAAAGATTTCTTGTTTTTACTATTACTCATATAGGTTTTATGTTGCTAGCAATAAGTACTGTAAATTTTTTTTCAATTCAAAGTGTTTTTTTTTATTTGTTTATCTATTTTTTATAGCATTTGTTAGTTGGTTACTATTAGGTTTAATAAAAACTTCTATAAGTTCTAAGAACTCAGTACGTTATTTGGTAGATTTAGAAAATGTTTTTAGTTTTTACCCAGCTTTAGGCTTTACTTGGTGTTTTATTTTTTTTCAATAGCAGGTATTCCTCCTTTGCCTGGTTTTTATACTAAAATATTTGTTTTTTTATCTGTTATTTTTAATAATTGGTTTTTCTTATCATTTTTTTTGATTATAGCAGTTATTAGTTCTTTTATTATTTACGTTTAATTAAATTTATTTTTTTTCAAAAAGAAGTTTCTAAATTAACTTTAAAACCAGCACTTTTTTTGATTGTAACCCATTTTTTTCTTTTTTTATTAGTTTTTTCTTTTTTTTCTTATTAACAATAGTTTTGCAACCTGGTTTCTTTATTCCTTTTTTTAGCCAAATAGCATTATCTATTTTTTTCTAAATCAAAATTTAAATATTTAAAATGGCTTTATTAAAAAAATCAATACAAAATGAAGTAAAAGGTTTTACAATTAATTTTGGTCCTCAACATCCTGCTGCTCATGGAGTTTTACGTCTTGTTTTAGAATTAGATGGTGAGACCGTTAAAAAAGCAGATCCTCATATTGGTTTGCTTCATCGAGGTACTGAAAAATTAATTGAATATAAAACCTATACTCAAGCATTACCTTATTTTGATAGATTAGATTATGTTTCTATAATAGCTCAAGAGCATACTTTTTCTTTATCTGTTGAAAATCTACTTCAATTAAAAGTTCCAAAACGTGCTAGTTTTATTCGGGTTATTTTTTTGGAGCTAACACGTCTTTTAAATCATTTATTGGCTGTTTGTTGTCATGCTTTAGATGTAGGGGCTATAACCCCTTATTTTGGGGTTTTGAAGAGCGTGAAAAGTTAATAGAATTTTATGAAAGAGTTTCTGGAGCTCGAATGCATGCAGCGTACATTCGACCTGGTGGTGTACTTTAGATATCCCTAAAGGTCTTTTGCAAGATATTTATGTTTTTTGTGAATCTTTTAAAGAGCGCTTAGATGAGTTTGAAGAGTTGTTAACAAATAATCGTATTTGGAAACAAAGATTAATTAATATTGGTGTAGTTTCAAAGAAAGAGCTTTGTCTTGGGGTTTTAGTGGTGTAATGTTGCGAGGTTCTGGTGTTTGTTGGGATTTACGTCAAAACCAACCTTATGAAAACTATAATGAATTTGATTTTTCAATTCCTGTTGGTTCAAATGGTGATTGTTATGATCGTTATTTAATTAGAATAGAAAAAGGCAATCCGTTGCAATCATTCTACAAGCTATTAATAACTTACCAGAAGGTCCTGTTAAGTCAAACGATTCTAAAATTGTTGCTCCTTCTCGTTTTGATATAAAAAATCAATAGAAGCTACAATTCACCATTTTAAGTTTTTTTCTGAAGGTTTTGTTCCTAGTGGGGAGACTTATATAGCAACTGAAGCTCCAAAAGGTGAGTTTGGTGTTTATTTAATTTCTAATGGTTCTAATAAACCATATCGTTGTAAAATTAAAGCTCCAGGTTTTGCTCATCTTCAAGGACTTGATTTTATGTCAAAAAATCACCTAATTGCTGATGTTGTTACTATTATTGGTACTCAAGATATTGTTTTTGGTGAAGTAGATCGATAAATAAAATTTATGCGAATATAGTGTAATGGTTTAGCACCTCAGCCTTCCAAGCTGATAGTGAGGGTTCGAATCCCTTTGTTCGCTAATGTTTAAAGCATTAAATAGAGTCTATTGTTATATTTGATTCAGGACGGTTAAACACCGTTATCTAAAATGATGTTTAATTTGATTTTTAGGTGTCCTTAGGTAAAAGCTGGTTATTATTAACCAAATAAATATTGCGAACTGAAACATCTTAGTAGCAATGATATAAATCAAAAGAGAATTTATTAGTAGTGGCGAATGAACGTAAAATTTAGCTATAATAGAAAATTACTGAATTATTAAAACTATAAAGGGTTTTTAAGTCCCGTAAGTATTTAATCTATTATTAATAAAGTAGCATTTTTAAAAAAATGTGAATATAGGAGTACCATCTTCTAAAGCTAAAACAAATATAATCTTAAAGTGAACTAGTACCGTGAGGGAATGATCAAAATTTAAATGCTGAAATTAACAGTCGAAGTAATTTTTTATGACGGCGTGCTTTTGTATAACGAACCAGAGAGTTTATTTATAGAGTTTAGCTTAATTTTCAAGTAAGCGTAGCGAAAGCGAGTATTAAAATGCGATTTTATTCTATTTTTAAAACCCGAAACTAAGTGAGCTAACCATTACCAAGTTGAAGACTTGTGAAAGCATGTTGGAGGACTGAACTCGTATCTGTTGCAAAAGATTGAGATGAGTAATGGTTAGGGGGAAAGGCTTATCAAACTTAGAGATAGCTGGTTTTCTGCGAAATCTATTTAAGTAGAGCGTTTTTTGGTTTGTTTTAGAGGTAGAGTCAAAGTAGAAATAAGGAAAATTTACGTTTTACTGAATTTTTATTAACTCCGAATGCTAAAATTAATAAAAAAGCAGACAGACATTAGTTGCTAAGAACTATTGTCAAAAGGGAAACAGCCCAGATTAATTGATAAGGTCCTCAAATTTTCTTAAGTGGTAAAGGAAGTTTTTTATTATTGGCAACTAAGAGGTAGGCTTGGAAGCAGCCATCCTTTAATGAAAGCGTAATAGCTCAATAGTTAAGATAAATAGCGCCTAAAATGTAAAGGGACTTAAAGAAAATACCGAATCAGTAAATATAAATTTTAATTTATATGGTAGCAGAACTCTTTGTATCATTAAATAAGCATTGAAAGATGTTTTGGTTGATCAAAGTTGATTATTCTGGTATGAGTAGCGTAAGCTATTAGTACAATAGCCACCGAATGCCAAAGGTTTTTTTAGTCTAATGTTAAACATACTAAAAATATACGGTCCCTAAGTTTAAAAGCGAAAGCTTATGATAATGGGTTTTTTAATAGTGACAGATTTTTTCTCAAGAAATAGCTTTAAAAGAAAACCGTACCTTAATCCGACACAGGTTGGCTAGCATAAATGTGCGCAGGTGACGTTAGAATTATGTAAAAGGAACTCGGCAAAATAACCCTGTAACTTCGGAAGAAAGGGTGTCTGAAAAGATTTCAAAAAATTGGAAGTAGCAACTGTTTAATAAAAACATAGGTCTTTGCAAACTTGTAAAAGGTTGTAGAAGGGCTGACACTTGCCCGGTGTTGAAATATAAATTTTTGAAGTTTTTGCTTTAAAATGAAATATCAATAAACGGCGGCGGTAACTTTGACCGTCCTAAGGTAGCGAAATTCCTTGGTCACTAATTATGATCCTGCATGAAAAGTGTAATGACTGCTTCACTGTCTCTTACATAACTACGGCGAAATTGAATTCTTTGTGAAGATGCAAAGTACTGGTGGAAAGACGAGAAGACCCCGTAGACCTTTACTATACCAAAGTAATGCAAACATTTTATATTTGTACAGTTAAATGGGAGATGTTCGCATCTTTTATGAGAAACCATTCTTTTATAATAATGTAGCTAACTTTTTTAAGGAACTTGCTTTGCTGTTAGTTTATCTGGGGCGGATTTCTCCTAAAGAGTAACGGAGAAGTACAAAGGCAAGCAAAGTGTTTAATAAAACACTTTAGTTGCGTAATGGTATTTGCTTGCTTAACTGTAAGAGAGATATCTCAAACAGAAGTTTTTATAAGCTGGTCATAGTGATCTGGTAGTTTTTAATGGATAAGCTATCACTCAACAGATTAAAGGTACCTCGGGATAACAGGCTAATCTTCCTTTAGAGCTCTTATCGATGGGATGGTTTGGCACCTCGATGTCGGCTTAATGTATCCTGGTGGTGAAGCCATTACCAAGGGTTTGACTGTTCGTCGAATAATACATTACATGAGCTGGGTTTAGAACGCCGTGAGGCAGTTTGGTCTCTATCTTCCTTCAGAATGAATTAAAAAAAGTTTAAAACTAGTACGAAAGGACCGTTTTATGTTTATCACTGATGTACCTATTGTTTAAAAAAAAGCATGTAGGGTAGTTACATAAATACAGATTAATTATTGAAAGCATCTAAATAAGAAATCTTTTTTTTAATTTAAATCGAAAAAGAACTAATTTCGAAATAGGCTTTGTGTGTTCAACCTAAATAGGGTTTAAGCTAAAAAGCACTAATTATAATACAAAATTTTTAATTACGGTTATATTTATAAATTTATAGTTTTTTTAAAACTTTTTTTGTGAGTTTGATCCTGGCTCAGGATTAACGCTATTGGTACACTTAATACATGCTAGTTTTTTGTTTTTCAAAAAGCGTATAGGTGAGTAGCACTTAAGGATTTACCTTTTTATAAGATAAACTTGAGTAGGTTTAGATAGTTGGTAATTTAATAGATTACCAAGTCAATGATCCTTAGCAGATTCGAAAGAATGATCTGCCACATTGGGACTGAGATAAGGCCCAAACTACTTTAGTAGGCAGCAGTAAGGAATATTGGACAATGAACGAAAGTTTGATCCAGTGATACCAAGTTAGTGAAGAAAGCAATTATGCTGTAAATCTAAACTAACCTTAAAAAAAATGATTTAAGGAATAAAGTCCCGACTAATCCACGTGCCAGCAGTCGCGGTAATACGTGAGGGGCTAGCGTTATCTGGAAATACTAGGCGTAAAGCGCTTGTAGGTTGTAGTTTCAATTATTTGAAAAAGTAAAAAGCTTAACTTTTTTTTTAAATAATATTAAACTTCTTGAGTTTTAATAAAGAAAACAGAATTTCTAGAGTACAGGTAAAATTGGTTGATACTAGAAGGAATTTCAATGGCGAAAGCAGTTTTCTATTTTAAACTGACGCTGAGAAGCGAAAGCATAGGGAGCAAATGGGATTAGATACCCCAGTAGTCTATGCCGTAAACTATGCATTTTTAGTTTATTTTTACTTTTCGGAGTTTCAATAAACTTAAGCTAACGCTAAAAATGCCGCCTGAAGAGTATAGTCGCAAGGCTGAAATTCAAAGGAATTGACGGGAGCCAATAAAAACGGTGGAACATGCGGTTTAATTCGACAATACGCGAAAATCTTACCAATCTTTGACATGCTTAAAAGCTAACAGGTGCTGCATGGTTGTCTTCAGCTCGTGCTGTGAAGTGTATGGTTAAGTCCTTTCTACGAGCGAAACCCTCATTAAATTTAATATTGCCTAAGATAATTAGGATGAAAGAGAGAAGTACGACAAATCTTCATGGCCCTGATAGATTGGGCTACACGCGTGTTACAATAAGAAAATCAAAAAGAAGCTATAAAGTGATTTGGAGCAATCTTAAACTTTTCTTTTAATACGGATTTTAATTTGCAATTCAATTAAATGAAGACGGAATCGTTAGTAATCGCGGATGAGAATGTCGCGGTGAACTTAACCCTTGGCTTTGTACATACTGCCCGTCACGTTATGAGAGTTGATTTAAATTGAAAAAATATTATTATTTTAAAATTTTTAGAAACAATTGTAATGAAGTCGTAACAAGGTAACCGTAAGTGAACTTGCGGTTGAAATATTTTTTAAATTTTTTATATACTTGATATAGTGAAACCCATACCGAACTTCTCTATCATTATAACTTAAAATACTAATTTTATTTTTTAATTAAGGAACCAAAGTTAAGGAAAAGTAGCTTCAGTGGTTAAAGCGTTGTTTGCTAAACAAACTTGTCATTTATGGCATCGTAGGTTCGAATCCTATCTTTTCCGTTTTATAAACCTTATTGGGCATAGCTCAATTGGAAGAGCGGCAGCTTTTGGTGCTGTGTGCTAGGGGTTCAAATCCCCTTGCCCAATTAATTATAAACCAATAAAAATGTCTAGCTTTTTTTCAAAAATAAATATTTGTTGTCAATTAGGCATCAATCAATTCTCTTGTGTCAATACTAATCTTATTATACGTGTATTAATATTGCTATACACTGAAGGTTTTATTGAAAAGTATTATTTAAATAAAGATAAAGTAAAATCATTGTTTGTTTAAAAATAAATCATAATGGTTTTCCAATTCTTAAAAAAATTAGTTTCATCTCAAAAAAAGGTCAAAAATTTTTATTCCTTCTATTCAAAACTATTTTTGTAACAATAATAGTAACATAATTATTCTTTCTACTGATAAAGGTTTTTTTACTATGCAAAATGCTTTAAAAAAAAATCTTGGTGGCCAAGCTCTTTCTATTATAATTCGATGAAAATTTTTTTTAATTTTAATTTAAATAAATATTGTTGTTATTATCAAACATCACCAACAACTTTTTTAAAGCCTATTCGTTTGAAATGTAAAGGTCTTGGAATTAAAGTTAATTCTTATAAAAAAAATTTTGTTTCTTTTGAATTAGGATTTAGTAAACCTATTTACTGTTTTGTACCTCAAAGTTGGAATGCAGAAATTGTAAATGATACTACTATTAGTTTTAGTGAAAATGGGAGTGGGTTGCTTCGCTCAAATTTAAATAAATTACTTATTATACGAAAACTTAATCCATATCGTTTTCGTGGAGTTTTTGTTGAAAATTCTAAGAAAATTACTAAGTTAAAAATAAATGAAATTTACTAAAAAAACTTTTACTAATTTACAATCTTTTTTTCCATTTTCTAAAGATTCGTTATTTTTATATAAAATAATTTAACTTTATTAAAGATTTTAAGAATCTTAAAATTTGTTTCTCAAAAAAAAGGTTCAATTTCTTTTTTTTTATCGCCTTTGTTAGCACCTTATGTTTGTTTAAATTCTTATAATAATAAAAATGCGTCATTTATGTATTCTGATAAATCTTATTTTCTTTATAATAACAATTTAAATAAACCTGATTTAGTTGTAATTTTAGGAGATGCCCCTTTTTCATTAATAAATTCTTTTAAAAAATCAAATGTGTTAATTATTTGTTGTAATAATTCATTTCAAGGTGATTTTAATTTACCTGTTTTCTAATGATTGGAAAACTTTATGGGTTCTTTTTCAATTATTTAACAGTCAAATAACTTATTAATTTTATGTTTAAAAAAATCCGAAATACTAAATTTTTTTACCAAGTTTAAAGCTAGTTAATTATGTTTTAAAAAGCAAAAAAATAAATGGTCTTCTTTAAAAAAAAAACGTCAAGAAAGCTCTAATTTACTTTTTAAAGTTTCTCATTTTTTTAAACAAGATTCAGTTAATTTTTTAAATCAAAATTTAACTCAAACTAGTTTAATTCAAAGCTTGGTTGATGTATGTTTTGCTCCAAATCTTAAAGTAGCTCGTAAATTAGTTTTTTCAAAAAAAATTAAACTTAATGGTAACGTTGTTAATTGTCCTTCTATTGTTCTAAAAAAAGGAGACTGTGTTCAATTAAATCGATCGCTCTTTGTGTATGCAGTTAAAAAAGACTGTTTTTTATAAAAAAAAAACATAAATGTTAAATACTTTCAAAAAATCCCTTTTAATTTTGAAGTAAGTTATAGTACTTTAAGTTTATTTATACTTAAGTTAAGGGTTGGTAGCAATAGCTCAGTGGTAGAGCCCTAGATTGTGATTCTAGTTGTCGTAGGTTCAAATCCTATTTGTTACCTTTTTTAGAATTTTAATCAATTTATATTTTTTAATGAAAATTAATTATATTTTAATACGTAATCGTTTAAAACGAGAATCATTCCGCTTAAAAAAGCAAAGTGGTTACTCTTATAGCACCGAGTATAAAAAAAGTGCGTATTCTTATAAATGATCCAGTATTTAGTTCATTTTGGATAATTAAGCAAAAGAAGACTTTTTAATTTATTAAAAAGCCTGGATAGCTCAGTGGTAGAGCGGAAGACTGAAAATCTTCTTGTCAATGGTTCAATTCCATTTCTAGGCATATGAATTTATAATTTTAATAATAAGATTAGTAAACTATGTTTGTTAAAGAATATTTAAACATTTATCTAGCTATTTTAAAAAAAGCAGGCTTTAGATTTAAAAACGTAAAAAAACCTCGAGATTTAATCTTTTTTTTACCTATTACTGTTTTAATGAATATTTTTGTATCTATTCATTAAATAATTTTTACAATGGATTGAATGTTGCTACTTGTTTTTTTCAACAATTTTTTCAAAAAAGGGAGTCTAATTTGCCATTAATAACTGTGTCTTTTACTTATTTAAAATTGGGAAAAACAGAATTTGTCATTTTTTACTAAAAAAATGTTACTGATAAATTGTCAGAGTTTTTATTATTTTTTTCAGCAAAATCATTCTTATTTAAGCGATTTTCAAAACAAAAATTATCTTATGATCTTAGTTTTTATTTTATATTAGCTTTTTTAATTTTTATTGCCAACTTAGTAATAGCCTAAAAGACAAAATTGTTGTAGCTGATTTTATTTCGTTTTTTTTTCGGCTTATCATAAATTGTAAATATCTTAGCTTTTTTATTGGGAAACTATATAAAGAAAACCCTAAAAATCTAATAAAATTTTACTAGGTACAGTTAAATCTTAAACTACTAACACGGCATGTTACGAAAACTTAATTAAATAGAAGGATCAGAAAGTACTATACGAAAAAATGGGAAAGTTTGCAATTTTATAGCTTTTCCGGTTTTCAAATTAAATCATGTCAATATTCATGTAAACCATCTTGTTAATTTTAAAGATTCTATTAAAGTTATAGTACGTTTTATATTACGCCTAAAAATAAAACTAAGAAATTTCAAAAAACATTTTACTTTTTTTAAACAAATAAACTATTATGACTCTATTTTCAAAAAATTTAATTTTTTTTAATAAAAAGTATATGCCTTTTTATTTACTATCTTTGAGAAAAAGTGGCTTTTAGTCAAATGTAAAAAGCCTGTTGACTTAATTAATTTTTTTCCAATTCCAGTATTGATTATTTTTTTTTAAAGCCGTTCTTTTTAAAATGTTTTTTACGGTAATGAAGTTATTAATAAATACCAGTTTATGTTATTAAATTGCTATTCTGGTAAATTTTTAGTTAATTCAACAAAATTTAATCATAACAGTACTTTTGTTTGTTTGGTATTTTTTGATAATTGGCCTAATTTTACTTTTGCAACTAAAAAATTATTAATTGTTAGTTTTAAAAATTTTTATATTTTTATTGATAAAAAATATTATCATTTTTCTAAAAATAAAAAAAAAAGAGTTGCTTACCGTTTAGCTTTTTATTATTTATTTAACTTTTTATTTGTGTAGTTCATCAAAACTCTTCATTAAATAATAGTGTAATTTCTTTGAGTGAATTGCTTTCTTATTTTTTTCGGAGTATTTTTTGTTATGTTAAGTTTGAAGTTAAAAATAGGTAATTTTTTTGATTTAATAAATCATGAAAAATCAGATCAAAAATTTAATTGATTAATTTAATTAGTAATTTGTTTAATAATCTTATTGAATTTAATGGTTCAGAAACTTTAATGTCTACTCAAAAAGAGTTTGATGATGTTTTTTTTAGTTTGCTAATTTTAAGTTAAACCCAGTTAATAAATCACCTGTTGTTCATTTAAAATAAACTTTATTAGAGTTCCAATTTATATTTTTTGTTCTAAGGAAACTCGTGCTAATCATAAAATTTATGTATTTTTAAATTCTGTTAATTTTTAACTTATCTATATATAAAATCAATGACCTCAAATGTAATTAATATTTTAACAAAACATAGTATTTCTTATTCTAAAATGTTAAAACAAAAGGTTAATTTTAAAGCTCTAAAAAATTCTATAAAATTAACCGACAATATTTTTTTATCTATTTCTAATAAAGCTAATATTGCTTTTTTAAAAGAAATAAATCCTATTCACTTAAATGCAATGTTAAAATTTGTAGATCAAGGTAATATAGGTGCTTTAAATTCAATTCAATTAGCTTTAAAAGAATTTAGAGCGGCAAATGTTACCTAATCTAAATTTTATTTCTAAATTAAAAAAGAAAGATTCATTTTTATCTAATAAGAATGCCTGTTTTATTACGTAAAAACTTGCCAAAAATAGAAAAGAATATTTTTAACTTATTTGTTTTTCTTAAAGATTTAAATGTTAATTGCAACGAAAATGGTTTTGGTGATTTTGAAAAAGCACGGTTTTAACCGATGTTTTTTTTATTACTTTAAATTCTTTATAATTCAGTTTCTATCCAAATCAGAGCAGTTATGGCAAGTTGACGTAGATTTGTTTTTTTCAATATTTAAAGATGTTTTAAAAAATAAATCAAATTGTAATATAAATAAATTTTTTTTAAATAGTTTTTAAATGATGAAATTCAAATAAAATTTAAGCATTTAATTTTTCACGGTTTAATTTCTGAAAATATTATTCTTAAAAATTGCAATTTGGTTTTATCTAATAGTAATTCTAAATTTTTTAAGTTTTGCTATGTACAAAATCCTTTTTTAATTACTCAAAAAAGTTCTGTTGATATTTCGCCACTTTCTATAATTTATTTATTTATAATCTAGTAAACCAAGATCCGAATCAATTTATAAAGCAATTTCTTTCTGTTAGTTATGAAAAGTTTTTAGTTGTTTTGAAATCTGAGTATTCTCGCTTACCAGCCATTGAACTAAAAAAACAAGCATACTTTTTAGCAATTCTGTTTTAGGTTGTTTCATATTAGTAAATAATAACCGCAGCAAATGATGACTGATTTTGAAATTCATGCAGGTTCACTTATTAGTAGCTTTTTTTTTAATATTTTTAATATTTCTTTTTTTAAAGATAAAAAGTTTCATAAGCAGTCAAGTATTTCTAAAGAAAGTAAAGTAATGAAACCTAGTACTTTTGCTAATAAAATTACAAGAGTATGTTATGAAACACTTCACATTTTAAGTGATAAAGAAATTCTTATTAGTCCGTTAAATGCTTTAGAAAATTCTTATACTGCTTATAATGGTTTTTATTTTAAAAATATGGATAAAAAATTAATAAACTTTAGTTTTGATTTTAATAATGAGTTAATTTTAGTTAAACCTAAATCTTCTGAAGTTTTAAATGTTGTTACTATTAATAATATGTTAATTCCATATTACAGGCCTACTAAAAAGGATAGTAAAATTATGATTTAAACCCTCATCTTCTTTTCAGTCTAATCTTTTATATCAATCGCAAAATATAGTTTCATTTAACTTTAAGCTCGCTGAAAAAATTTTACATATTATTAAACAAGAAGGATTAATAAATAATTTGTGTCCTATAGATATTTTTTTTAGATTCACAAAAAGATCATCTTGGCTCTAATCCAAAAATTATTTTTTCAAATAAATTTATTATTTAATCTTATAGTATTTGATAAAAAACTTTAAAAATGTTTTTATTGTTTTTTATTTTGTTTCTTCGGAAAATGCAATTAAAACGTTTGAATTCTATTCAATTATTAACTGCTATTTTAAATTATAGAGATTCGTGCTTAGATAACAATTTTTATTTTTAGTTTTTTATAGTTTCAACTGGCCGATTGTTTTATAATGGTGGTGTTTTTTCTCCTACACAAAATAAATTAATTCGTTTTTTACTAGTTAAAGGACATAAAAGTATTGATAAAAAAGTAGAACCTAAAACTTCTTCATCTTTTTATACTTTTAATGGTTGTTTAACTTTAAATGATTGCATTCAGTATGGGTTTCCTGATGATCTTTTACGTTATTGGGGGGGCTAGCACGACCTGATTTATCAATCAAGATCAAATTGCTTATGGTTTATCGTATTCTTACTATAATCCAATTCAATTAAATAACGACTAGATGATTGTTCGGCTGTTTTTTCTCCTTGCTTAAATTAAAATTACAGACTATTATTGAGAATCCTTCATGTAATAACTTAATAGTATCTTTTGATGTAAATGCTAGTTATTTAAACCTTTGGCTAGCTTTTTGGTAATTTAAAATTGTTA
This sequence comes from Thraustochytrium striatum, assembly GCA_022244645.1. NCBI lineage: Eukaryota > Bigyra > Thraustochytrida > Thraustochytriidae > Thraustochytrium > Thraustochytrium striatum. The sequence continues at coordinate 29,089 of JACDIV010000093.1, read as the reverse complement.
GATCTTTGCAATATAAATAAATACCATTCACGAGTTCTTTCTATTTCTGAATGGATTTATAGATATAAAAATTATTTAAGCATAATTGGGATCAATTAACAGCTAACATTTTGGTTTTAACTTTAAATCTTTATCTTCTGTTTATACTGTGATGTCAAATTTCTTAGAAAACATAATGACTTTTTCGAAATGCCTTCGAGTCGACTTTTTGGGCAGATTTGTCGCTTCATTTATTCCTACTCGTGCAAATAAAGTTCAGCGAGTAAATGAAATTCTTCTTTATCAAATTTTAAAAAAGAAATTTCCAGAATTTCCTTTTTCTTTGTTAAAAAAAACAGCGATGTTAATTATGATAAATAGCACTGATTTTAATTTGCATCAAAATTTTAATCAGCTTGGTTTTTCTATTAAGGAAAGTACAATTGTTATCAATTATATTGGGATTTATTAAAAAAAACCTTAAATTTATTAGCTAAACTTGTTAAACAAATAGAATTTTCATGGTCTTTAATAAATCTAGATACTATTAAAGTTGAAACTTCAATAGGCCCAGTTTTTTTTTTAAGTCTTGTAAAAAAATTAATTTATTAAAAATTAAAACAAGATTTTTAACAACTTTTTCTTATGGGTCTAGTGGTCGTAAGTCGTTAACATTAAAAGTTCCGTCAAATAAAGTCAGTTATCTACCACCAGAAAACGTTTTTTTTTTTCAAAAAAGGTTTTGTTGCATTTTTTTCTCAATATTTTAGAAAGTTGGTTACTTCAATCAGTTATCACCCAATTTAGAGTTCATTTTTTCAGATAATAATTTTCTCAAAAACGTCTTTTAGTAAATTTAAGTGGCCCAATTGTTAATCCAGATATACTTTTTCTAATATTCCTAGTTGGTTTAAAGATAAAACATGCTTATTAGGGTTTATTTCAATTCATGATAATTTTATTTGTGATCCAGTTTCAATGAATTTGTGCGTGAGTTCTATTTAAAAGGTTAATTGAATTAAATAATAGTGCCCTTCTATTCTCAAAAAGTTTGGTATTGTAAAGTTTCTTTCGATTTACGGTCCTTTAACTAAAAGCCAAAAAATATATTATCAATTCAATCCTAATCCTTTTAACCTGTTGGTTTTTAATTGTTATTTAAAGTTAATTAAAATTTGAAAAATTAAAAAACATTAAAAATTAATTAATTTTAAATTTTCTAGCATAAATTCAATATTTTACAGCATGATTTTTAAAAATTTCGTTTTTCCTGAGTAGGACCCCAGTTTTTTTTTTTTAATGTTGATCGTCAAAAGTGAGGGTCTTTGCCAAAAAAGCCACCATATATTGGTATGATAAACACAAGAACGGAGAATACAGATCTCTCCACCTGAAGTGGAGAGAACTGATTCGAGGGGCGCGACAGAATTTTGGTTTTTTTGAGTGCTTTAAAATTGATTAAAATTTGAAAAATTAAAAAAACATTAAAATTAATTAATTTTAATTTTCTAGCATAAATTTCAATATTTTACAGCATGATTTTTAAAAATTTCGTTTTTCCTGAGTAGGACCCCAGTTTTTTTTAATTTTAATGTTGATCGTCAAAAGTGAGGGTCTTTGCCAAAAAAGCCACCATATATTGGTATGATAAGACCCAGAACTGATTCGAGGGGCGCGACAGAATTTTGGTTTTTTGAGTGCTTTAAAATTGATTAAAATTTGAAAAATTAAAAAACATTAAAAATTAATTAATTTTAATTTTCTAGCATAAATTTCAATATTTTACAGCATGATTTTTAAAAATTTCGTTTTTCCTGAGTAGGACCCAGTTTTTTTTAAATTTTAATGTTGATCGTCAAAAGTGAGGGTCTTTGCCAAAAAAGCCACCATATATTGGTATGATAAACACAAGAACGGAGAATACAGATCTCTCCACCTGAAGTGGAGGAACTGATTCGAGGGGCGCGACAGAATTTTGGTTTTTTTGAGTGCTTTAAAATTGATTAAAATTTGAAAAATTAAAAAAACATTAAAAATTAATTTTAATTTTCTAGCATAAATTTCAATATTTTACATGATTTTTAAAAATTTCGTTTTTCCTGAGTAGGACCCCAGTTTTTTTTAAATTTTAATGTTGATCGTCAAAAGTGAGGGTCTTTGCCAAAAAAGCCACCATATATTGGTATGATAAACACAAGAACGGAGAATACAGATCTCTCCACCTGAAGTGGAGAGAACTGATTCGAGGGGCGCGACAGAATTTTGGTTTTTTTGAGTGCTTTAAAATTGATTAAAATTTGAAAAATTAAAAAAACATTAAAAATTAATTAATTTTAATTTTCTAGCATAAATTTCAATATTTTACAGCATGATTTTTAAAAATTTCGTTTTTCCTGAGTAGGACCCCAGTTTTTTTTAAATTTTAATGTTGATCGTCAAAGTGAGGGTCTTTGCCAAAAAAGCCACCATATATTGGTATGATAAACACAAGAACGGAGAATACAGATCTCTCCACCTGAAGTGGAGAGAACTGATTCGAGGGGCGCGACAGAATTTTGGTTTTTTTGAGTGCTTTAAAATTGATTAAATTTGAAAAATTAAAAAAACATTAAAATTAATTAATTTTAATTTCTAGCATAAATTTCAATATTTTACAGCATGATTTTTAAAATTTCGTTTTTCCTGAGTAGGACCCCAGTTTTTTTTAAATTTTAATGTTGATCGTCAAAAGTGAGGGTCTTTGCCAAAAAGCCACCATATATTGGTATGATAAACACAAGAACGGAGAATACAGATCTCTCCACCTGAAGTGGAGAGAACTGATTCGAGGGGCGCGACAGAATTTTGGTTTTTTTTGAGTGCTTTAAAATTGATTAAAATTTGAAAAATTAAAAAAACATTAAAAATTAATTAATTTTAATTTTTCTAGCATAAATTTCAATATTTTACAGCATGATTTTTAAAAATTTCGTTTTTCCTGAGTAGGACCCCAGTTTTTTTTAAATTTTAATGTTGATCGTCAAAAGTGAGGGTCTTTGCCAAAAAAGCCACCATATTGGTATGATAAACAAGAACGGAGAATACAGATCTCTCCACCTGAAGTGGAGAGAACTGATTCGAGGGCGCGACAGAATTTTGGTTTTTTTGAGTGCTTTAAAATTGATTAAAATTTGAAAAATTAAAAAAACATTAAAAATTAATTAATTTTAATTTTCTAGCATAAATTTCAATTTTTACAGCATGATTTTTAAAAATTTCGTTTTTCCTGAGTAGGACCCCAGTTTTTTTTAAATTTTAATGTTGATCGTCAAAAGTGAGGGTCTTTGCCAAAAAAGCCACCATATATTGGTATGATAAACACAAGAACGGAGAATACAGATCTCTCCACCTGAAGTGGAGAGAACTGATTCGAGGGGCGCGACAGAATTTTGGTTTTTTTGAGTGCTTTAAAATTGATTAAAATTTGAAAAATTAAAAAAACATTAAAAATTAATTAATTTTAATTTTCTAGCATAAATTTCAATATTTTACAGCATGATTTTTAAAAATTTCGTTTTTCCTGAGTAGGACCCCAGTTTTTTTTAAATTTTAATGTTGATCGTCAAAAGTGAGGGTCTTTGCCAAAAAAGCCACCATATTGGTATGATAAACACAAGAACGGAGAATACAGATCTCTCCACCTGAAGTGGAGAGAACTGATTCGAGGGGCGCGACAGAATTTTGGTTTTTTTGAGTGCTTTAAAATTGATTAAAATTTGAAAAATTAAAAAAACATTAAAAATTAATTAATTTTAATTTTCTAGCATAAATTTATATTTTACAGCATGATTTTTAAAAATTTCGTTTTTCCTGAGTAGGACCCCAGTTTTTTTTAAATTTTAATGTTGATCGTCAAAAGTGAGGGTCTTTGCCAAAAAAGCCACCATATATTGGTATGATAAACACAAGAACGGAGAATACAGATCTCTCCACCTGAAGTGGAGAGAACTGATTCGGGGCGCGACAGAATTTTGGTTTTTTTGAGTGCTTTAAAATTGATTAAAATTTGAAAAATTAAAAAAACATTAAAAATTAATTAATTTTAATTTTCTAGCATAAATTTCAATATTTTACAGCATGATTTTTAAAAATTTCGTTTTTCCTGAGTAGGACCCCAGTTTTTTTTAAATTTTAATGTTGATCGTCAAAAGTGAGGGTCTTTGCCAAAAAAGCCACCATATATTGGTATGATAAACACAAGAACGGAGAATACAGATCTCTCCACCTGAAGTGGAGAGAACTGATTCGAGGGGCGCGACAGAATTTTGGTTTTTTTGAGTGCTTTAAAATTGATTAAAATTTGAAAAATTAAAAAAACATTAAAAATTAATTAATTTTAATTTTCTAGCATAAATTTCAATATTTTACAGCATGATTTTTAAAAATTTCGTTTTTCCTGAGTAGGACCCCAGTTTTTTTTAAATTTTAATGTTGATCGTCAAAAGTGAGGGTCTTTGCCAAAAAAGCCACCATATTGGTATGATAAACACAAGAACGGAGAATACAGATCTCTCCACCTGAAGTGGAGAGAACTGATTCGAGGGGCGCGACAGAATTTTGGTTTTTTTGAGTGCTTTAAAATTGATTAAAATTTGAAAAATTAAAAAAACATTAAAAATTAATTAATTTTAATTTTCTAGCATAAATTTCAATATTTTACAGCATGATTTTTAAAAATTTCGTTTTTCCTGAGTAGGACCCCAGTTTTTTTTAAATTTTAATGTTGATCGTCAAAAGTGAGGGTCTTTGCCAAAAAAGCCACCATATATTGGTATGATAAACACAAGAACGGAGAATACAGATCTCTCCACCTGAAGTGGAGAGAACTGATTCGAGGGGCGCGACAGAATTTTGGTTTTTTTGAGTGCTTTAAAATTGATTAAAATTTGAAAAATTAAAAAAACATTAAAAATTAATTAATTTTAATTTTCTAGCATAAATTTCAATATTTTACAGCATGATTTTTAAAAATTTCGTTTTTCCTGAGTAGGCCCATTTTTTTAAATTTTAATGTTGATCGTCAAAAGTGAGGGTCTTTGCCAAAAAAGCCACCATATATTGGTATGATAAACACAAGAACGGAGAATACAGATCTCTCCACCTGAAGTGGAGAGAACTGATTCGAGGGGCGCGACAGAATTTTGGTTTTTTTGAGTGCTTTAAAATTGATTAAAATTTGAAAAATTAAAAAAACATTAAAAATTAATTAATTTTAATTTTCTAGCATAAATTTCAATATTTTACAGCATGATTTTTAAAAATTTCGTTTTTCCTGAGTAGGACCCCAGTTTTTTTTAAATTTTAATGTTGATCGTCAAAAGTGAGGGTCTTTGCCAAAAAAGCCACCATATATTGGTATGATAAACACAAGAACGGAGAATACAGATCTCTCCACCTGAAGTGGAGAGAACTGATTCGAGGGGCGCGACAGAATTTTGGTTTTTTTGAGTGCTTTAAAATTGATTAAAATTTGAAAAATTAAAAAAACATTAAAAATTAATTAATTTTAATTTTCTCTAAATTTCAATATTTTACAGCATGATTTTTAAAAATTTCGTTTTTCCTGAGTAGGACCCCAGTTTTTTTTAAATTTTAATGTTGATCGTCAAAAGTGAGGGTCTTTGCCAAAAAAGCGCCCATATATTGGTATGATAAACACAAGAACGGAGAATACAGATCTCACCTGAAGTGGAGAGAACTGATTCGAGGGGCGCGACAGAATTTTGTTTTTTTGAGTGCTTTAAAATTGATTAAAATTTGAAAAATTAAAAACATTAAAAATTAATTAATTTTAATTTCTAATAAATTTCATATTTTTACAGCATGATTTTTAAAAATTTCGTTTTTTCCTGAGTAGGACCCCAGTTTTTTTTTAAATTTTAATGTTGATCGTCAAAAGTGAGGGTCTTTGCCAAAAAAGCCACCATATATTGGTATGATAAACACAAGAACGGAGAATACAGATCTCTCCACCTGAAGTGGAGAGAACTGATTCGAGGGCGCGACAGAATTTTGGTTTTTTTGAGTGCTTTAAAATGATTAAAATTTGAAAAATTAAAAAACATTAAAAATTAATTAATTTTAATTTTCTAGCATAAATTTCAATATTTACAGCATGATTTTTAAAAATTTCGTTTTTCCCTGAGTAGGACCCCCAGTTTTTTTAAATTTTAATGTTGATCGTCAAAAGTGAGGGTCTTTTGCCAAAAAAGCCCACCATATATTGGTATGATAAACACAAGAACGGAGAAACAGATCTCTCCACCTGAAGTGGAGAGAACTGATTCGAGGGGCGGACAGAATTTTGGTTTTTTTGAGTGCTTTAAAATTGATTAAAATTTGAAAAATTAAAAAAAACATTAAAAATTAATTAATTTTAATTTTCTAGCATAAATTTCAATATTTTACAGCATGATTTTTAAAAATTTCGTTTTTCCTGAGTAGGACCCCAGTTTTTTTAAATTTTAATGTTGATCGTCAAAAGTGAGGGTCTTTGCCAAAAAAGCCACCATATATTGGTATGATAAACACAAGAACGGAGAATACAGATCTCTCACCTGAAGTGGAGAGAACTGATTCGAGGGGCGCGACAGAATTTTGGTTTTTTTGAGTGCTTTTAAAATTGATTAAAATTTGAAAAATTAAAAAACATTAAAAATTAATTAATTTTAATTTTCTAGCATAAATTTCAATATTTTACAGCATGATTTTTAAAAATTTCGTTTTTCCTGAGTAGGACCCCAGTTTTTTTTAAATTTTAATGTTGATCGTCAAAAGTGAGGGTCTTTGCCAAAAAGCCACCATATATTGGTATGATAAACACAAGAACGGAGAATACAGATCTCTCCACCTGAAGTGGAGAGAACTGATTCGAGGGGCGCGACAGAATTTTGGTTTTTTTGAGTGCTTTAAAATTGATTAAAATTTGAAAATTATAAAAAATTAATTAATTTAATTTTCTAGCATAAATTTCAATATTTTACAGCATGATTTTTAAAAAATTTCGTTTTTCCTGAGTAGGACCCCAGTTTTTTTTTAAATTTTAATGTTGATCGTCAAAAGTGAGGGTCTTTGCCAAAAAAGCCACCATATATTGGTATGATAAACACAAGAACGGAGAATACAGATCTCTCCACCTGAAGTGGAGAGAACTGATTCGAGGGGCGCGACAGAATTTTGGTTTTTTTGAGTGCTTTAAAATTGATTAAAATTTGAAAAATTAAAAAAAACATTAAAAATTAATTAATTTTATTTTCTAGCATAAATTTCAATATTTTACAGCATGATTTTTAAAAATTTCGTTTTTCCTGAGTAGGACCCAGTTTTTTTTAAATTTTAATGTTGATCGTCAAAAGTGAGGGTCTTTGCCAAAAAAGCCACCATATATTGGTTGATAAACACAAGAACGGAATACAGATCTCTCCACCTGAAGTGGAGAGAACTGATTCGAGGGGCGCGACAGAATTTTGGTTTTTTTGAGTGCTTTAAATTGATTAAAATTTGAAAAATTAAAAAAACATTAAAAATTAATTAATTTTAATTTTCTAGCATAAATTTCAATATTTTACAGCATGATTTTTAAAATTTCGTTTTTCCTGAGTAGGACCCAGTTTTTTTTAAATTTTAATGTTGATCGTCAAAAGTGAGGGTCTTTGCCAAAAAAGCCACCATATATTGGTATGATAAAACACAAGAACGGAGAATACAGATCTCTCCACCTGAAGTGGAGAGAACTGATTCGAGGGGCGCGACAGAATTTTGGTTTTTTTGAGTGCTTTAAAATTGATTAAAATTTGAAAAATTAAAAAACATTAAAAATTAATTAATTTTAATTTTCTAGCATAAATTTCAATATTTTACAGCATGATTTTTAAAAATTTCGTTTTTCCTGAGTAGGACCCAGTTTTTTTTAATTTTATCATGTTGATCGTCAAAAGTCGTAAAAAAGCCACCATATATGGTATGATCGGAGATACAGATCTCTCCACCTGAAGTGGAGAGAACTGATTCGAGGGGCGCGACAGAATTTTGGTTTTTTTGAGTGCTTTAAAATTGATTAAAATTTGAAAAATTAAAAAAACATTAAAAATTAATTAATTTTAATTTTCTAGCATAAATTTCAATATTTTACAGCATGATTTTAAAATTTCGTTTTTCCTGAGTAGGACCCCAGTTTTTTTTAAATTTTAATGTTGATCGTCAAAAGTGAGGGTCTTTGCCAAAAAAGCCACCATATATTGGTATGATAAACACAAGAACGGAGAATACAGATCTCTCACCTGAAGTGGAGAGAACTGATTCGAGGGGCGCGACAGAATTTGGTTTTTTTGAGTGCTTTAAAATTGATTAAAATTTGAAAAATTAAAAAAACATTAAAAATTAATTAATTTTAATTTTCTAGCATAAATTTCAATATTTTACAGCATGATTTTTAAAAATTTCGTTTTTCCTGAGTAGGACCCAGTTTTTTTTAAATTTTAATGTTGATCGTCAAAAGTGAGGGTCTTTGCCAAAAAAGCCACCATATATTGGTATGATAAAACAAGAACGGAGAATACAGATCTCTCCACCTGAAGTGGAGAGAATGATTCGAGGGGCGCGACAGAATTTTGGTTTTTTTGAGTGCTTTAAAATTGATTAAAATTTGAAAAATTAAAAAAACATTAAAAATTAATTAATTTTAATTTTCTAGCATAAATTTCAATATTTTACAGCATGATTTTTAAAAATTTCGTTTTTCCTGAGTAGGACCCCAGTTTTTTTTAAATTTTAATGTTGATCGTCAAAAGTGAGGGTCTTTGCCAAAAAAGCCACCATATATTGGTATGATAAACACAAGAACGGAGAATACAGATCTCTCCACCTGAAGTGGAGAGAACTGATTCGAGGGGCGCGACAGAATTTTGGTTTTTTTGAGTGCTTTAAAATTGATTAAAATTTGAAAAAAAAAACATTAAAAATTAATTAATTTTAATTTTCTAGCATAAATTTCAATATTTTACAGCATGATTTTTAAAAATTTCGTTTTTCCTGAGTAGGACCCCAGTTTTTTTTAAATTTTAATGTTGATCGTCAAAAGTGAGGGTCTTTGCCAAAAAAGCCACCATATATTGGTATGATAAACACAAGAACGGAGAATACAGATCTCTCCACCTGAAGTGGAGAGAACTGATTCGAGGGGCGCGACAGAATTTTGGTTTTTTTGAGTGCTTTAAAATTGATTAAAATTTGAAAAATTAAAAAAAATTAAAAAAAAACATTAAATTTTTTTTAGCTAGCATAAATTTCAATATTTTACAGCATGATTTTTAAAATTTCGTTTTTCCTGAGTAGGACCCCAGTTTTTTTTAAATTTTAATGTTGATCGTCAAAAGTGAGGGTCTTTGCCAAAAAAGCCACCATATTGGTATGATAAACACAAGAACGGAGAATACAGATCTCTCCACCTGAAGTGGAGAGACTGATTCGAGGGGCGCGACAGAATTTTGGTTTTTTTGAGTGCTTTAAAATTGATTAAAATTTGAAAAAATTAAAAAACATTAAAAATTAATTAATTTTAATTTTCTAGCATAAATTTCAATATTTTACAGCATGATTTTTAATTTCGTTTTTTTTTCCTGAGTAGGACCCCAGTTTTTTTTAAATTTTAATGTTGATCGTCAAAAGTGAGGGTCTTTGCCAAAAAAGCCACCATATATTGGTATGATAAACACAAGAACGGAGAATACAGATCTCTCCACCTGAAGTGGAGAGAACTGATTCGAGGGGCGCGACAGAATTTTGGTTTTTTTGAGTGCTTTAAAATTGATTAAAATTTGAAAAATTAAAAAACATTAAAAATTAATTTTTAATTTTCTAGCATAAATTTCAATATTTTACAGCATGATTTTTAAAAATTTCGTTTTTCTGAGTAGGACCCCAGTTTTTTTTAAATTTTAATGTTGATCGTCAAAAGTGAGGGTCTTTGCCAAAAAAGCCACCATATATGGTATGATAAACACAAGAACGGAGAATACAGATCTCTCCACCTGAAGTGGAGAGAACTGATTCGAGGGGCGCGACAGAATTTTGGTTTTTTTGAGTGCTTTAAAATTGATTAAAATTTGAAAAATTAAAAAAACATTAAAAATTAATTAATTTTAATTTTCTAGCATAAATTTCAATATTTTACAGCATGATTTTTAAATTTCGTTTTTCCTGAGTAGGACCCCAGTTTTTTTTAAATTTTAATGTTGATCGTCAAAAGTGAGGGTCTTTGCCAAAAAGCCACCATATATTGGTATGATAAACACAAGAACGGAGAATACAGATCTCTCCACCTGAAGTGGAGAGACTGATTCGAGGGGCGCGACAGAATTTTGGTTTTTTGAGTGCTTTAAAATTGATTAAAATTTGAAAAATTAAAAAAAACATTAAAAATTAATTAATTTTAATTTTCTAGCATAAATTTCAATATTTTACAGCATGATTTTTAAAAATTTCGTTTTTCCTGAGTAGGACCCCAGTTTTTTTTAAATTTTAATGTTGATCGTCAAAAGTGAGGGTCTTTGCCAAAAAGCCACCATATATTGGTATGATAAACACAAGAACGGAGAATACAGATCTCTCCACCTGAAGTGGAGAGAACTGATTCGAGGGGCGCGACAGAATTTTGGTTTTTTTTGAGTGCTTTAAAATTGATTAAAATTTGAAAAAATTAAAAAAACATTAAAAATTAATTAATTTTAATTTTCTAGCATAAATTTCAATATTTTACAGCATGATTTTTAAAAATTTCGTTTTTTCCTGAGTAGGACCCCAGTTTTTTTTAAATTTTAATGTTGATCGTCAAAAGTGAGGGTCTTTGCCAAAAAGCCACCATATATTGGTATGATAAACACAAGAACGGAGAATACAGATCTCTCCACCTGAAGTGGAGAGAACTGATTCGAGGGGCGCGACAGAATTTTGGTTTTTTTGAGTGCTTTAAAATTGATTAAAATTTGAAAAATTAAAAAAACATTAAAAATTAATTAATTTTAATTTTCTAGCATAAATTTCAATATTTTACAGCATGATTTTTAAAAATTTCGTTTTTCCCTGAGTAGGACCCAGTTTTTTTTAAATTTTAATGTTGATCGTCAAAAGTGAGGGTCTTTGCCAAAAAAGCCACCATATATTGGTATGATAAACACAAGAACGGAGAATACAGATCTCTCCACCTGAAGTGGAGAGAACTGATTCGAGGGGCGCGACAGAATTTTGGTTTTTTTGAGTGCTTTAAAATTGATTAAAATTTGAAAAATTAAAAAAACATTAAAAATTAATTAATTTTAATTTTCTAGCATAAATTTCAATATTTTACAGCATGATTTTTAAAAATTTCGTTTTTCCTGAGTAGGACCCCAGTTTTTTTTAAATTTTAATGTTGATCGTCAAAAGTGAGGGTCTTTGCCAAAAAAGCCACCATATATTGGTATGATAAACACAAGAACGGAGAATACAGATCTCTCCACCTGAAGTGGAGAGAACTGATTCGAGGGGCGCGACAGAATTTTGGTTTTTTTGAGTGCTTTAAAATTGATTAAAATTTGAAAAAAACATTAAAAATTAATTAATTTTAATTTTCTAGCATAAATTTCAATATTTTACAGCATGATTTTTAAAAATTTCGTTTTTCCTGAGTAGGACCCCAGTTTTTTTTAAATTTTAATGTTGATCGTCAAAAGTGAGGGTCTTTGCCAAAAAAGCCACCATATATTGGTATGATAAACACAAGAACGGAGAATACAGATCTCTCCACCTGAAGTGGAGAGAACTGATTCGAGGGGCGCGACAGAATTTTGGTTTTTTTGAGTGCTTTAAAATTGATTAAAATTTGAAAAATTAAAAAAACATTAAAAATTAATTAATTTTAATTTTCTAGCAATTTCAATATTTTACAGCATGATTTTTAAAAATTTCGTTTTTCCTGAGTAGGACCCCAGTTTTTTTTAATTTTAATGTTGATCGTCAAAGTGAGGGTCTTTGCCAAAAAGCCACCATATTGGTATGACACAAGAACGGAGAATACAGATCTCTCCACCTGAAGTGGAGAGAACTGATTCGAGGGGCGCGACAGAATTTTGGTTTTTTTGAGTGCTTTAAAATTGATTAAAATTTGAAAAATTAACATTAAAATTAATTAATTTTAATTTTCTAGCATAAATTTCAATATTTTACAGCATGATTTTAAAATTTCGTTTTTCCTGAGTAGGACCCCAGTTTTTTTTAAATTTTAATGTTGATCGTCAAAAGTGAGGGTCTTTGCCAAAAAGCCACCATATTGGTATGATAAACACAAGAACGGAGAATACAGATCTCTCCACCTGAAGTGGAGAGAACTGATTCGAGGGGCGCGACAGAATTTTGGTTTTTTTGAGTGCTTTAAAATTGATTAAAATTTGAAAATTAAAAAACATTAAAATTAATTAATTTTAATTTTCTAGCATAAATTTCAATATTTTACAGCATGATTTTTAAAAATTTCGTTTTTCCTGAGTAGGACCCCAGTTTTTTTAAATTTTAATGTTGATCGTCAAAAGTGAGGGTCTTTGCCAAAAAAGCCACCATATTGGTATGATAAACACAAGAACGAGAGATCTCTCCACCTGAAGTGGAGAGAACTGATTCGAGGGGCGCGACAGAATTTTGGTTTTTTTGAGTGCTTTAAAATTGATTAAATTTGAAAAATTAAAAAAACAAAAATTAATTAATTTTAATTTTCTAGCATAAATTTCAATATTTTACAGCATGATTTTAAAAATTTCGTTTTTCCTGAGTAGGACCCCAGTTTTTTTTAAATTTTAATGTTGATCGTCAAAAGTGAGGGTCTTTGCCAAAAAGCCACCATATATTGGTATGATAAACACAAGAACGGAGAATACAGATCTCTCCACCTGAAGTGGAGAGAACTGATTCGAGGGGCGCGACAGAATTTTGGTTTTTTTGAGTGCTTTAAATTGATTAAAATTTGAAAAAAAAAAAAAAACATTAAAAATTAATTAATTTTAATTTTCTAGCATAAATTTCAATATTTTACAGCATGATTTTTAAAAATTTCGTTTTTCCTGAGTAGGACCCCAGTTTTTTTTAAATTTTAATGTTGATCGTCAAAGTGAGGGTCTTTGCCAAAAAAGCCACCATATATTGGTATGATAAACACAAGAACGGAGAATACAGATCTCTCCACCTGAAGTGGAGAGAACTGATTCGAGGGGCGCGACAGAATTTTGGTTTTTTTGAGTGCTTTAAAATTGATTAAAATTTGAAAAATTAAAAAAACATTAAAAATTAATTAATTTTAATTTTCTAGCATAAATTTCAATATTTTACAGCATGATTTTTAAAAATTTCGTTTTTCCTGAGTAGGACCCCAGTTTTTTTTAAATTTTAATGTTGATCGTCAAAAGTGAGGGTCTTTGCCAAAAAAGCCACCATATATTGGTATGATAAACACAAGAACGGAGAATACAGATCTCTCCACTGAAGTGGAGAGAACTGATTCGAGGGGCGCGACAGAATTTTGGTTTTTTTGAGTGCTTTAAAATTTTGAAAAAATTAAAAAAACATTAAAAATTAATTAATTTTAATTTTCTAGCATAAATTTCAATATTTTACAGCATGATTTTTAAAAATTTCGTTTTTCCTGAGTAGGACCCCAGTTTTTTTTAAATTTTAATGTTGATCGTCAAAAGTGAGGGTCTTTGCCAAAAAAGCCACCATATATTGGTATGATAAACACAAGAACGGAGAATACAGATCTCTCCACCTGAAGTGGAGAGAACTGATTCGAGGGGCGCGACAGAATTTTGGTTTTTTTGAGTGCTTTAAAATTGATTAAATTTGAAAAATTAAAAAAACATTAAAAATTAATTAATTTTAATTTTCTAGCATAAATTTCAATATTTTACAGCATGATTTTTAAAAATTTCGTTTTTCCTGAGTAGGACCCCAGTTTTTTTTAAATTTTAATGTTGATCGTCAAAAGTGAGGGTCTTTGCCAAAAAAGCCACCATATATTGGTATGATAAACACAAGAACGGAGAATACAGATCTCTCCACCTGAAGTGGAGAGAACTGATTCGAGGGGCGCGACAGAATTTTGGTTTTTTTGAGTGCTTTAAAATTGATTAAAATTTGAAAAATTAAAAAAACATTAAAAATTAATTAATTTTAATTTTCTAGCATAAATTTCAATATTTTACAGCATGATTTTTAAAAATTTCGTTTTTCCTGAGTAGGACCCCAGTTTTTTTTAAATTTTAATGTTGATCGTCAAAAGTGAGGGTCTTTGCCAAAAAAGCCACCATATATTGGTATGATAAACACAAGAAGAACGGAGATACAGATCTCCACCTGAAGTGGAGAGAACTGATGGGGGCGGGGTTTTTTTTTGAGTGCTTTAAAATTGATTAAAATTTGAAAAATTAAAAAAACATTAAAAATTAATTAATTTTTCTAGCATAAATTTCAATATTTTACAGCATGATTTTTAAAAATTTCGTTTTTCCTAGTAGGACCCCAGTTTTTTTTAAATTTTAATGTTGATCGTCAAATGAGGGTCTTTGCCAAAAAAGCCACCATATATTGGTATGATAAACACAAGAACGGAGAATACAGATCTCTCCACCTGAAGTGGAGAGAACTGATTCGAGGGGCGCGACAGAATTTTGGTTTTTTTGAGTGCTTTAAAATTGATTAAAATTTGAAAAATTAAAAAAACATTAAAAATTAATTAATTTTAATTTTCTAGCATAAATTTCAATATTTTACAGCATGATTTTTAAAAATTTCGTTTTTCCTGAGTAGGACCCCAGTTTTTTTTAAATTTTAATGTTGATCGTCAAAAGTGAGGGTCTTTGCCAAAAAAGCCACCATATATTGGTATGATAAACACAAGAACGGAGAATACAGATCTCTCCACCTGAAGTGGAGAGAACTGATTCGAGGGGCGCGACAGAATTTTGGTTTTTTTGAGTGCTTTAAAATTGATTAAAATTTGAAAAATTAAAAAAACATTAAAAATTAATTAATTTTAATTTTCTAGCATAAATTTCAATATTTTACAGCATGATTTTTAAAAATTTCGTTTTTCCTGAGTAGGACCCCAGTTTTTTTTAAATTTTAATGTTGATCGTCAAAAGTGAGGGTCTTTGCCAAAAAAGCCACCATATATTGGTATGATAAACACAAGAACGGAGAATACAGATCTCTCCACCTGAAGTGGAGAGAACTGATTCGAGGGGCGCGACAGAATTTTGGTTTTTTTGAGTGCTTTAAAATTGATTAAAATTTGAAAAATTAAAAAAACATTAAAAATTAATTAATTTAATTTTCTAGCATAAATTTCAATATTTTACAGCATGATTTTTAAAAATTTCGTTTTTCCTGAGTAGGACCCCAGTTTTTTTTAAATTTTAATGTTGATCGTCAAAAGTGAGGGTCTTTGCCAAAAAAGCCACCATATATTGGTATGATAAACACAAGAACGGAGAATACAGATCTCTCCACCTGAAGTGGAGAGAACTGATTCGAGGGGCGCGACAGAATTTTGGTTTTTTTGAGTGCTTTAAAATTGATTAAAATTTGAAAAATTAAAAAAACATTAAAAATTAATTAATTTTAATTTTCTAGCATAAATTTCAATATTTTACAGCATGATTTTTAAAAATTTCGTTTTTCCTGAGTAGGACCCCAGTTTTTTTTAAATTTTAATGTTGATCGTCAAAAGTGAGGGTCTTTGCCAAAAAAGCCACCATATATTGGTATGATAAACACAAGAACGGAGAATACAGATCTCCACCTGAAGTGGAGAGAACTGATTCGAGGGGCGCGACAGAATTTTGGTTTTTTTGAGTGCTTTAAATTGATTAAAATTTGAAAATTAAAAAAACATTAAAAATTAATTAATTTTAATTTTCTAGCATAAATTTCAATATTTTACAGCATGATTTTTAAAAATTTCGTTTTTCCTGAGTAGGACCCCAGTTTTTTTTTTTAAATTTTAATGTTGATCGTCAAAAGTGAGGGTCTTTGCCAAAAAAGCCACCATATATTGGTATGAAAACACAAGAACGGAGAATACAGATCTCTCCACCTGAAGTGGAGAGAACTGATTCGAGGGGCGCGACAGAATTTTGGTTTTTTGTGCTTTAAAATTGATTAAAATTTGAAAAATTAAAAAAAACATTAAAAATTAATTAATTTTAATTTTCTAGCATAAATTTCAATATTTTACAGCATGATTTTTAAAAATTTCGTTTTTCCTGAGTAGGACCCCAGTTTTTTTTAAATTTTAATGTTGATCGTCAAAAGTGAGGGTCTTTGCCAAAAAAGCCACCATATATTGGTATGATAAACACAAGAACGGAGAATACAGATCTCTCCACCTGAAGTGGAGAGAACTGATTCGAGGGGCGCGACAGAATTTTTTTTTTTTGAGTGCTTTAAAATTGATTAAAATTTGAAAAATTAAAAAAACATTAAAAAATTAATTAATTTTAATTTTCTAGCATAAATTTCAATATTTTACAGCATGATTTTTTAAAAATTTTTTTTCCTGAGTAGGACCCCAGTTTTTTTTAAATTTTAATGTTGATCGTCAAAAGTGAGGGTCTTTGCCAAAAAAGCCACCATATATTGGTATGATAAACACAAGAACGGAGAATACAGATCTCTCCACCTGAAGTGGAGAACTGATTCGAGGGGCGCGACAGAATTTTGGTTTTTTTGAGTGCTTTAAAATTGATTAAAATTTGAAAAATTAAAAAAACATTAAAAATTAATTAATTTTAATTTTCTAGCATAAATTTCAATATTTTACAGCATATTTTTAAAAATTTCGTTTTTCCTGAGTAGGACCCCAGTTTTTTTTAAATTTTAATGTTGATCGTCAAAAGTGAGGGTCTTTGCCAAAAAGCCACCATATATTGGTATGATAAACACAAGAACGGAGAATACAGATCTCTCCACCTGAAGTGGAGAGAACTGATTCGAGGGGCGCGACAGAATTTTGGTTTTTTTGAGTGCTTTAAAATTGATTAAAATTTGAAAAATTAAAAAAACATTAAAAATTAATTAAGCTAGTTCTTTTAGTTTTCGTTTTATCTTTAATAAAGAGCTTCTTTAAAATTTTTAGATTAATTTTTTTTAGTTTTCGTTTTATCTTGTTAATAAAGAGCTTCTTTAGAATTTTTAGATTAATTTTTTTTAGTTTTCGTTTTATCTTGTTAATAAAGAGTTTCTTTTTTTAGATTAATTTTTTTTAGTTTTCGTTTTATCTTGTTAATAAAGAGTTTCTTTAGAATTTTTAGATTAATTTTTAGTTTTGTTTTATCTTGTTAATAAAGAGTTTCTTTAGAATTTTAGATTAATTTTTTTTTAGTTTTCGTTTTATCTTGTTAATAAAGAGTTTCTTTAGAATTTTTAGATTAATTTTTTTAGTTTTCGTTTTATCTTGTTAATAAGAGTTTCTTTAGAATTTTTTTTAGTTTCCGTTTTATCTTGTTAATAAAAAGTTTTTCTAAAATTTTAGTGTAATTAATTTCACTCCTCATAGCTTAATGGTTAAAGCGTTGCTTTTTCGTAGCAAATATAAGGGTTCAATTCCCTTTGAGGAGAACAATCTATTTAAATTTTATTATGACACAAAAACATCCTTTTCATTTGGTAGACCCAAGTCCTTGGCCAGCTGTAGCTTCAACTGCTGCTTTTGTTTCTGCAACTGGTGGTGTTATGTATATGCATAATTATCAAGGGGAGGCTTTTTTTTATTCTTTGGCTTGTTTTTACTTATTTTTACTATAAGTATTTGGTGGCGCGACATTATTCGCGAAGGAACTTTTGAAGGTCAACACACTTCAATTGTTCAATTAGGTTTGCGTTTTGGTATAATTTGTTTATTGTTTCAGAAATTTTTTTTTTTTCGCTTTTTTTTGGGCTTTTTTTTGGGCTAGTCTTGCTCCTGTTCCTGAAATTGGTTCTGTGTGGCCACCTAAAGGAATCCCTGTTTTAAATGCTTGGGAAGTTCCTTTTTTAAACACTTTGATTCTTCTAAGTTCAGGGGTTTCTGTTACTTGGGCGCATCACGCAATTATTGCAGGTTTTCGTGATAAAGCAATTTATGCTTTAGCTATTACTGTTGCTTTTGCAATTATTTTTACCGGATTGCAAGTGTTTGAGTACAGTTCTGCTGATTTTACAATTGCAGATGGAATTTATGGTAGTACTTTTTATATGGCTACTGGTTTTCATTTTCCATGTTTTATTGGTACCTGCTTTCTAGTAGTTGTTTTGTCTTGTTCGTACTCTCCAATACCATTTTACTAAACAACACCATTTCGGTTTCGAAGCTGCTGCGTGGTATTGGCACTTTGTTGATGTTGTATGGTTGTTCTTTTTGTTAGTATTTATTGGTGGGGAAATTAATTTAATAAATTATGATATACAGTCCTTTAGAACAATTTGAAATTATTCCTTTAATTATTTTGCAATTAGGGGCAATTGATATTTCAATTAGTAATTCAACTATTTTTTATTTTTATCATTAGCTTTTTCAATTGTTTCAATGCAATTGCTAGCTCATTCTGGAAATGGTTTTTTAATTCCAAATCGTTGGCAAAGTGTTTTTGAAAACATTTATAAGTTTATTAATGATATAGTTTTTGAAAATATAGGAGCAAAAGGTATGCCTTTTTTTTCCTTTAATTTTTTCATTGTTTTTATTTTTAGTTTTCTGTAACACTATAGGGCTAGTTCCTTATAGCTTTACTGTTACTTCACACCTTATTATAACTTTTTCTTTGTCTTTAATTGTTTGGGTAGGAAAATTGTTAGTAGGTTTTCGTTTGCACGGTATTAAGTTTTTTGGTTTGTTGCTTCCTGGTGGAGTGCCTTTGGCTATAATTCCTTTTTTTGTAATTGTTGAGTTTATAGGTTTTATAACTCCATTAATTGCATTAGGGGTTCGGCTTTTTGCTAATATAATGTCTGGGCACATTCTGCTAAAAGTTATTGTAGGATTTTGTTGGTCTATAATAACTGCTGGAGGTCTATTGTTTTTGGCGCATTTTATTCCAATAATTGTATTGTTTATGCTATTGTTTTTGGAAACTGCTGTTGCCTTTATTCAAGCTTATGTATTTACTATGTTAACTTGTTTAATGACAAAAGATTCGCTTCAAGGAGGGCATTAATATAAAAAAACGTTTTCCTTAGTAGCTCAGGGGTAGAGCGCTTGGCTGTTAACCAAGTTGGCGTTGGTTCAAATCCAACCTAAGGAGACGATAACTTTTTATTAATATGTTTTCACGTTTTGCTTATTGTGATGCTGCTTTGCCTTGGCAGTATGGTTTTCAAGATCCTGCTACACCAATTGCTGAAGGTATTATTCGGTTTCACCACGATTTAATGTTTATTTTGATTTTTGTTGTAGTTTTTGTTTCTTGGATGCTTGTAAAGACTTTGTATCATTTTGATGCTACAAAGCATAGTGAACCTACTAAAATTGTTCACGGTACAACTATTGAAATTATTTGGACTATTGTTCCAGCTTTACTTTTAATAGTAATTGCTGTTCCTTCTTTTGCTCTTTTGTATTCTGTTGATGAAGTTGTTGATCCTGCTGTTACTTTAAAGATTGTAGGACATCAGTGGTATTGGAGTTATGAATATTCTGATTATTTAAATGATGATTTAGAATCTATTGCTTTTGATTCTTATATGTTGCCTTCTGATGAGCTTTCTTTAGGTGATCTGCGTTTGCTAGAAGTTGATAATCGAGTTGTTTTGCCTATTAATACCCATATTCGACTTGTTGTAACCAGTGCTGACGTTTTGCATAGTTGGACAATTCCTTCTTTTGGTGTAAAAATAGATGCTTGCCCTGGGCGTTTGAATGAAGCTAGCTTGTTTATTCAACGGCCTGGAACTTTTTACGGTCAATGTAGTGAGATGTGGTGTAAACCATGGGTTTATGCCTATTACCGTTGATGCTTTAAACATAACAGATTATATCAGTTGGGTTCAAAATCAATTGACTGATTTATAATATGACTTTTTGGCAATTTTTTTTTTTAATTTTTTTTGCTTTTATTTTGTTTGGTAATGCTCCAAAAGAGTTTCTGAACTTTTTAATTTTTTGAAAAATTTACTAAAACTTAAATAAAAGGAGAGTAGCTCAAAGGTAGAGCGGTGGTCTCCAAAACCGATGATAAAGGTTCGATTCCTTTCTTTCCTGAATTTTTATTAATTTTATGTTTATTTCTGTATATTCTTGGTTATCTCGTTGGGTTTTTTCTACAAATCATAAAGACATTGGTACCCTGTATATAATTCTAGGCGGTTTCTCTGGTGTTGTAGGAACTGTATTGTCTTTGTTAATTCGTATAGAATTATCATCACCTGGGATTCAAATTTTGTCTGGTAACAATCAACTTTATAATGTTATTGTTACTGCTCATGCTTTTATTATAATTTTTTTTTTGTTATACCTTTTTTAATTGGTGGATTTGGGAATTGGTTTGTTCCAATTATGTTGGGTGCGCCCGATATGGCTTTTCCTCGATTGAACAATATTAGTTTTTGGTTGCTTCCTCCTGCTTTGCTTTTGTTAGTAAGTTCTTCTTTAGTAGAAGCTGGTGCTGGTACTGGTTGGACTGTTTATCCTCCATTGTCTAGTGTAGAAGCTCACTCTGGGCCTTCAGTAGATTTGGCTATTTTTAGTTTGCATATTGCAGGTGCTTCTTCAATTTTGGGAGCTATTAATTTTATTACTACAATTTTTAACATACGTAGTCCTGGAATAACTATGCATCGCCTTCCTCTTTTTTGTTGGGCAGTGTTAATTACTGCATTTTTGCTTCTTTTGTCTTTGCCTGTACTAGCAGGGGCGATTACTATGCTATTAACTGACCGTAATTTTAATACTACTTTTTTTGATCCAGCTGGTGGATCCTGTTCTTTATCAACATTTGTTTTGGTTTTTTGGTCATCCTGAAGTATACATTTTGATTTTGCCTGCTTTTGGTATTGTTTCTCAAATTGTTTCTACTTTTAGTCAAAAACAAACTTTTGGTTACTTGGGTATGGTTTACGCTATGCTTTCAATTGGTGTGCTAGGGTTTATTGTATGGGCTCATCACATGTATACCGTTGGACTAGATGTTGATACCCGTGCATATTTTACTGCTGCTACTATGATTATTGCTGTTCCTACTGGAATTAAAATTTTTAGTTGGTTAGCAACTATATGGGGAGGAAGTATTAAATTTGATACTCCTATATTGTTTGCACTAGGATTTATTCTATTGTTTACAGTAGGTGGTGTTACTGGTGTAGCTTGCGCTAATTGTGGTCTTGATATTGCTTTTCATGATACTTATTATGTTGTAGCTCATTTCCATTATGTGCTTTCTATAGGTGCCGTTTTTGCTGTTTTTGCTTTTATTATTGGCTAGGTAAAATAACTGGATTGTCTTATAACAATAAATTAAGTCAAATTCATTTTTGGACTATTTTTTTGGTGTAAATCTTACTTTTTTTCCTATGCATTTTTTAGGTCTAGCTGGAATGCCTCGTCGAATTCCAGATTATCCTGATGCTTACGCTGGATGGAATTCTGTTGCTTCTGTGGGTTCTATAATTTCTGCTTTTAGTACTTGTCTATTTCTTTTTATTATTTATGATACTTTAACTAATGGCGCTTTTATTAATAAAAAAATCCTTGGAAAATAGAAGGTTTAAGAATGTCTCATCTTAAAAATAAATAATTAAAATTTTTGTCGAATATGATAATAAATGATTTACTATTACTAATTATTCTTTTGCCTTTTGGATTTTCTCTTTTAGTTTGTTTTTATCCTGGTAATGCAATTCATGCTAAGCAATTAGGTTTGCTAGGTTCTGAAATTGTTTTTGGCTTATCTTTATTACTTTGGTTATTTTTTGATAAATCTTGTATAGGTTTTCAATTTGTTTGCAATGCTTTTTGGTTTTTAAATTTTAATTTAAGTTTTGGTATTGATGGAATCTCTCTTTTTTTGTAATTTTAACTACTTTTTTGCTTCCGTTATGTTTACTTGCTTCATGGGATTTACCAGATACTGGACCTAAAAGTGCTCAAAAATATTTTGCTTCTTTTCTATTTTTAGAAAGTTTAATTTTATTTGTTTTTACAACTTTAGATATTTTTATATTTTATATTTTTTGAATCTTTTAATTCCAATATTTATTATTATTGGTATTTGGGGTTCGCGTAACCGTAAAGTTCGAGCAAGTTATATGTTTTTTATTTATACTTTGCTAGGTTCTCTTTTTTTATTAATTGGTATCCTTTTTATTTTTCTAGAAACAGGGTCTTCTGATTATATTATTAACATGCCATAATTTTAGTTTTAGTCGCCAAAAATTGTTGTGGTGCTTTTTTTTATATCATTCGCTTCTAAAGTTCCAATAATGCCTTTTCACATTTGGTTGCCTGAAGCTCATGTTGAAGCTCCTACTGGTGGTTCTGTTATTTTGGCAGCTATTCTTCTAAAATTGGGAACTTACGGTTTTATTCGCTTTTCTCTGCCTTTATTTCCAATAGCAACTTTGTTTTTTCGGCCTTTTGTATTTATGTTAGCAAGTCTTGCTGTTGTTTATACTTCTATAACTGCTATTCGTCAAACTGATATAAAGCGGGTTATTGCTTATTCATCTGTAGCTCATATAAATGTTACAATTGTTGGGCTTTTTTCTTTAAATCTAATTAGTTTAGAAGGTTCGATTTTACAAATATTATCACACGGCTTAGTTTCTGGTGCTCTTTTTTTTTGTGTAGGTGTTTTGTATGATCGTTATCATTCTCGATTAATCGAGTATTACGGAGGTTTAGCACAAATTATACCTTTATTTAGTTTTTATTTTTTGTTTTTTACTATAGCAAATATTGCTTTGCCTGGTACTTCTAGTTTTATTGGAGAATTTTTAATTTTTTTTGGTTCTTTTCAAGTAAATTCTGTTGCTACTTTTTTTCTGCTTTAGGTATAGTGTTAAGTGGTTGCTATTCTCTTTGGCTTCTAAATAGAATTATTTATGGTAATATTAAAGTTTTGTTTTTAAAAAATTTTTTTGATTTATATAAAAAAATTCTTTATTTTATTTCCATTATTCTTTTTTTCTTTAGTAATAGGAATTTTTCCTAATTTTTTTTTGCATGAAATGCATTTTTCATGTTTAAATGTAATTAAATCAATCTTAGTATGATTTCTATAAAAGTAAATAATATTCAAATTAATATTAATAAAAATTCTACCGTTTTACAAGCTTGTGAATCTTTAGGTTTTTACGTGCCAAAATTCTGTTTTCATGATCGGTTATTAATTGCTGGTAATTGCCGTATATGCTTAGTGGAAATTGAAAAAGCTCCAAAACCTATTGCTTCATGTGCTATACCTGTAAATGATAACATAGTTGTTTTTACTGATAGCCCTTTAGTTCGTAAAGCTCGAGAAAGTGTTCTTGAATTTTTATTAATTAATCACCCTTTAGATTGCCCTGTTTGTGATCAAGGAGGAGAGTGTGATCTACAAGACCAATCTTTTGTATTTGGTTCAGATTCTGGTCGTTTTTTTAAAAAAAAAACGAGGTGTAGAAGATAAATTTATTGGCCCACTTGTTCAAACTGTTATAACACGTTGTATTCATTGTACTAGATGTGTTCGGTTTTCAACTGAAATTGCAGGTAGTTCTAGTTTTGGAATGTTAAATCGAGGTGTTTTTTCTGAAATTGGTACTTTTATTCCGAAATCTTTAAAATCAAATTTATCTGGAAATGTAATTGATTTATGTCCAGTTGGTTTTTTAACAAAAAAAAATATGATTAAAATTTTAACTGTATTAATTAAAAGTTTATTAATTATTGTTCCTTTATTAATCTCAGTTGCTTTCTTTACTGTAGCTGAAAGAAAAATAATAGGTTCAATTCAAAGAAGAAAAGGGCCAAATGTTGTGGGTTTTTTTGGTATGTTTCAAGCTCTAGCAGATGGTTTAAAACTGTTTCTAAAAGAAACTATTTTACCAAGTAGTTCAAATAAAACTATATTTATTTTAGCTCCAATTATTACTTTTTTCTTAAGTCTAATAGGTTGGTGTGTTATTCCTGTAACTAATAATAGTGTTTTTGCTTAATTTAGGTATTCTTTATTTATTTTTTAATATTAGTGGGGTCTTTATTTATTTGGTTTTTTAGGGGGTATTTTATTTGGTAATATGCTTTTTTGGGTGCTTTGCGTTCGGCTGCTCAAATAGTTTCATATGAAGTTTCAATAGGTTTTATTTTGATTTCTGTTATTTTATGTTCTGGTAGTTTAAATTTAACTAGTATTGTTATTAACCAAAAAGCTATTTGGTATGTTTTTCCTCTATTTCCTATATTTATTTTATTTTCAGTTACTTGTTTAGCAGAAACAAATCGACATCCTTTCGATTTACCTGAAGCTGAAGCTGAATTAGTTTCTGGGTATAATGTTGAGTATTCAGCAATAGGGTTTGCTTTATTTTTTCTAGGAGAGTATGCTAATATAATTTTAATAAGTACTTTAACTGTAATTCTTTTTTTAGGAGGCTGGTTAATACCTTTTTCTTTTTTAGAAGGTTCACTTGCGTTTAGTTTAAAAACTGTTTTTTTTATACTTCTTTTTATTTGGGCTCGGGCTGCTTTTCCTCGATATCGTTATGATCAGTTAATGCGCCTTGGTTGGAAAGTTTTTTTGCCTTTTTCTATTGGTTGGGTTGTTTTTATCAGTAGTGTTTT
This sequence comes from Thraustochytrium striatum, assembly GCA_022244645.1. Taxonomy (NCBI): domain Eukaryota; class Bigyra; order Thraustochytrida; family Thraustochytriidae; genus Thraustochytrium; species Thraustochytrium striatum. The sequence continues at coordinate 4,257 of JACDIV010000093.1, read as the reverse complement.
AATAGGCTTCAATTGGTTACCATCTTAATTATGAAAATAATCTTATATATTTTATTATTTTGCCCTTTATTTTATTTTTGGTATTGTAGGAATTATTACTAACAGGAAAAATGTTCTTTTAGTTTTATTAGCTATTGAATTAATGCTTTTAGCTGTAAATTTAAATTTAGTTTTTTTTTCTGTTATGTTAGATGATTTATTTGGCCAAGTTTTTGCTATGTATGTTTAACTGTAGCTGCTGCTGAGTCTGCTGTTGGTTTAGCTATTTTAGTTAGTTTCTATAGAATTCAGCAAACTCTTTCAATAAAATCAATTAATTTACTACAAGGGTAATTTTAAAGCGTATAGCTCAGTGGTAGAGCGTTCGATTGATAGTCGAACTGTCAGCAGTTCAAGTCTGCTTACGCTTACTTTTAGGGCGGTTAGCTCAATGGAAGAGCATTTCTTTTACACGGAAAAGGTTAGCGGTTCAAGCCCGTTACCGCTTAGGATAAGGCTTATTAATTTAACATGAAAAACTGGCCACACCTGTACAGCCAATGGCTTCGTTTAGTTTTGGTAAACTATAAAATCCAGGTTTTTCAAAAAAATTCTGAAATTTTTTTGGTTGTTGACCCTTTATTTATTAAAGATGTTTTTTTCTTCTTGAAAAATCATAGTAATTGTCAATATCAATCTTTAAGTGATATTGCTGGTTCAGATTTTCCCCAAAGATCAAAAAGATTTCAAGTATCATATCAATTAGTTTCTCATAGGTTTAACCACCGATTAACAGTTGTAACTAATTTACGAACTCAAGATAGTCTTTATTCAATTACGTCTCTTTTTCCAGCTGCTAGTTGGTATGAGCGTGAGGTTTTTGATATATTTGGGGTTAACTTTTATAATCACCCTGATAAAGGCGTATTTTAACTGATTATGGTTTTGAAGGGCATCCTTTAAGAAAAGATTTTCCTCTTAATGGTTTCGTTGAGGTTTGTTATGATACGGAAAAAAAAAGAATTATTTGTGAGCCTGTAGAATTTTCTCAAGAATTTAGAATGTTTTCATTTTCACCAAAAACGTTGGCTTTATAATTTTAAAAATATTAAGTTGCTTTAACTTATGATTCGTTGGAATAAACAACCTCTTTTATCTATTCTTAATAACCACATTATCGATTACCCTACTCCTTTAAATATTAGTTATTTGTGGTTTTGGATCTTTGTCAGGTTTAATGCTTGTTGTACAAATTTTAACAGGTGTTTTTTTTAGCTATGCATTACACTCCGCATGTTGATTTAGCTTTTTCTAGTGTAGAGCATATTATGCGTGATGTAAACAATGGATGGTTGCTTCGTTATTTGCATGCAAATGGTGCAAGTTTTCTTTTTTATTGTAGTATATACTCATATACTACGAGGTCTTTATTATGGATCTTACGCACATCCAAGAGAACTTTTGTGGTGTTCTGGTGTTGTTATTTTTATTTTAATAATAGCAACCGCTTTTATTGGTTACGTTTTGCCTTGGGGACAAATGTCTTTTTGGGGTGCTACTGTAATTACTAATCTAATTTCTGCTGCAATTCCTGGAGTAGGTGAACCAATTGTTGAATGGGTTTGGGGAGGTTTTTCTGTAGATAATCCTACTCTAAATCGTTTTTTTAGCTTGCATTATATTTTGCCTTTTGTAATTGCAGCTTTGGCAATAGCTCATTTAATTTTGTTGCATCAAGATGGTTCTAATATCCTTTAGGTGTAAATACTAATGCTGATACTATTAGCTTTTACCCTTATTTTTATGTTAAGGATCTTTTTGGTCTAATTCTTTTGTTTTGCGTGTTCATGGGTTTTGTTTTTTTTTCACCAAATAGCCTAGGTCATCCTGATAATTATATTGCAGCTAATCCAATAGTAACACCTGCTCATATTGTTCCTGAATGGTATTTTTTGCCATTTTATGCTATTTTGAGATCTATTCCTCATAAGCTTGGAGGAGTTGTTGCTATATTTGGTGCTATTGTTTGTTTAATGTTTTTACCTTTTTTAAATACTTCTGAAGTCCGTTCTTCAGCGTTTCGCCCAATTTTTAGAAAATTTTTTTGGTTTTTTCTAGTAAATTGTTTTATTTTAGGTTGGATTGGTCAAAATGTAGTAGAATATCCTTACGTTGAAAATTGGTCAATTTAGTACTTTTTTTTATTTTTTCTTTTTGTTAGTCCTTGTTCCTGTATTAGGTAGACTAGAAAGTTTTCTTATGCGTAACAATCACTAATAGCGGTATAGTTCAATGGTTAGAACGTAAGAATCATAATCTTAATGTTGCTGGTTCGATTCCAGCTACCGCTAAATTCCGGAGTATAACGCAGTGGTAGCGTGTCTGCTTTGGGAGCAGGAAGCCGCATGTTCAAATCATGCTACTCCGATAATCCTTTTTATAAAATATGAATTTGCTTTTTTCTTTTTTTTCAATTTTTTTAATTATATCTAGTTATATAGTTATTAGCTGTCAAAATCCTGTTATATGTGTATTATATTTAATTTTATCTTTTTGTAATGCTTCTGCTATTTTAATTCTTGTTGAAGCTGATTTTTAGCTTTACTTTTTTTAATTGTTTATGTTGGTGCTATTGCTGTGCTTTTTTTGTTTGTAGTTATGATGTTAAATTTGAAAGATTCTGTTTTTACAACTAATTCATTTTTTAACTATTCTTTAATTGTTTCTACAACTACTTTGTTTTTGTTTATTTTAGTATCTTTCTTTTTTAATTTTGAATTAATCTCTAACATAAATAATGCTTTTTATTTTCCATTTTTGAAAAGTTCTTTTTCTTGGTTAATGTGTTTAGATTCAATAGATACTATAAATTCAATTAGTCAAGTTCTTTATAGTTATTATTTTTTTTCTTTTAGTTTTCAGGGTTTATTTTGTTAGTAGCTATGATTGGCGCTATTAGTTTAACTGCAAAAAAAAACTTAAATATAAAAAAAGCTTTAAAAAAACAGTTGGTTTTTCAACAATTAGCTCGTAATTCTCAAGCAGCAGTTTTTTAGTTAAACGTAAGTAATTTATTTGTCACAAAAATTTATTAACTTAAGTATAATTTCAGGTCATAAAACTAAATCAAAAAAAAAATTAAAAGCTGTCTTTAAATCTATTTTTAGCGAAAAAATTGAACCTAAAAATTTATAAAAGTTTCTTTAATTTCAGTTAAACCTTTATTTTTTAATAAAAAAAAACGGTTAGGCTTTAAAGTTAGCTTTTTTCCTGTATTAATTTCTAAAAATGACTCTTTTTTAGCTTTTAAATGGGTATTAGAGTCTAGTCGTTCTGAAAAAAGAAATTTTAATATTGGATTAATTAAAGAACTTAAAAATTCTTTGAATAATAAAAGTCGTAGCGTTCAAAAAAAAATTAACTGGTATAATATTATAAATTAGAGAATCCGGCAACTTTTAAAACAGCCTAGAAATAAAAAAACATTGAATAATTCTATTCTTGATAAAAATCCTCAAAAGCGAGGTTCTTGCTTAAAAGTGTTTACTACATCTCCAAGGAAACCAAATTCTGCAGTTCGAAAAGTAGCTAAAGTTTTGTTATCTTCTAATAAAACTGTAGTAGCTTATATTCCTGAAGGGCACCCTTCAAGAGCATTCTTCAGTTTTAGTTCGAGGAGGTCGTACTAAAGATTTGCCAGGAGTTAAATTTAAAGTGGTTCGTGGTGCTTTAGATTGTTCTGGAGTTTTAAATCGAAAAACTTCTCGTTCGAAATACGGTGTTAAAAAGCTGGAATTGTAGCTCAGAGGTAGAGCGTTGGCTTGTCACGCCAAAAGCCGCGGGTTCAAACCCCGTCAATTCCGTATTCTACATGTATAATTAATGTCTTTACTTTTAAACGAATTTTCTTTTATTTTAGTATTTCTTTTTTTAGCATTATTTTTAGCTTTTTTATTTTTTAGCTTCATATGTTTTTGCATCTCATATAGAAGACTCTGAAAAACTTTCTCCTTATGAATGTGGTTTTGACCCTTTTGATGATGCTCGTAACGAGTTTGATATTCGGTTTTATTTAGTAGCAATTCTTTTTTTAATTTTTGATCTTGAAGCTAGTTTTTTGTTTCCTTGGGCAACAAATCTTTTTGCTTTATCAAGCAATAGCTTTTGGTTTATAGTAGATTTTTTACTAGAGCTTATCGTTGGTTTTGTGTATGTTTGGAAAGTAGGTGCTCTTGAATGGGAATAATACATTTAGCTAACGAGCATGACGGTAATGCG